>QANU01051442.1:13570-72197 GCA_003254905.1 Nissolia schottii
GTTACATGGGTGAAAGGACTAAAAGAAGAAGGACGCTAACCCGGGTAAGCCAGTATGCGTAAGAGATTTCCCAGATTCCCTCATGCACTATATAGTCATATGTATGATTAAGAGATTGAATGTATGAGAATATGAATGAATGTATGTATGTATGCCAGTATGTAAGCAAGTATGTATGTATTTATATATGTTTATGCATTATGTATCGTCAAGGGAGCGTCCCGAGACGACTATTATGTCTTTAGCAGTAACGAAATGTTAATGAGTACGAAGCCTAAGTAATGACAAGATTAGTAATCCAATCACCTAGTAAAGTAGATAAAGCCATTCAGGACCTAGACAAAGATAATAATCAGTAGGGGTATTAGTATGCATGACACCTAGAGATCTCCTGAGTGACCTGGAAGATAACGGAGTAATGAAACGATAGATAATGCGAAGGGACTCCCACTGAGGACGAAAAATTCTCACCCCCACTCCTTATGGGTCCAGGTATGCACAGCGAAGGGATTGACGAGCGACCGCAGCAGGATAGTCCCCGGCCGGAGCAAAGTGAAGACATCTGCGATAGGTCGATAGATATTTTGTACTAGGATCTATGACTCTGGATAACGGTTTGTGTAATTACTTATTAATAAGCAATGCGTAATTATATGTTGGACCGTGGTTGTGCTTATATGTATATTTATACTTCTCCAGCTTATCCCCACCTTAACTGCCAAGTATGTTAGCGTTTGTATATATATATGCTCCCTTGATCATACACGGCTCCTAATTTGCAAACTGATACAGTAACAGAGTGAATTTTAAAAAATGGTCCATATTTTCAAGTAAGAAATATTTGCAAAGTTAAAAGTATGGGCTAAAAGTAACCCAACCAAAGAAGAAAACAACCTAGTGAGCATTGTTTACTACATACGGGTAAACAGTTAGCTAGGGTATTTCACCATTCGAATGACCTGCAGGGGTCATCCGAATGACCTGCAAGGGTCATCCGAATGACCTAGGGTTTCAGTCCCCAGTATCAAGTTTTCTGTATGTAATTGTATATGCAGTACATGTTATGAGTTTTATTTATGTTGTTATGCATCATGAGGACCCGGTTGCCACTAAGACCGCATGGCAACCCTAGATCACTAACGCCTAACGTAAACAAAGACCATAATTGAACCCTAGGGAACAAGAAAGTTTCTAAAGAAGGTTCCGGCCGATAAGGGTTCGGTATACCTTGAAGAAAGGTACGTAGTTATGTAATATAGAATTCCCTCTCTTGGCACGTCCCAACTGACAAGCCCCACCGATTTAGGAAGGTAAACTGGTCCAAAGATCAAGAAACGCAGGCATAGGCTTGAACGAGGGTTTTTAACCCGGATGCACCAAGAAACAAAGAAAGTAAAGTAAAGATCATGTTAAATTAAAGAAAGTTAAGGCCGCCGGTAAATGGCGTACAAGGATCAAATTAAAGAGCATGTTATGAAAGAAACGAGTCCACTCCTGGTGACGCTGTTAGGGCGGCCCCTCACCATCTGGCATGCGGTGACCTCCTATCGTCGGTCGATGAAAATATGCTTGCGAGCATTTGTAGTTAGCCACAACTCAAGAAAAGAGCGCTGCCTGGTTGCTGACGAGATGATAATAGTAAGTGGGTCGTAGCCGAAGGGGGACGACGGTCCCACGGACTATAAAGGAGAATGATGGACATAAAAGTAACGAAAGAAGACGCAGTCATAGGGCGCGTAAAAGAACCCCCAAGTCCTTCATGCATGGATTGTGATTGTATGTCTATATATGTATATGTATGCAAGCGTATGTATGGCAAGAGGGCCTGGTCTAATTGCCCGGAAATAAGTCCTAGTATACCCTAAGTCTCGTACGACTAATGTTAATAATCTCGATAGATAACCCCTAACTCCTAGGGTAAAGATTAGAGGTCCCCTGACACTTAGTAATTTAGATAAAGCCGTTTAGGAATAGCAAGATTAAAATGAACTAGGAAATGTAGAATGACATGACGCTTAGAGATTTCCTGAGCGGCCTGGATTAGTAACCGCTATAGATGCCCATTGAGAACGCATGGTTCTCACCCCCACTCGTTTATGATGTCAGATGATAGTGACGAGCATCTCACCGACGGACTAGACGCGACAGGATTACGGGTCTCCGTCGTGTAAACCCCGTACTAGGGTTGCGCCGGGAGCACCAGATTGTTTGTCCGCAGGTGGCCAAGGATCCACGCCTGCCACTCTGATTATCCTAGATGACGATGACGAGGAGTCCCCACCGTACGAGAAGGACATTGAGGTGGACCTGAACTCCCTGTCACCTCCCACATGGCCGCATTGTTACCGCCAACGACCGAGGAAGAGGGTAAACCCCTTTTTCAGATGTAGAATGGCCCCTCGTACCTACGACGCCGAGGCAGGGCCCTCTACAACACATCGAGACCTGCCCTCGATCCCCGAGATCACTCGAGAGGTAGAGGAAGACGATGACTCTCCAGTCCTGGCTTCGCCAACATCCACCAGCGAGGAGGACCCCATGGAATTAGATTCAAAGGAAGACGAAGACCCTGAGGAAGAGTAGTGGCAAGACAGTAGCATAGTCGGTGGTAACCTTTGTATAGACGCGACATATAGGCCCTTTTTGTTTTATGCTATGTGTAAATTGTGGAATTAATTGTATTATGTAAATTATTAATTGACTTAATTGTATGAGACCGATTATGTGATGAAATTTATTATGGTTCGCTTGTGATGGTACATTTTATGTGCCTCGAAGAACTAGTGCTACGCCATGAGGCTTTATCGTTTGTTATATATTCCATTCTAGCGGCTCCGATTTCCAATCATGAATATGTATAAAAGAGTTTTAAATCAGTCCATCTTTCATAAAGAGTTTATTTTCTAAAATATAGGGACTATAAGTAATCCCAACCAAAGCAGGCAACAACCCTATAAGTCACATTTACTACTATAGCGTAAATGGCTAGTAGGGGTGTTTCAGGGCAGGTGGCTCAATCAGAATCGCACCAGCTGTGGAAAGTGAAATCACTTTCCCAGCATAGTAAAATACCTTGCCTAAGGTGAACTTTGAGATAGCGAACAACTCTCAACGCAGCCTGCCAGTGGTCCTCACGGGTTGTTGCATGAATTGAGAAAGAATTTGAACAATGTAGGAGGGTTTCGGGAGAGTAAAGTATACGTAGATAAGACGCCCAACCAGGCGATGATACTATCCTGGATCAGAAAGCAACGATCCTTTTGCCATGGCTAGATGTTGATTTTCTTTAAGAGGTGTAGACACAGGCCGAGAACCAAGCATGCCTGTCTCCATTAAAATGTCTATGGCATATTTATGTTGGTTAAGAAAGATGTCAGTAGATGAACGAGCCACTTCCACCCCTAGAAAATATTTTAGCTTCCCCAATTCTTTCATGTGAAAGCACTTATGCAAGTAATCCTTGAACTACTGGATGACAAGAGGATTATTACCAGCCACGATAAGGTCATCAACATAGACGAGCACCACGATCTGAATATCTTAGTTGTGGTGAACAAATAGTGAATGATTGGAGGCACTTTTCTTAAACCCATATTGGATGAGGGCGACCGAAAGTTTTGCAAACTAGCATCGCGGAGCTTAGCGCAATCCGTAGAGGGATTTTTGAAGCTTGCGTATTGTGCCAAGAGTTTCGAAGTTAAACCCAGGAGGCAATTTCATATAAACATCCTCCTCAACATCCCCATGGAGGAAGGCATTATGAAAATCCATTTGATGAAGTTCCCAATCCTTGGTAGCGACCACAATTAAGACAGACAGTGCGGATAGTGATCATTTTTGCAACTGGGATGAACATCTCGTTGTAATCCAACCCCTTGACCTGATGATTACCCAAAATAATTAGGCTTATCTTGAATTGTTCAACCCTCCCATCGGAATGATATTTGATGCAATAAATCCATTTGCACACAAGAGCTTCTTACCTAATGGTAGATTTGTAATGTGCCAAGTCTCATTGTCCTGGAGTGCTTTGATTTCGTTGCTCATGGCTTCTCTCCATCAAGCATCACGCATTACCTCATGAAAATGTGCAGGTTCACATTCTTCCCCTATTTCTGCAAGGAAGTTACGATGTTGCAGAGAAAATTTATCACAGGACATATACTGAGCTAAAGGATAGAGTGGACCTAAGGAAAGTGATGGAGAGGGAGAAGAGATAGATGGGCTCACGGTGACAGTGTTGGTGATGAAACTGTTCAGTCGGACCAAAGGGTACTTCTCGCGATGCCTGCGACCCAGATGAGGTTTAGACAATGTTGCGGTGCTGGCAGGAGGAAGCGCACCATTTGGAAGAGTTGGCAGCGGGCTACTGGTTTCAGCGGGGGTGAAGGCGATCTTTGTTGAGCCTGCATGTGGAGATTCACCCCCTATCATCAAGAATGGGCTCTTAGTTTGCACTAGGCTCTGGAAAGTTATCCTTATGAATATCAAGTGTGGGCCTAGAATTAGTTGGTTCCACAAAAATCTCTTCTAGTGCTACGTTAATGGGATCTGAATTTTCCTGGTCCACATTTGCAAATGGAAATTCTGTCTCCACAAATTTGACATCACATGATATAAAAAGAAATATTTCCTTCCATATCATAAAGTTTCCAACCTTTTTTTTCCAAATTGGTATCCAACAAAGACATTTACGGGTTCTACTAGCAAATTTATCACCCTTTGTGTGTTGATTGTGTGCATAACATAATGAGCCAAAAACTTTGAGATGGTTGTAGTCAGTTGGTTTCCCATGTATTATTTCAAAAGGAGTTTTTCCATAAAGAACAATTGATGGTGTCAGCTTACTTGCGACTTACGCGTAATTAGCTAGCTAGGGTGTTACAGCTAGCAAAAAGGTTATCGGCCAACTTGGGCCAACACGGCCATGGGGCCATGGGCCCAAAAAAGTCCATGGGTCTGCCCCCACACCAATATTTTTTTATTTTATGCTTTAAAGATGGCTAGTAATAACGTTATCGGCAAACTCAAGCTAACATGGTCCCAAAAAAGTCCATGGGTTTGGCCCTACATTCAATGACTTATTTCTAAATTATTTGACAACTATTACCTGTGTTTTTTTTTCTAAGGTTTGACTTGACATTTTTAAAAGCTTGACTTGACCTAAAAGTCTGTTTACATATCTACTTGAAACCCAAAAATAAAAAATACAAAGATTAAATATTTGTCATTGAAGATATACATATGATGTATTTAATTAAGTCATTAACAAAAAATAGAGCAATTTTTTTTCCAGTCATTTAAGTTTAACACGGTTAAAATAAGTATGAAAGAAATTGAATTATATCAGTAACTAAAAATGAATATTACTCTACAAATATTAAAGTGATATAACAAGAGAAAACAAATTAGTAGGTATTATACAAGGGACGAAAAGATGAAGCGTTATGTGCCTAGGTATGAGACAAAGACAAAGAGTCAAAGAAAAATGACTAACTTTGTTTCTAAAGGAGTGAGAGAAATGATAAGTAAAAAAGATTTTGAATATAATTAGACCTTATTATATAAGAGGATGTTTTTATTTAAGAATAAGAAAATATATCTTTTCATAAAGAAGCTGACTTGTTGGGCCTAATAGACTTTTCTTATAACCTATGGCTTGACCTATTTAGCTAAACAAGCTTTTTAAGCTTTGGCCTGACTTGTTTATTAAATTGGCAAAGTCAAGCTAGATCTTAAACAAGTTGGGTCAAAGGTCCCTAACGGACAGTCTAAAGGTCCCTAAGGGACAGTCTATGTGAAGAAGATTCTTTCTCTAACCATTGATGGCGTGGTTTTGATGACGACAACGACATCGACAAAAAGCAGAAAAAGGGAAGACATGATCATGATCGAAGAACTGCAAAAGCTCAAACTGCACATCACTGAAGGTTCAAGATTTTACCTTAGTGTCTAATAGTTAGCACATGTTATGATATTAAGGTCATTGGCTCAAAGTCTTTCTTCATAAACATGTCTAACATTTTCCTAAAACCCTAAAAGCATATGGCAACATTTTTCAAGGGTTTCAAACACTTTTAACTCGGTTTCTGCATGGGTAATCGATTACCATGCTAGTGTAATCGATTACCATCATCAAGAATTCAAAATTATTCAAAGTTTGAAGTGAGTAATCGATTACCAACCCGTGTTAATCAATTACCACCTTGAGAAATTTGAAAAATGGCAGTTTCTAAGTGTGTAATCGATTACCACACTATAGTAATCGATTACATGCTCGAATGGGTGTGTTTTTTCATGAAACAATGCGTTGTTTTGCATCATATGCTCTGGCATTGGTTCATGAACAAGCACCTCTGCCTATATAATGCAGAATTCGTGCAGAACCAAGAACACACCATCAGAACTACAATCTTCCATTAAATCTTGCAAGTTTTACAAGTTCTGATCATATTTTCAAAGTCTATTTTCAATCCAAACTCAGAAAAGCATTGAGCCATAACTTTCATATCATTAGTGCTTTCTATTCAGGTTTATCCTTTCCTGAGTTTAGGATTGATACATAAGCCATTGTATAGAAACTTCTTCAATCTTTTTGGTTGTTGTAAACACCGTGGTTTTCGGTGTGTTTTCTGATCATCACCGTAGCGTTCGGTGAGGGCATTGTGTAACCAGGGGAACGGTTGTGTTCTCTTGTAGTTGTCGGTGTAAGTGCCTCGGTTGTGAGGTTGTACACAACACAAGTTTACATAGTGGAAAAATCCCTGAATCAGAACAGGGGACTGGACGTAGCCTTCGGTGGTTGAAGGTGAACCAGGATAAATTATCTGGTGTGATCTTTCTTATCCCTACACTTTTACATTCAGCAATTTACAATTTCCGTTGCTTTAACTTTAAACATCTATTCGGTTTATTGCTGGGTCTTGTCTATAAATTGGGGATTAGGGTTTCATTCTACTTACCATCTTTCAAAGAACCAAAATCCGTCAAAAACAAGAGAAACCTAATTCACCCCCTCTTAGGTTGCTATCTAGAATTACAGTCTAACCTATTTCCACCCCTAATGGAGGTGAAGGTTTTTTTTTTCTATTTTTATTTTTTTGTATGAACTTCCATTGGATCTAGGTACGAGGAAATAGTGGGAATTAAGGATGACATTGAGTGAGTTTAGTTTGGTCTTAGGAAGATTTTTTTTCTCAAACCAATTATTTTAGATTTGTTTGATTTTTTTCTTTTTTTGTTAGACTAAACCAACTTGAGTATTGGCTCTCAAGTTTACTTGTAAATACATAATGTATTTAAAATATAAAAAAAATAGAAAAAGGAGAAACATTTAAGAAAAAAATTAAAAATATGATAAACCACTAGAGCATGACTCATAATTGACAATAACAATTATAATTAACATAAATATGCCTTATGTATCATGACATAATCACATAGTAATCCTTAAATTCATAGAAATAACGGGGAAAAAGTTGTGGTCGAGTTACTGTGTCTAGAAATTGAAAGATTGAAAACCAACTCATTATTGATCGATTTTGGTCAATTTTTTTGGCCTGATGACTTGAACCAATATGAACCCAACAAGTTGGTTTGGTTTGGTTTGGATTGACCTGATTCACTTTTACTCCTAATAGGGGGTTAGTGGGGATCGAACTCCTCACCCAATGCTAACAACCCCTTAACATAAGGACTAACATAACAACCCCTTATCGTTTGCTTCATGTAGTTTTTAGCATTTTCTTTCTCAATTTAGAACTTAGTTAAATTTAGGAAGCTTAGGAAAATCCCATGTATTGTAGGCAGTGTTTGGTAAGCTTCTCAAGACAGAAAATACGAAGACAATGGGGACAGAAACATATTTAAACAAGGAGACAAAAACATAAAACTTAAAATTGCCTTTGTCTTAAGATAATTTTTTAACTAATTTTTATACATCTAAAAAATAAAAATATAAAAGAGATGTTTGGGACGCAAAGGACGTGTCTCCGTTATACCTCCAAAATGGAAAGATGCAAGAGACATGTCTTTGTTGTCCTTTTGTCTCCATCTTTTATGTCATGGGGCCCTTACCAAACGTTGTCTTAGGCATGTATTAAGTTTTGTTTGATTGATCTCAAGACCAAAATGCATCATGGTTTGAAGTGTGAAGGTGGATTAAAAGTCAAGAAATCAAGTACCACTTGAGATATAGCTCATTGGTTGAGGTATTTTATTCAACTCATGGTCGTGGTAATAATTAGTTACTCCTTCTGTCAACTTTTAATTATGTAGATGTAAAGGGAATGATTGAAAAAAAATTTAAAATTAAAATTATTTTTTTAGTACAATGGTTACAATGAGGTTTGAACTATAGATCTTATCCATACTATCCAAACCCCTCACCATTAGACCATTTATGGTGACTTAAAATTGTTTTAAAGTACTTTATAAATTTACTTTTATTAGTATATGTGTTTCCATTTATTCTTTTTCTCATTTTCTATTATTTTCTCTTAAATTACTTTCGTTAATAAGGATATATTAAAAAAATAATTAATATCATTTGAGTTTTAGAAGTCCACATTTATTTATAAAAGGATATTATTTTTAAAATAACGATTTTTTGGAGAACGGAGAAAGTATCATATTAATGAGAAATCAACAATTATAGAGAGTGAGTATTCATGAGTCGGGTTAGGACGAGCTTAAGGTTGCCCAAACCCTACCCCATATTTTGGTCAAGCCAAATTTTAAGCCCAAACCCAACTCTATGTTCGCGTAAGCCTAATTATGTCTGGACCAGGTTTATATTAGGTCTTGACTAAACAGTCCAAGCCAATGCTCTCTTAGAAGTACTATTTCTTTGTCATGTCCAAGAAAAATAAACAAAAAAATCTTGTACAATGAATAATACCTTGTATTGAAACTTATCCCAAATCCCCAATCCTCAAGTAAACATTAATTTCCTTGAAAAGAATACATGTATAATACATAAACAATCCATCAACACAACACAATAAAATTCAAGGCCCCAAAGCAAATAAAAGTGTAAGAGTGAGAGTGAGAAATAGGATTTTGTCTTTTTGGGGGGTGTACTATGGGATTTTTCAATCTCCAAATCTAATGAAATTTATTTTCTTTTAGAAAAAAAATAAAAAAGTGGGAGTATTTTTTTTACTCCATCTGTTTCGTTTTAACTGTCTATTTTTTACATTTTAGGATTTCAAAATATATGTCCATTTATAATATTTTGGTGAAATTATTTCTTTTTTTCATTCATAACCCTAATTGTAGTGGAAAATTTATTAATATAGTGGAGGTAAAAGAAGTAATAATTGTATTGGAAATAAAAATTTATATTTTTATATAGAGATAATTTTGTTAATCATACTATTTTATGCATTTACCCCGATATTTTTTTACACCTGAGTGTGTAGTGTTTGATTTTGGAGAGTTAAAATGGAACGAAAAGAGTGTTGATGAACTAATAAGTAATAAAAAAGTGAATAAAAAACATGAGTAAGAAAAATATGGTGTAATGTATAATAAAAATTATATATATAGACAACGATCAAATTACCTTAAATTTGAGCATGTCCAACCCAACTTTTAAATAAATCGGATCAAACCGTGCCCAATGACTCAAGTCTGGATCGGGCTATAAACATCCTTAAGAGAGAGACAAAGGCTATGATGCACCAATTCAAATATGAAGTTTGATGCACAAAGAAAAAGGTTGATCTGTTGTATACATTAAAAAAAAAAAAAGTCTTTTAAGCAATGAATAGGGACAACCACCCACCAAAATATCTCATTTCAAAATGGCAAAGCATTTTGTAAGTTGAAAACGAATGCCACCAGGGCCTCAACATAATTTACATTTTTCAAGAAAGCATTTCAAGTTCAAATGTCTTCTTTAAAAATTTTAATATTAATTCGTTTATAAAAATATATAAAGTAATGTTTGGGTCTTCTAATTATTCCTCCTATGCTAAATAAGATAAAATGTGAATGCATTGGATGTTTAAAATTTTTAAAAAACATTCACTTTTTACCTCATTTATTAGTTATGAAAAAATTTAGAATGGTGAGTTAGGAGACCTAAACGTAACTAAAAAATATATCACAATTTTCAACACTTATTTTAATCCTAAGAAATTCTTATTACTCATAATTTTTGAAGTCACAAAACATATGGCTATAGACCAAGGAAGGTGTAGATGTCCACTCCTTGCCAATTGTTTTACCCAAAAAAAAAAATTAATATATCATATAAGTTCCGAGATTAAATTGAAAAACTAAATTTTCATCATTTACATTCCTCTTTCTTTTATTTATATAAGGGGTAACGCCCGACATCATTTACATTCCACTCACTTGTATTATAATAACTCCATCTCTTTCATAATATGAGTCCATTTTTTATTTTTAGGTTATTTTTTATTCAATATATCTAAATATTATATTTAAATACATTGAATAAAAAATGAATCTAAAAAAAATAGACATATGAGAGGGAGAAAGTACCAAACAAGAGCGTAATGACCCTTCTACATTACTTTATTAAACTCCTAAACAAGAAAGTGATACATAATTGTTCAAGCCATTCTTCACATTTCCCTTCCATGATACATAATTGTTCATGCCATTCTTCACATTTCCCTTCCATTTCATTATTAACCACTCATTTCTATACTCTTCCAATCTCCTAAACATAACCTAAAAGTTAAACCAAATGGCACTAAACATGATGGTTCAGCCCGAGCTAAATAAAACAACATAACAAGCAGCAATCGGACCATAAACATAGTTCACGGACCAATTCATTGACCCAGCTGGATCATTCCGGTTTATAGAGCACTAATCTAAAGTATCTATCCTAAGAAAGTAAAAGGAGGAAAGCAGCTGTCCAAAATGTACTGTGAAAATAATATTATAAGCCCAAATGTTAACTTAGACATTCCTGTTTATGTGGTTTCTCACACATTGACATTAAGATCAGAAGAGAAAAAGAGCAGGTAGAGTGATCAGAATATTACAACACAATTAAGTATGGTGGTCCCCATAAGCGTGTAATAATATATAGCACCATTTTGAGCAAACTGAATGAATATGAATATACATACAAGTGCATCAGGTCAAATCAGTTGATTATCATTTAGATACCTTGTGGCCTTGCCCTTTGGTCTGGCTAGCAGCTGCAGACATCACACGCAACCGGCGAGCAATTTCTGTGAAGGATGGCCTAGCTGCAGGGTTAGGCGCCCAACACTGCTCCATTAGTGTTCTCCACTCTAGATCACAATAGCTGGGGATTGTAGGCCTCAACGTGTTATTCACAATACCTCCTGCATGAAGTGTGCAAGAGAGTGAGAATACTAGAGAAAAGATCTTTGGTGGGGGAAGGGACAACAGAAAGGGAATGAGTGTGGGCAAGTACATAAAAGCAAAGCAATGACTGCCCCGTTAACTGGTATGAAATGTCATACGAAACTTATAGAAGTAACAGATGCCTCAAGAAACTTACAATATACCGAGGAAGCAGGGATACAAAAAATAAATTAGATTGAGCTTGTCAAGGGAGTTTCTGCTATCTGGATTATTTTTCTTCAGTGCGTGTATGGTGTCTCCGTAATTTACAAATTTGGTCTTGAAGTAGTTTATTTGGATTAGTATACACGTGTGTAGTTTTACTGAAGAAAACTAGAGCCTTAGATAGGTGCAAGACTACTTGAGTCGAAGTAGCAAGCAACTCTAAACAAAGTTACAAAGAGAAGAGAAAAGGACTGCACCTATGATTGCACCATAGTGCATATTAGCATACGGCTCTTCACCAGTAAGAATCTCCCACAATACAATGCCAAAAGAGAACACATCAACCTAAAGATTTGACATAAAAACATCAGTAATCAATGGTGGCAAGGAAAATTAAAGTTCCCAAACAATAGAGGTAAGAAGAAAATATAAACAATAATCCCAGACACAATAAAAGTTAATGGTTTTCTATGTTGAGTGAGACAGATTAGAAGTCAACGAAGCCTTGAAGAGTTGAAGTTATTGGTTCTGGCCTCTAAGTTCTATAGGAGAATTACATACAATAAGTTTCACACATGAATGGTCAAAATTAAAGTATGTAGCAATACAAAGAATTCCATCGTCTGGTAAAAAATCCTCCAAATTTCATTATCTAATTGGCATACACTAATCAATTTGTTGGTTAGATTCTTATTCTTCTTTTCTGTGCTCTAGTTATCCTAATTTTTCATTGACCATGAAAAATTTTACCTTTTCTGAAACCTTATTGCTGCTTCCATTGAGCAGCTCTGGTGCCATCCAAGGTAGAGTTCCCCGCACACCACCAGAAACAAGGGTATTTCGTTTAATTTTTGACAGGCCAAAATCGCCAACCTGGTGAAAAGCAAGTTTCTCAGCAATTGTTGACGTTAAAAAGAAGTTATAGAATGGATAATCCCCTAATCACCTGCATAAATACCTTGCATATTGGCCTTAAAGGATCCTTTAAGTTAACAAGCAAATTGTCACATTTCAAGTCAAAATGCACAATATTTTTTGAGTGTAAATATTCCATTCCAAAAGCAGCATCCATAGCAATTATCAGCCTCTTGCGACGATCAAGATACCTGGAACCAAGATGTACCCCTTCAAAATGTTTCTTGGCGACAAAATAGTTAATATTATCCAAGGACTATACCATTAGCTAGTTGTTAAAGCTTTACTAACAAGTAGCAAAATATCAGGGTTTTCATTGAGAATAAGCCACTTAATAGGAATCAATTGCTCAGGATGGGTGCATTACCTATCTTTACGCAGTAAAACATGCCTAAGAGAACCATCCACCATGTACTCTGTAACAGTGGCTAATGTTGCCCCTGGTCCGTCCTGAACTACACCATAAAATGCCACCACATTTGGATGGTGAAGCTTGGAGAGTATGTCAGCTTCCCTCCAGAACTCTACAGTCTGCGAAAATGAATATCATCAAAGGAGGGAAGTAGGGCCTTTCAGAAGGCATATTGTAGCATGACAAAAACATTTTACCGAAACAAAAGAAAGGGTAAAAGAAACAAAATTACTATATCTGATTCATAGGCAACTTACCAGTCTCTCTTGTTCAGAAGATCGACCAGCAAAGCAGCTTTTCTTTATTCTTTTTATTGCAACATCTGATCCCCGCCATTTTCCATGATACACAGTTCCAAAGGTACCAGAACCCAGTTCTCGCAGCTCTTCAAGATCTTCATTCTTTATAAGCTACCATGTGCATCAAAAATATATGAAAGAACTTAAGTTCTAAAATGGCATTACAAAAATAAATAAATAAATAAAATAGGCCATTCAGCAAACAACCCATCATCTTATACAGATCTTCAATAATCACAGATATCAAATTAGAAAAGAAAATGCGCCATGCTTCCTAGCAAAGGGCATATATGTCAGTTATCCTTTTAAACATTGAACTCAGGCATAGCATCAAAGTAGTTAATCTATTATATCTAACTAATTGGACTGCCACTAATTGCCACATGGCAATTTCTCCTTACCATTGGGAAAAAAAAAAAAAACATTCCCACCTAATTGCTTGCCAGCTTTTCTCTCTCTCTCACCTCACTCTATCTTGCTTCTCGCTCCCTCTATATCTGCTTGCACTCACTCACAATCTTGCTTGCGCTTTCTTGGGTAAGTTTGAGGAAAACATGTGGTGGAAACAATATGATAAAGTAGTGATGCTAAGAGTAAATGAATGCATGTGCCAACACACAGTAATTTTTATTTTTATTTTTATTTTTAAAAAAAAGTCTCATGGCCAAGTTAAGCAACAAGCATTATTTAAGAATTCTGATATTTATATTTTAGAAACCAAAATCTTTTCCTCCAAAATTGCTCTCCCTCCCTCTCCCTCTCCCCTTCCTTAATGAGCTACCTGCCTACCTCTAATACCACATGACACCACCTCATTAAAATTAACAGTAATGTTATATCCTCTTAAGAATATATTACTCTAAAATTAAATCAAAATCTTTCCCTCCAAAATTACTCTCCCCTTCCTTCCTTCTCTCTCTCTCTCTCTCTCTAATTCAATCTCTCTAGAATTCTCTCTGAATTCTCTATCATTAAAGTTCTTTCTTTCTCTTTCTCTAAATTTCTCTTTTGCTCTATCTATGAAATTCTCTCTCTAAAATTCTCTCTTGCTCTCTCATATTCTCTGTAAAATTATCTCTCTAAATTCTCTCTTTTTCCCTCAAATTTTTTCTTATGAAATTTTATCTCTCTCTAAAATTTTATCTCTCTTTAAAATTCTCTCTATAGGTATAGTTAAATAAATTGTTTCCAAAAACCATGTGACAACTAATTACAATTAAAAAAAAAAATCTTCCTGCTAAAATATTTTTCTCATTCTTGAAAAACTTTGTATATTTCTGGAGCAGATTATTTGCAGGATTAAAAATGTAAAATAAAAATAACACGAGAAATTATTAAAAATATCAAATAAAAAATAACAAGCCTAAAAAGAACCCGTAAAATTACAGGGAATAAATACTAGCTAAGAAAAAAAAAAATCCTACCAGAACATAATTTCTCCTATAAATTATAAACAAACTAATAATATAAGTGTATGATCAAATTTTAGACAATAATCCATTTATGAAAAGATAGGGCCTAATTAACTTTCGAAGATGAGAAAAGTGTAATTTTGCAAATTTGGAACTGGTAATGAAAAAAAAAGGCTTTACTTAGCGGACAAGTTGAATTCATAGTTTCTACAATGGGAAATACAAAATTAATTAGTTGTGGAAAGGGCAGATAGGATACAACAGCACAGTAGAACTATGATAGATCCAAAAGCATGATACCTGCAAAGTACTGATGTCAAAATCCCCCAAAAAGGGATCTTGTGGGGGTAGCTTTACATTCCTTGTTTCATTCTTGCCATCCTAAATTCAGTAGATTACAAGAATTGTCATCAGAAAAAAGCATATTTTTCAGGTTCTTCAGATAAGTAACCATCAGAAGCATACCTGATATTCAAAGTCCTTTGGTATTATGTTTTCCATCACGACATCCTTATTCTTATTTTCATTGCCCTTAATCTGGGAATGGCCATATCTTTTGAGAAAAACAGTGGTCTCTGTTCTAGTTGTTACACCTAAGTTCTGATTTTGATCTCCAAAATTTAGGTGGGATTCCTTATGTCCTGCTAAAACACCATCTTCTGGTAGAGGAGCAGATTGCTGAGAATTACCATCCCGTTCTTGTACTTTTCTTGGGCCGGATGGAAAACCAAGATCCTGATCAATTAGAGATGCATTATCAAAACCCTCTTGGGCCAACTTCTGAAAATATGACCAATGTTTAGGCTCATGATTGTCCATGTTTAAGCTCAAACCTGCTCTATCTGCTGGACCGATGTTTGAGGAATCTTCCGAAAGTATTGCTTTGGAGAACATATCATAAAGGAAGTCACGGGGAAACCTGTCATCAATATCAATCAGAATGTCCCCCTGAGCTACAGACTTAGCACATTGGGGAATATCTTGAGAAATATCTTGGTTTGTGTTTGCAGTTAAAGCAAATAGCTGTTCTTGGACCTTGGTATCATTATTGGATCCTCTGGTAGAAACCTCACCTAAATTAAGGTCTGGTAGTGTAGATGCTGCATTCTCATTGTGCTCAACAGAAGGAACCTCGCAAAATGCAGGAGGTTCAATTCTGCTGGTTTCATCAACTACAAGACGGTTATGGCTATCTACAGTATGGTTGGTTTCATTTTCAGACCTAAGGGCCCGATCGTCATTTCTGGAAACTTTATTATCCACTAATACCTGCTTCAACTCAGAATCCACAAGCTCTGATAACTTTGGACTCACCTGACTTGTTGCATCAGGCAATTGTTTGACCTTCTGCAGCTGGATAGACCCATCATCAATGGTATGGCCATCTACATGCAAGGGTTTTGCTGCTGAGCTGGATACTGTGTTAAGATTTGACAGATTCCCATCATGTGATATGTCACTAGATTCATTAACTGAATTCTTCTGGTTGAAGTCAGAAAGTAAATCTGACATGAGTAAATGAGAACCATATGCATCATCTGACTTTGTAGATCGGTTCAGCAAATCTTCCTGTTCCCTGGGAATTCTCTCTGAATAATATACTCTGTTGGGAAGTGGAGGTGGTTCGAGGCAACTGAAATCTATCACACTGGACCCAACATCAACATGGGCTTGACTGAATGCATCAGTAGATGTAGTATAAAGGTCATCTTCACCAGACTTAGAAGTCTGTGCAGGATTCACAGTACTAACCAATGAAGAGGCCTCTTCAGACTGCTGGTGCTTACCTGTGTTTTTTGACAGCAGTGCAGAACGATCCCCTTCAGATATGGCAATTGGTGGCTCTGAAAAATTACCTTGCAAATTTCCCTCCAATGGTTGCAAAGGATATGGTGCTTCCAAGGAGAAAAATTTTCCAGGGTCATTGCTTGTATGAATGAAACTATCACCGTTTTTCTTGACCTGCATTCCTGGAATATCTGAACTTTGTACTTGCAATTCACTAGATGCTTGCCCTTCATTCACAATTCCCTGGTTAACAACTAGACCATGAGCAGGTACAGAAACTGGAATCTCTCCAAGACCGTGAGAAGAGTTGTTAGAAGGATCAAGACCGTTGTGTAGCGGATATTGACTAGTTTCCCCATGGTGAATGATCTGGTCATCATAAAACAATGGATATGTTTCATATGCATTCGAGGATGTTGGTAGTATTGGTTGCGAAGACTGAATTGTCAATGATGGGTTAAAATTGCCTGCCAACGAAGAACTGCTGATGTCAAATGATTCCCCCAGAACTCTGCTGGTCTCCCTCTCAATATTTCGTCCATCCAATTCGTGTACATTACTAGTAGAACTGCTTGCACCGAGAAGGATAGAGTTGTTTCTTGATCCCAGATCCATGCCATTAACAGCAACTACATACTGAATTTCAGAATCACCATCAATGCTTCCAAGACCAAACTGAGTATCATCCAAATCATTTATAGAAAATAGAAACATCCTAAGCTTTAGCGATCCTCTTCTGCTTTGTAGATCATGACATTCCTCCATCATATTCCGCAGATCCTCGTCCGAAGATACCGAAACTAAGGCATCAAGATCTTCTCCTGGGAGCTGATACTTTATTACATGAACTTCATTAAAGATTGATGAAGTTTTCTGCATAAGTTCTTGCCAACTTATGTCTTTTCTTATACTGATAATACGTGTTTCACCCCCAACATATCTAAGTTTTCCATCACTTGGTCGTGGTAATATTCTACCACCAAAGCTGCACAGAACCTTCATCTTCATTGATGAGCTGTCAGAAGCTCCATAAGAGGCAATACCATGGAGGATTCGGTTATTTTCTTGATTAGATGATGTTCTAGGAATTGATCTAGCTGACCCGTAATTACTTCTGTCCTGGTGCAGTGAAGAGTTTCTTTTGTCAAACTCTTCTGGACCTTTTTCAACTTTTGTGAGCACAGAAATATCTGAACCACTTTCAGATCCTGTATTGCCTAAAATTCCTTGCAATTCCATATAGCCTGTTGAATAATTGGGATCACCTACAACATTTGGAAAGACGGGCTTCCTGAGATTCACCCTGTCTCTCATAAACTCAAGAGCAAATTCCTCTCCAGTCTGTATGGAGTAATTAAGTACAGGTTTATTTTCTGACAAATTAAAGGCAGAAGGTCGTGCATTAATATGCATGCCATCCAGATGGTCCTGCAGGACTGACTGAGAAGCAGGATGGAATTCCTCATTTCGAGGTTCTTTGGTATTGTATTGATGTTTCTGCATTCTCAGTTGTCTAATCAAAGCATCATTTGCAAAATAAATGCTGGGATTTACTTTGATGCCATAGAACTGGGAAAACACTTGACATAATGCAGAAGAAATGCACCTAATATAGCAAATTAATTTCCAAAACTTATAGACAGGGCTATTTACAACTCCAAAAGTTTCAAGTCTTTAACCATATCCAATGAGTAGGAAAGAACCTTAACAAGCTCTCCAGTTCATGTAACCATAATCGAAACATGAAGAAGCTTTCCACAATCACCAGAACTCACACAACAAACTACTTTATTAATGATCAAGCTACCTTCAAAATAGCCAAATAGTCATCCTGTGTGCATGAAGAAAAATAGGAACTGCTTAGCATAGGAGATGTAAGAACAGATAGAAACAACGACATTATGAGAACAAATACAAAGTAAAGGATCACAAAAACTATACCTGATAAAAAAAAAAAACCAATTGGAAAAATATATCACAATTTGCAGCTACTAGAGTTGGCATGATATTATATGCACCACAAACCATTAGCATTATTGTACCTAATAGTTTCAATTTCATTTACCCGCTGTAAGTGAGAAGGAAAATATAGCCTTGGCCTCTTATAATTGCTTGAAGAATATAAAATCTCATGAAACCACTCTCTAAAAGTCTTATGGCTGAGGATACTATAAAATTATAGGTCTAAGATTGTTCCTTCATGGTCCTCTCACTTTGCTTGTAATCAAGATAGCATACTCTGGTCCTAAGACAAATAAGTTCTTTATCACGTATATATTTATTTCAACCCCTAGTTCATTCCTTAATTATAACTGCCTCTGATTACTTATGTTGAGTGCTTAAGAATACAAACGGGATTACATAAAATGGATGACAGGATGTAAAAACCATATGGAAGATCACTTCTGTCAAATCTCCCAGGATCATGTCATCCAAAAATTATCAAACTTGGGTCCTAACTCTAATATTCCACCACCAAAACAAAGCATAGATAATCATGAATTCATGATCGCACAAATCAAGTTTGATGACTGGAAAAGATATCAACCAGAAAAGTTAGAAACACAGGGGAATCAGGAAAAAGATGAAACAGAATCAACTAAAAACCTGATTGATGATTGTTTTGAGCTTCAGACAGGTATGGCTCAAGAGGGTCGAAGAGGAAGAGCCATGGCTGGTATCAAAAAGAAAGGAAAAAAAGACAAAAATCTATGTGGGGGAAGAAAGCCAAAAGGAATCCAACTTTATCTACCCCATCTTTGGATTTGTTTTCCAAACATCTAATTTACTTCAATGATCCTTTTGGAACAAACTGGGTTGACAACACATTCTCTCTCGTCTTTCTCTCTCTAATCTGTGGATTGTATAACCTATCTGTGTCTGGTTCAGTTTAAGTTTAGGAATAAAAAAAAGTTTGTGTCATCAAATAGTCAAAGGAGTGAAGCAACCAAGTCCAACAGTTAAGTCCCTAAATTAACCTCTCTTTTTTTCTAATATTATATTCTTACTGCCACTGTGCCTTAATCGTTAACTACGAGTCAGTTATGCAACAAGACAAAGAAATGTTGTTATTGATTGATGATTGATGATTGATGATTGATGATTGATGATTGATTATTATATATATTTTATATTTATATTTTGTATACGGAAAAAAAATTATTTTACCATCAAATTGTCGCTGCCTTCGTCGCATCATCTCCACAGAGTCGCCGAGCAAAATGAAGAAAGATGATGTTCCATCTCTCGCACCACGGACAAGCTTTCATCGTGGTTCAGGTCGTGGAAGGGAGGAAGAAAGGGAAGCACCTCTCTTTCCTTAGAGCCTTCCTAAGCACGGATCGCAATCCTTAGTTCTGTATGAGTAATAAGACAATCAGAACCAAAAACATAATCAATTAACGAGGATGCTGTCTTTCATAAATAGTAGGCTTAATATCTAACAATTTTGGAGATGAATTTGGCTCACCTAAATTTAAAAGACTTCATGAACATTATGCCTTAGAATAGAGGACTCAACTCAACAATTATATTCAATAGTATATGCGGTTAGCGTCCCCACAGTTATATCCAGTATTATATGGGGTCAACATTCTCAATTATATTTAGTATATGAGGTCAACATCCCCACAATTTAAGGGTATGCGTAGTCTCAGAGATCTGGTATCCAAGTTCTAGCGTACCCGAAACCACGAGGATTTATCCTTGTGAAGCAAGGTCGAGCTCGCACTCCCCTGGATCGAGGATTGAGAGACATATCTCTTCGCACCCCTCCGCAGGAGGGGGCACACACTGTAGGATAGAACAAATTTACTTATTTAGCGGTTACTTTCTAGCTTGCTTTCATATGCCTTAATTATTATCCAGCTATATATAGATTGTATTATATGCAGTATATGTTATATGAGTGGTACAGAGGTACCTGCCATTAAGTTGACAACTCACTCATTTGTCATATTATTTCAAATACAGTAGAGGAAGATGAGAATGTCCCCCTTGTCCAATAGTCATGAAGTCTAATGTCAGTGGTAAGCTTCGCTTTGTAGTGAAGTCTACTAAGATTTATTAGATATGCTCTAGATTATTTAGGAAGAATCTCGTTCCAACATACATATATCATGATATAATTCAAGATATTATTTGAAATTTATTTATAAAATCATTTATTTATTGTTATCATGCATGAGCGTTAGTATGTTATGTCACAGCTTCCGTAGGGATAATAGCCTTACATGCGGTGACGTTCAAAGTTGGGGCGTGACAGGGAGAACAAGGCTTGTGGTAGTAGTTGTTAAAGCTTGCGGTGATGGCAGTTACTGAGGCTTGCAAAGTACACGGTGATTTGTAATTTTAGAGGAAGAAGAAGGATCGGTCTATTTTTTGTTCATTTAAAGGGTGTGAAGATTAAAGAGTAGCATATCTTTGAGAAGAGATTGAGAGAAAAAAGGGAAGGGTAAGGAAGAGGAGAAGAATGCAAGGTTGGATGAAAGTGTGGAGAGGTTAAGGAGGAGGAGGGTTGTGAGAGAAGGAGATAAGGGATGACGCAAGAATGGTGATGTCAACATGATTTTGTTTATTGAGAGATGAGAGATGGAGAGAAAGATAAAAAAGAAGGAGAGGAGTTGGTGATAGAGATACAGATAGAAAGATTCTCATAAGTGGGGATTATCTTATCCTTTAGATAAGCTTTTAAAAAATATTTTAGCATTATCATATTTATTACATAGTAACATAAAGGGATTAGTTTTGGGGTACCTAAGAGTGTAGAGGTTGGGGACACTTTGGCAACTGAGCAACCTCCTTCCTTGGTGGCTCTGGTTCGACAGTAGGGTGGGTAACAGCAAGCACTTTGATGACCAAGTTAGTCAAAGCTCTAGGTATTAAGATTAGGGTTAGAAAGGTCCCCTTACCTCATGGTTTGTGGGTTTATTTATACGGAGATAGGTGAAAACCCGACAGCTGAATATAAGTTCATATGCTCCCACACCTTCGCCATAAGTTGGATTCCCCAATGGATAAGTACTCTCTCGTGAGACATGCCCTGTGAAGTAGGATCACTAACCAAAATCCTTACCTTAGAGATCCCATAGGGTGGAAANGTGGAATTGAATGCCCCGAAGTGGTCTCGGCCTCCTCTATTTATAGGCAAAATTTGGGGTCTGTCGCTCAGCGATTTTGGTTCCTTCGCTGAGCGATAAACACTTAATCGCTGGGCGACAGTGCTTTATCGCTGAGCGATCGTACTTGTACGCGTCTTCATTAAATGCTTGCCAGCTTTTTGCAGGGCGGCGCTGACGTGGCACTCTGTGATTGGCTGGCTCCAATTGGCTCCAGCTGGCTTAATGATGGCGCCGGCGCAAGTGGCTTGCCGACTTAAGTTCGCTGAGCGATACAGGTATCATTGCTGAGCGATTCCTTCTCTAGGCACTGAGCGGTTAAGGTTCCTCGCGGAGCGATGCCTTCGTGCAGAATCTTCTTTTTAAGCTCTTTTTCCAATTCTGCCCTTTTCTTCCCTTCTTCATGGGATTATTCTTCAATTAAACTACTTGCATCCATTCTTCAAAATATATTTAAAACCTACAAAATACGGGAAATTCATTAGATAATTTGTTAAAAACATAACAGATAAGTGCCATTTTGATATGTCAATTTTGTGTAAATTGGGTACTTATCATTTTTCACTCGTAAAACCCTTTTTTTTTGGAATTTTAGTTCTCAAAAACCCGATGGACTCAAGGGTTGGCCTTAAGGTTTTTGATAGTTCTAAACCCATATTTTTTGAAAATCAACCCAAATTTTCAGTCCCAAAACATGAAATTCCCTTATTGGCCTTGTATGCCCGAAAACGTCGTTTCTGTCTGTTTTGCTGAGAAATTCGTAGGAGACTCTCTCTGTGGCAGTGTTCTGATAGGGTAACAACTGAGTGTGTAAACGGACAGAGCTTTGGCAAGGTTTCTTCCATGGCATTCTTTGAATCATCTATGGGGTATTTATAGTGAAACACCCTAACTAGATAGTCTACGCTTAAGTGGCAAACTGTCCGACTAGGTTGTTATCTAGTTTGGTTGGGATAATACTTAGTCCCACTTATGAGTTTAAAAATATAGTTACCCAAAAATATGGACCAATTTCAACTTTCCTTTATACGTATCATAGTGAAACATATGAGCCTTGTTCACGTCAGAACATATATTGCGAGTGGTAACTGATAAGTGGATTTTGAACCCTAGTTTATTACTCTATGAATGAACAAATACATACTAAAATGTGTGGTTTCAATACTTAATTGATATGTTTTTCACATTATCTTCTTATGTGAGGAATTGAGAAAAACGGCAAGATTAGGCATTATTTTACTCTTAGAATTAAATATCTCTTTTGGAGTCTTCTATTTTGAATTACAGGAAACAAATGTTCAAGAGACCATTGAAGTTAAGAAGAGAAGCTGTGGAAAAAGGCAAAAGAGGGAAATCAGGAAGCAACATCGCTCAGCGCAAAAGCTACATTCGCTTAGCGCACAAGCAATCAGCGCTCAGCGCAACTGAGGAAACCGCTCAGTGATAATGAAGAAACTGCTCAGCGGTGGTGCCCTAGCCGTTGAGCGAAAGTACCCACTTGCACCGGCGCATTTATTGCGCCAGCCTGGAGCCAGCTCAGATGGCGGCGCCGCCCCTGCAAAAGCTGGCTGGAGCATTTAATGAAGCCGATTAAGCCACCAGAATTGACCATATCGTTTAGCGCCACTGCCAAGACGCTCAGCGAAACCTGTCAAACTGCTCAGCGATGGTGCTAAATCGCTGAGCGGTGCGCTCGAACCTTGGCCTATAAATAGAGGGCCAAGGCACTCATTTGAAGATCATCTCTTCCACCATCCACCCAAGTTCTCCTAGGCCAAGAACTCCACCTTTTCCTTTCATATTTCTACACTTTTTACATTTCTATTTTAAGCACTTTAGGTTTATGTTAGTAGTGCTTTTGTTAGAAGTCTTTTCTCTTCAAGAATTGTAGCGAAACTCTGCCGAATTTAATCCAGGTTCTATTGTTCCAATCTTCTATTTATTTACTCATTCATTCTCTTTACTTGTTATGAGTTTTGATCCTCCAATCATGGAGGGGTAATTTATTAATATCTTGCATGCGGTAACTCTAGATTAAGATTAATTTGAGGTCTTGCGCTTAACGATTATTCATGAATTGTTCCGCCCTAATTAATGATATAGCGATTGCATGTTATTAGTTAAGGGTTAAATCTAGATTAATGAATCTTGACTATTGTAAGACTTATTAAACTATGATTAAGGAACTTTCGAGGAACTAATTAGATTTAATTAGGTTGTACAATTGGTACTTAATTAATATGGGATTTTAATGCTGAGATCTTAGTTTTAACTCCTATATTAATAAATGCTTAGGGAATTGACGATTGTAGTCTCTAAATGAATTGCAATTTGGTTAGAGATTTCAACCAATAAACAACATCCTATTTTATGAATAATGAATTAAGAACCGATGAAAATTAATCCTTGATTTAGATACGCCGTATGCAGGATATTGCTTTTACCATTGTTGACTTGCTTTCATTTTAATTTCTCTTTATTCATCGAAACAAATCCCCCTGATTTAATTAACTATAATTGGTTCTAAATTGCTTCCTTGAGAGACGACCTAGGTTAACCCCTTTACTACGTTTTTGGGGTTTACTTGGTTTATAAATTATTATTTGATCGCGCACTAAAATCTAACGACGTTTTGGTGAGCGTCAGTAACGTAGCATACTTAACTAATATTAATTAGGCATATTCAACATTCATAGTAACAAGTGGTCCATACCATGTATTCACAAACAGTTACACGTGTAATATCATAGTTGTTACGTGCAAGTACTTAATATAGTAGTACAAAACATATAGCCTAGTAACTAATAGCATACCTCTCTGCTTTCCCTCTTCAGTACTGGTCCTCCTCCTGCTGCTCTCCCCTTGCTCCATGTCAAACCCTAGAGTCATGAATGAGTGGGGTGAGAACATTGTGCTCTTAGTGGGAAACGTTGGGATCTGGGGAACTTCTTATTTTCATTTATGATCCAAGCCGCTCAGGGGTTTCTAAGTGTCACAGTTATACTACATCCCTACTAGTTATTAATATCAATACTAAGCCTGAGCAGCTTTATCTATATTACTATGTGACTGAGGAAACCTATTCTTTCATTATCTGTGTCCTCTGGTCTCTATTCTAACTCATAGATCACATACTGTCACATAATTCACATAGCTACAAATATTGTCTCAAATCCTCGTTTTCTGAAAACCATTTTGCTTATAAGCTTCAGCTTGCATCCACTTATAACCGTGCCTGAAACACCCTAGTAAAATAAATACATAATAATTCTTGATTCAAGTTAGGAGGGCTAGGATAGAAATTCTTAGGTGAAAAATGTCTATAGAAGCTAGGATTTGTCGTTTCACAAAATTTCGCAAACATTGAATTAGTTACTTTCGGTCACCGAAATTTAACGATGTATCAAAGGTATCTGTAAAGAATACTCCTCAGGAACAAAATTTGCAAATACGTCTGGTTGATTTAAATTCCATATTAAGAAAAATTAATAGATCGTGACAGTATGTCCGGAATATTTTTCGGACGACCATACACGAAACACCGGGACAACGAACGACCAAACCCGATCGAATAGGATCGGGAGGAGCCAAAAGATCAACACACCCACGACTAACAACTCAAAAAGCCCACCAAGTTTATCCAATTTACTATTCATGACAAGATATATTAATTATCCATGGTAATTAATAAATTAAATTACAAAGGGCAAAATGGTAATTTTGGGGGCATGGCCATAAAAATTTGGTGGCTATAAATAGGCAACCCTAACCCATTTGCTCCACACACCAAATTTCTCTGCTAAATAGTTTCAGTTATGTTCGTGTATGCTGTGGTTACGCTGCCAGGACTCCGGAGCAAGCTAGAAAAAGCTTCACACTTGGGGAGCCCCTCTCTCACACCCTCCTCACCATCAACCAACCATCAAAGGAAGTGGGTAACTTAGGCCTACTCACCTCCTTGGTAAACTGTGATTACTTCTATGGCTATATGCATGGTTATCAAACTCGAGAGTTTAGGTAAACTCGGATCGTAAAATCGGATCGTAAACTCGTACGAGTTTACCTATTATTAAAAAATATTAAAAAAATATTTTAAAAAATTATTATGCTACAAAAATATATTTAATAAAACTTGAAATTCATAAATATTTTTAACTTCATACAAAACACAAATAAATATGAAATATGTGAGTTCTAAGTTGAATTCATACATAATATTCATTCCAAGTTCACAACAAAACACAATAAAAGAAAGAAAATATAAAGTACTAACATACAATATAGTTCAAATAAAATAAAATCAAATCAAATACTACCATCCCAATTTCAATTCTATAGTATTATGTTGCAAGGTAAAGGAAGCACCTAAAAGCGTGCAAAGTGAAACTGAAAACTATGTAGTGATACTGACGACCAAATCTAACCAAAGACCATGCAATTAGGCCAAAGTTATGCAATTAGGCCAAAGTTATACTGAAAACTATGCAATTAGGCCTCAAACTCAATCTAACCAAAGACCAAAGTTATNCAACCTAGTGAGCTTTGTTTACTACGTACGGGTAAACAGTTAGCTAGGGTGTTTCATAGAGCAGTACAATCGTCGTTATGAAAGGCTATGTCAGCATTCTGAAGCGTATGCCGCTTGGATTGATGAGATACCTAGAGAACAATGGATTTGTGCATTCGATGGTGGACGTCATTGTTTCCATATGACGACAAATCTAGCTGAGTCAATGAATTCGAAATTTCTAGAGTCTCGCAATTTTCCAATAACGGCATTAGTGCAGGAGACGTATTTCAAGACGGCTGCCTTGTTTGTTTCAAACGCGAGGAATGCACATGCTCGACGAAATGCAGGTCACGAATACTCGGAGTTTTTGACAGAAACACTCCAAAAAATGATGACACAAACAGGGACGTTGCAGGTTATACTCGCCTTTATGCAATAGTAAATCAATCTTTACAAAAAAATATAAAATCAATTTTTGTTATAAAGTGACAATTGTGTGTTGCAGGTTCACGAATTTTTGAGAGTTTCGCAAACGTTCCATTGCAGGAATTTTTCGAAAGGCAATCAGTTCAGGGTTGATCTAGGGAGGAGTTACTGTGACTGTGGCGCTTTTCAAAGGTTTAGGTTTCCGTGCGTCCATGTAATGGCATGCTGCGACGCTGCAAGTATTGACTGGCAGTTGTATGTCGACAGTATTTACACGATGGACAACCTTTGCAAGGTCTACGAGCAAGAGTTTCAGGTTGTTGGCCACAAGTCAACCTGGCCTCGAGTCACATTTCCGACTGTTATTCCCGAGAAAAGTTTAAAACGCAGCAAATGAGGGCGGCCGAACTCTACTCGTTTCTGAAGTGAAATGGATGCTACAAAGAAACGTCGACAAAGACGTTGTGGACTTTGTCGTGGAACAAGTCACAACAGTTCTCATTGTCTACATACTGGTGTGGGGCCAAGTCACCAGACGTAGAACTATAATATCGTGTAATGTTTATGTGAAATGTTTATGTGAAATATAATAATTGAAATTGAGTTGGTCAATTCATTCTGGTACATATACATATTCATCTTTACCCATGAAAATCTTGGTTACTAGGTGCCTGTGTAGGGGTATATCTATCGGGTGCCCTAATATTTTCATGGTCCCAAAGATCATATTAGGGCACCCGATAGATATACCCCTACACGGGCACCCGATAGATATACCCACTTGTACTTGCTCCATCATCATTGCCCCGATGTCCTATCCACTGCATCACTCATCTCTGCACTCCTCGTACCCCCCTCATAAAAAGGTTTCCCCTTCTACCAGGTCTAGGAGACGGTTTCCTCTGTGCATCGTGAGTGTTGTCATCTTCATCGTACGATGCATCCTCGAGCGGCTCATTTAGATCAAATCTTACCCTAACCTCAGCGCCAGGATCTGACAGCTCAGAAGCACCTCTACGTCCATCCACACGTGTGCTGTCAACTGATCTTCTTGGTGATCGTTCGCGTTGTCACATGATCTAGAAGAAGACCCTACATGGAAGGACCTTCTACTATATGAGTGTTGCTCACTGTACCTTTTACCAGGAAGAGGAGATCGTGTGTCTGGTCTAAATGGAGGTGGAGTGACTTCAACTGGGTATGGAGTCACTTCAACTTCATCGGCTACATTTCGAGGCGGCTGGGACGACAAGGGTCAAGGGTTGAACAATTCAAATTTGTCGTCAATTTCATTCAGTGGTTGAGCCATTTGTTCACCTAGCCAAGCATAGAAACCGGGTTGGGGAGCAGGATTGTACGAGTCGATTTGGGGAACAGAGGCATATAAATCAGATTGCGAAAGCGGAGCAGATACTTCATATTGGGGCGGCGGAGCAAAGAAACCTTGTTGGGGAGCCGGAACGTACAAACCATGCTGATGCTCATCAATAAATTCATGCGGTTCATACACGGGCACATTAACATGCGGCGACGAAGGGTGGTATTGCTGCCACACTCGTGGATTTGTTTAAAAAATCTACGACCATTAACCAGATACCACTGCCAATACATATTAGTTGGTCTATAATCTGCAATTTTATCGTCGATCAGTGCCACGCGGTTAACCCATATCTGAATCCATTGATGATGCCTCTACACCCAGTTTGAAAACTCAATGCGTGTGGATTTCCCCTCAGGTCGACATTATACGTGGATCCCAGAATACTGGAACTAGGCCCAGAAGGCACCGTCTGAAGTAGACCAAATTGTCAGAACACGTGATTAGCTGCATGCCACTCAACAATCTCAAAGCATATTAGTGGGCATATTACTGACCATGTAACAGCCCGACTTTTTCCCTTCACCAAGACTCCGCATAATAAATAATTAAGAATATATTAATAAGAAAAGATAAAATAAAATAAAATAAAAATTTAAGTATTAACTTTTATCTCTGCAAGATTAGCTAAAAATAATGATTTCGCGATCTCGTGGCGTCCGGTGACGTTCGGGTAGATATTAGGTTATTATTATAATTTAATCACGACTCAAAGGAGTCTGTAAAATACACTAATATGAAAATAAATTTGAGAATATCTCGACAAAGATTGAAATAGTAATAAGAAAAATTAATAGGTCACAACGGTGTGTCCGAAATATTTTTAGGACTTCCGGACATAAATAGTTAATGAACGAACACGACCAAAAACACACATAGAAAATAGGAAATATGTATGGCCAGGGGACAAATTCCCCCACGGCAGTCCCCTCACCCACGAGAACACACATACACCAAAGTTTCTCCATTTGTTTCTTCCCAAAGTTCCAAAGCTCATCCACCACCATCACCCTTTGCCTTTTATCATCTTAATTCACTCTCAAACTCATAAAGAAGACAAGCAAGTAGCAAGGTTGTGAGTTTCTCTTCACTTGGAGGAAAGAACACCAAGCTTCCATAACCTAAGTTTCCATAATTATTTCAAGGGTTTTTACTTCTTGGCAAGAAGAACTCAAGCAAGCAAGCAAAGCTTAATTTCATCCTTCCTCCATCATCAAAGAGCTTTTTAGGAAGTGGGTAACTCTAGTTCCTCACCTCTTGATGGTGGATGCTTGTTATGTGATTTATGTGTGTATGTGTGTGATACTTTGAATATGTGATTATGTGATTATATATGTTAGAAATTATGTTAGGGCTTAGGAAGATGATTCTGAAGGGTCTTGTGACCTGGACTAGATAGGATTATTATGTGTGGAATATGTGTAAAAAGCTCAAGCAGGTTCCGTGGGAGAAGAGGAAGAAAATGGGAGAGAACGATGCATTCTATTTTCAGTTTCGCCCAGTAACCGCTGAGCGATCCCAAGCGCCTGCTAAGCGGAATGCATCGATATTTTTCAAATGTGAACTCCAGAGCGTTGAGCGGAAGGCGGTTACCGCTGAGCGGTTTGCAGTCCACCGTGGATAAGGATAAGGATGGGAAAATATTTTTCTTAAAGGATAAGTCAGTGGAGATATTTTGAAAAGTTGTCAGACCGCTGAGCGATGGGACTCTTACCGCTGAGCGATAAGATTCCTACCGCTGAGGGGAAATGTTTTCAGCGCTGAGCGTGAGGACCTCATACCGCTGAGCGGGACCGTAGTTTCGCTGAGCGGCATGAGGCCAAAATGTCTTATGGAACCCCTCTTGAGGCACATAGTCTAATACTCAATGTTATAGCTATGATTGATAACTGAAATATGTGAAGTATATGCAGTATGTGAATATGTGAAGTATATGCAGTAGATGAACATGTGAATTACATGTAGTATGTGATATAAGGTGTAGCATTCCATGCATTCATGATAAGCCAAGTTTAAAGGATTAGAAATAATTATGAGATAAGTAAAGATTCTGAAATGAACCATAGGAAACAAGTCATGACATGCTGCAGGTACAAAAAGACAGAGATGCTGAATTATTGCTGAAAAATGCTGAAATACTGCTGAACAATGCTGAAAAGGCTAAATGCCAAATGCTGAAAATTCTGAGGTCGTGATCACAAGAGCCAAACCATGATCCCACTTCAGGAGGTCAAAGAGGCATCCTGAATGTGGAAGCCCGCCACAGGTGGTGTCGATATGGCATACCTGGAGGTGTGCGGTTACCACGCCTAGCATTGTCGAAAGGGGACAAGCTAAGGTGGGGGTACAATATTCGCCCACTGCCGAGGGGTCCCGATGGGGCACACGGCAGGTGGAAGCCCACCGCAGGGGTCAACAGAGGACCACCTGGAGGTGCGAGGTTATTCCGTCATACTAGTGTCAAAAGAGGGCACTATTATGGTGGGAATAACATATATTCCAAAAGCAGGTTTATTCTGTTATGCATATGTTCATTCTGTTATGCATGGATATCAAGCATGTTATTCTGTTATGTATGAATATCTATAATGTATGATTCTGCTGTTATGTAATTACCATCAAGAGAACGCTCGAGACGGCAATGTATGTAAACGTAATGTTAACAAGCACGAGAACATAGTAAGCAAGAGTAGTTCCCCTATCACTTAGTAAGGTAGATAAAGCCGTTCAGAACTTAGGCCAGATAATAACCAGTAGGATGTTTAGTATGCATGTTTACTTAGAAATCTCTGAGCGGCCTGAAGTCCGACCAATATGAGACGAGACTTAGGAACTAAAGTTATTTCCACTGAGAACCTACCGTTCTCATTCCCACTGCCTTATGACTTCAGGTACTGATGATGCTTCATACTTTGAGTATGCTGACGAGCCGCCAGCAGAGCCATGAGCGGCCATGATAGGAGATGGACTTAGGGAGCCGGATGTCAGGATTTTTGCCAAGGGCATACTGAGTAGTATTCTAGTAGCCCTTGCATTTTGATATTATGTATTTTGGATTATGTTTATGGTATTTTGGAGTATGTACATGTTATGTATATCCTACTTATTGTATATACAACTATGTGACTGCTATGATGGACCAATGAATGTATATTGGATGCTTTATTACTATACTGTTATACGCTTTGTTATATTTGTTCTTTCCAACGCATGGCTCTATTTTAGTAATTATGCACTGCAAATGCAAAGTTTAAAATAGGTCCCTATTTTCTTAAGCAACTATTTTCGAAAGATAACAATGGACTAAGGTATTTCGACCAGGTAGAAAACAACCTAGTGAGCATTGTTTACTGCGTACGGGTAAATAGTTAGCTAGGGTGTTTCAGACCACGTTCCTCGTTTATTCTTTACTTCCCTAAGGATAACTGCGGCAACCTAAGGTTGACGATATGACTGTCATATAAACTGCACACAAAAATAAATCAATTACATTGAGTGTGATATTAACAAAAATAGTATTTGGCGGGAATATGTGTTGGGTGTTAGAGTATACCTCGTCTGGTGTCATATCGTCTATGGCATTTCTGCATACTTGACCGTAATATTATGTGCATTATGAATTTACACATGGTTAGCCCATCTGCAATATATTATATTAATTCAGTTAATAAAAATGAAAAACATCATGATCTATTAAACTAATGATAATTCAGTTATTAAACAATTACCTTGCAGTAAGGGGAAAACGAAACTGGAACGGGTCATGTGAGGTTGGTGCAAGTGTTGAGAATCTATAAAATGCCCATACTTGAAGGAGCACCATACAACCACTTATTCCCTTACAATTGGCGCGCGAAGCGCGACAGAGTGATCTTTGCAGCATGGCTAGAATCGCCGAACCCCAACTGTATCTTCCTAGGCCGCCCAAATCTCGAAGGATGGCTAAGTACTTGGAGTGGATCCAGTTGCCGCTCTTATCACAAAACAAAAAATTATCAAACAGGCACAAAATGTATCCGCGCGCATGCCATGCCAATATCTGTTGCATGTCATGCTCATCAATGTCATCGCGGATATCGGCGCCAAAATGACTATTTAGCCAGACCAAATTAATAAACGATAAGCGCATGTCCTCGGGACCAGGTGTAATGCCAAGAAGTTCCTGGCATAAATTTACAAGACCTGGTCTAAGGAATACAATTTGTGGGACGGTTACGACTTCGCCCACTGCAGAAATCCCAAGTATCACGTTGACATCCTCCAACATGATCGCACACTTACCGTGTGAAAGATGAAATGTGTGGGTTTTCGGCCTCCACCGCTCAACAAGCACAGATATGAGACCTTGGTTTACAAGAATTTGTGGTAACAAGGATGCTTGTAGCAGACCGGCATTTTCCAGATACGATTGTATTAGTGCATTTGGTGGCTCAATAAACCCGTGTCTAGTACGCAACCTCCGCTCACCCTGTAACAATAACGATTAACATTAGATTTTATATAATAATATGATTAGCGTTACAAATCTATAGGGTATAGGGTTAGTGTTATAGTTTATGTCTTCTGTGTTATGGTTTAGGGTTACGGTTAGTGTTAGGGTTAGGTTAGGGTTATGGTTAGGGATGCTAGTAAGGTTAGGGGTAGGGTTAGGTTTTATACCCTATGTGTTATGGTTGGCGTTAAGGTTTAGGGTAATGGTTATGTGTATGTGTATGGGAAGGGTTAGGGTTAGGGGTTACATTTTGTGTGAGGGTTATGAGTAGGGTTATATTTATGCCTTATGGTTAGGCCTAGGGTTATAAGTAGGGTTTATGGTCATGGTTAGGGGTATGGTTTATGGTTAGGGTTTATGGTTAAGGTTTAGGGTTTATGGTTAGGGTTAAAGTTAACGTTAGGGGTAGGGCTATGTTAGGGTTAGGGTTAGGGTTAGGTTTTACACCTTACGTGTTATGGTTGGGGTTAGGGTTTATGGTTATGGCTATGTGTATGTGTCTGGGTATATGTAGGGTTAGGGTTATGGTAATGGTTATGATTTAGAGTTTAGGATTTAGGGTTTAGGGTTTAATGTTAGGGTTTATGGCTAGGGTTAGGGTTTATAATAATAATAATAACAATAATAATAATAATACGAATAATAATAACCATAATAATTATATGAATAATAACAATAATAACGATAAAAAAGTGAACATAAACTTGATTATTTTCAAGGATTTGTTCTGAGATGTGTAGCAACAGATTTACAATATCATCTTCTGTTCGTCTCACCATCGTAATACTACTTTTTTTCACCTAAATACAAAGAAATTTTTTTTGTTATAACTTATTTAAAACGAAAAACTTTACAATTTAAATACAACAAATTAAACACTGTTGTATAACTACTTACAACAACTTATAACTGAAATAGAAAAAAATTAATTTATTTCTGCAATAAAAAATATAAGAACTTACTAAACTAAAATGTATGAAAAAAATTTTACAACACTATTTGTTGAAGTTGCTAATGGAGATGAGAAGTGATGAAGGAGAGAGGGTTATAAATTTTTTTTATAAATGAATGAAATAAGTGAAAGAGAACTGAGGAAGAAGGGAGGGTTAGAAATTTCTGGGGAAGTTTCTTTCAGAAATGAAAGAGAGAAGTCAATGAGGAAGGATGGGGGGTTCAGTGGTTGAAGTGTGGGGGGACCATAGGAGAGGGAGGACGAATTTATAACATTTTTCTCTTGAACTGATTGGACTCGTGAAGCCTGAATTCGCCTTAGTTAATGGCGAATTCAGCACCAGAGCTGCATGCCACCTGCACCACGCCACGCCACTTGCAAACTGCAAAATGTATGCCAAGCCACAACCTTCCTAAATTCGCTATCATGACATGTGAATTCAAGCTCCCCTTTTTCATTTTCCCACTCATCCCTTGCATCCTGCAACATGTCATTATACTGTCCTAAATTCGTAATTGTCCTAGGCGAATTCAGGGCTTTACTTTTTTTTTTTTTTTTGAATTTTTGAATTCCCATGGCAGTGTGACGAATGCAGAAAACTTGTCCATACTTTCGTAATTTCCTATTTTGGTCCATATTTTTGGATCCTAATGCCCCTAGAACCATATATATATATATGTCAAGAGTTCTGCTACACGTACACCAAAAATCATACACCATACATACACTTAGTAATGTTTGTGTTTTAACTCATGTAATGTTTGTGCACTTAATTAAGTATAATTGAAAGTATCATTTACAAGTTTGTAATGTTTGTGCACTCGTGAGAATAAAGTTTGTACATTATTAATAGTGTATGTATGGGTGTATAAAATTAGGTGTACATGTAGCATTTTTGATATGTCAATTCAATACCCCTAGAAAAGGCAAATTATCTGTCTTTCAAAGAACCCACAGGCTTCTGAAAAACTGGATGTTGTATTGATAAGCTATTTTTTATTGTGGCATTTATTTTTATTTTTTTTGCCAAACATAGTTAATGCTTTTTTTTCTTCTAATTTACAGGAAATACCCTCCCTTGTCGACTCCATTCTTCTGCGTAAATTTCTAGTAAATCACAAGATTCTTCTCTCATTCATTTTAATTTCTGCTTGTGCTTGTTGTAGTTGAAGTTGAAGCCACCTGATGCCTTTGTGAACTGTCGCTCAAAGCTGTTAAGTGTTAACCGTCAGGCCATTACTTTCACTTGCTCATCTTTAGGTTGGTGTACTTTTTCTCTGCCTTCATTTTATTCTAATTTTTTAAAAATTGTTTTCTTTTGATGAAAATTGACCATCACAGATTCTCCTACTATATTGTTTGATTGGTAGATGTGTAAATTAGGGTTCAGTTCTTATGTGAACATGCTCTTTGCCACCATTGATGGATAAGTTTGTTAGTATTTGGAATTGGGAAACAGACGTGGCTTTTTGAACCGAGAATTTAATGTTGGTCACTAGTATCAAAAGATAGTTTTTTGAATGATTTGTGGATTTTGGTTCATATTTTTTTTTTCTGGGTCGTTATTCTTTCAAAGATTTTATCCAGTTGAAAAGCGATACACTTACCAGTATTATGCTTGGATTCTTTATTTTATTTTTTTTTTGTGGTAACTTGAGTATTTCTATGAATCCAGTTTTTTCTATTATTTTTTACCCTCAATTTTTGTCCATCTATTTTATAGTTGCAGAGGCATATGCCAATTGCCCATCATGATTCTAAACAGCTTCAATTTATTCTCTAATGGCTTGATCAACTAGAAGACTGATAATATCAATAGACTCCGTCACCCTCCATAGCATTTCTTTTTCTTCAACAAAAATGGATCAAATTGATTCTATTCACTTTCCATATCTAGAAGACCTGCCTCCAACTTTGGGATGCCCCCACCTTGAACTATATATTAACATTGTCCATTTTTAGAAAATGCACTTGCTTGTGCAAATCAAGCTTCAAATGTTCAATAACCAAATTCTTTTCTTTTAGACGACTCTTAATTTATTCCTGCAGCGTGAAAGACTTCATATTTTCTCATTTACAATCTTTCAGTCCAAAACCCTTTCCTTTAGTCAGTGCTAAATTCCCCTCAGATGCCACCATCAACACAGTGAGTCTGCTATAATGACAAACATCTCCTCTAAATTTTTTAATGTGTCTTGTTGCTTTACCAATGTTTTTGTGATCACGGTCATTCTAAGTTTTTAAATGTGTCTTGCTGTTATGCCAATGCTTTTTTTTTTCTGGTCACAAACTCACAGTCATTCTGGGTTTTCATGTGATATTCATACATACAAACCCTCGTGCTGGAATTCTATTGTCATATTTCCAAGTTCAAAAAGAATCTGGTTATACTTTCTAACACAACAGTCTAGTGCCTTCTTAGATATAAACTGTTTTTCCCTATTAGAATTATCTAGTACACTTGCTCCTCATCACTACTATATTACAGGATAGGATATTATCCTATATAATCCTATTCAAGATGAATTTCTGATTAAACTTCCAATATTCCCCTGATTTTTCTCACCCTAGTACTAAAATATTTGATGCAATCTTTTATGAAGACTGTTATAATTTAATTTCCTTTTTTGAATAATAAAGATGAATTATATGTATATATTTACTTGTTAATTATCTTTAAATTTTTAACATGTTTTAAATTGATTTTTTATCCAAACAATTATATCAAAATTGCCTTTTCATGTCCTCGTCAGCAATTGGTTGCAAGTTAGTGGGTTTTGGGTTTCAATTGCAAGGTTTGAATTCCATTCAACTCTTTTGTGGACTCAGAATTTTTTTTTGTTCCGAGTGCTAACAATATTTTGTTGATGGTTGCTGTTGGGTTTATGGATAATCATTGATATTTGTTTCAAGTGTCTCTAATATTGCGAAAGCAAACAGTCACTTATGTCCTTCTTGTCAACAGGAAGTGAGAGCAAATAGGCATCAAATGGAATTAGCTGACAGAGCTGTTGGATTTCTACTATCTTTTATTAGCTTATCAATATTCACTTATTATACTTTCTGGGTTATAATCCTGGTTAGTAACTTGCCAAGTATTTTAAATGAAGTATCCCTTCTCAATTTTAACTACTAGTGACTTATTTATTGATCTTGTGGTCTTTTAGCCATTTGTAGATGCACAACAGGAAAAACGCAATTTAGTGGCAGTTTTTTCTTGACGATTTTTTTAAACTGCCTCAACTTTTCGATTGACAACGGTTTTTAGGTAGGCGCCGTGAAACACTCCCTTATTAGCGTCGGTTTAAAGTGAAACTGTTAAAAAAATTTAAATTAAAAAATAAAAATAAAAACTTCGTACACAAGAATTTCTTGACTCGAGTATGCCATACTAATACCAGTTTCTGCCGGCGTGGCACTTCTTTGTTTCTTATGCATTTTTATTGGACTCGTGATGCTTAAATCCAAAAAGAAGGTGTAGTTTTGTTGTCCTTTAAATGTACTATTGTTTATTTTGTGAACCAATATTTCAATAGTCATGCCATTAGTGTTTCTTATAAAATTTGAGAATAAATTTCATGTTATAAGAGTTGATAGCACTATCCTATGATTGAGAGGGATCAATTGATATCATTTTAACGTCATTCTTACGTTGTTGGATTTTTTATTTTTTTTTTATTGAACTGAAAGCTTGAGCCAAGGTGGCAAGCAAAAAGCAATAAAGTCATATGACAAGAGGACATCACGGCCACAGCACTAGCTCTAGCTGGGCATGAAGAAGTAAAACAGAGAATACCCCGGGAGAGAGAAAAACAGCATCCTCCCAAGGGCGCTCTACCACAAAAACAGCAAAACAGAGGGACACAGCCACTAAACAAAACAGCAAAGCCTCAAGGATACACAGATCCAAGCCAAAAAAAGGCAGAAGCTGAAAAACAACCAAGGAGTCTAAAAACGACCAAAAAATACCTAAATAAGAGCTGATCGGGCACATGAAATCTGCTCCTCAGTCCATCCTCTAATGGCTTGAATGTTCCAAAGAAAGGTCACCAGTATATATGGCAATTTTGAAGGTAATCCCAAGCGTGTATCACAGTGGTTTTCGTATTCTTCGTCTGGCGGTGGACTAGAACAAGGGAAAGGTTTCAGGGCATTGTCCCAGTTTGCATTCAAACACAGGGATATTTGTTGGGAGGAGCTGGAGTGGAAGGGAAAGCATGGACAGTCACCCGCAATGGTTGCTACAAAGCCTCATTATTTTCTTGATTTGGACATCCAGCGAACTAAGGAAAATTTTATAGAGATTGTGCCTGAATTTTGGCCATCTGATGAGTTTGCTGAGTCGGTGAAAGATGGTGATATTCTTTTCATCGATAGGTCACTCTTTGTGCATTATTTCATTAATCTAATGTATAAAGAGGATTTACGTGATGTATGGGAAGTTATAGATGAATTCCTCACACAGCGGCTTTTCTCTTCATTTTGCCAGCACCTTCTTATTACTCTTGAAGAGCAGATCTTATGCTACTTTTTGTAATTGCTTCGTAAATCTCTCAACCCTAGGATGGAAATTCAAAATTTTTATAATATCATTCATTCGTTTGTGGCTGTACTTTTAAAGTGTCGTGCTACTGGATCTATTGACCAGATACTACTGTTAAATGCAATCATTACTCTGGAAGGCAGCTTCTACGCCTTTTACGTGATGAAGAGACCCTGGAGCCACGAGCAAAAATCAATGAAATTGTGTCAAAGATATCTGCAATCCCAAGTAATGGCAATAGCTTGACCCCAATCTCAAGAATACATCTAAGATGACAACTGTTGAAGCGATAAAGTGTTTGGGACTTCAGTCTTGGGTTATTTACTATAGGTTGTCCCAAGAATGTCATACTCCCGAGTCTTGGGAGCCTGTTTTTATGAATAATCAAATTGGTTTCCGCAACTCTAATAAACACAAATTGCTAATCATGATGAATCATCAGAAGATTGTTCTGGTTTTGGTAGCAGTCCTTCAGTTAGAGTTAAAAGTAAGAAAAAATGGAAGGCTAGAAAGAAGAGAAGGCGGAAGTATGACTGATGATTGTTGTGATGATGAGCTGCTAGATTTTGATGCTACTAGCCCGAAGTTGGATTTTCTGTCAAATACTAGAAGTTGGTTACTTTCAACTGATAGCTACTCTTCAGCATGGAGTGCTGCAGATTTACCAGAGCACCTTCAAAGACAGTGCCTGTCTAGGTGGATGACATGGCTTTTTGAAAAATGAGGTAATCCTGCTGCAGTAGACCAAGGGCATATTGTACCATCATCATCTACAAACTTTGGGATAGCTAGGTTGGTCAACTGCCACTACTTTTGGTATTTTCCACCCAGTTCATGTCAAGCATGCTGTGACTGTTGAATCTACCATTGACTACTGCTGTGGGTTTGAAGTACTTTGCACTTGATTTTGGAGATTCATACAAACAGACACTGGAATGGAAAGATCTGAATAGTTTCATGAAAAGCCTGCCTGAGAAATCTGTCAAAATTGTTGAGCTTTGGGTTTGTACTGAAGCTCATGAATTGGTAAATCTTATGTTAGTTACACGAGTTCTTACATTGTTGGATAACAATATTATTGGTTCTTTTTTCTTCAATTATTAGATTTAAAACTCATATATATGTTGAATTATGTTTATAAAGTTTAGGGTAAAAGAGATTTAAGAGATTTATATGTATTAAAGAGATTTCATTTTGATGTATTGTAAACATTAAAAACAAAATAACTTATAGCCATTGAATAATGTAAAATCATTTTTCACTGAGTCAGCTGCATCTGAAAGTTAAACTTATATTACATTTAACATAATAAATATTTTTAAAAGCAATACAAATAATCATATAGCATCATTTAATTATGTTATCAAAAAAAAATTTGACACAAATGACACTGATCATAAATTCGACACAATTCGACACGTCTTTTCATACAAAGGTTGGCAGTAAATTTCTGTTATAAGAGTTGATACTACTATCCTTTGACTGGGGATTAATTGATATCCATATAAATCAAAATTTATGTTGGCATCCTCAGGGATGGTTTGCTCAGTTTACAACCTTTTTTGGTTTATGTAATGAAGTGAATTGTGTAAATGATGAATTATGGAGAGTAATGATATAATTGTGATAATTTCTACATTTTTTGGTGTTTGAATTACAAAGTTAATGGATAATGATGGAAAACCTCCTTAGGAAGGAGATGATTAGAGAGAAGAAATCCTAGAGAGAGAGGGGTAGGATAAGTCTAATACAAATTTTCCATCCCCTCTTTACAACCCAAACCTCCTATTTATAATATCCTAGACTCCCAATTGGACTAATTGGTTTATTGGGCCTATAGCTCATTCCTACTTGTTACATTACTCCCCCCTTCAAAATGGACCTTGTTCTCAAGGTCTGAGAATTATCTCCACCAGGATCCCATTGCTTAAAATAAAATGCATAAGCAATAATCCAACAAGGTTGAATTGCTCCACTAGAAAAGTTAAATTGGTATTGATCCATAATAGTCCATCCAGTCCAATACTCCTTCCCTAGCATGTGGCACTTCCGCCCAAAAATAAATTGGGCCTCGGAACAAAAATAATGGCTCCTATCCATAATTTGCTGCCTTTTTGCTAAGTGCTTTGGGCCCTTGTTGAAGCCCACTAGGTCCACTATGGCATGTGACCCACCTTGCCCCATAGCAACCCTAACTGCAGCCTTCTTCTCCCACCCCTCCCACAATGCTGACGGCGCTAAAGCTCCCATGGCTAGCATTGCTTTTCTTCCCGTTAAAACTATTGCGACGACAGCCGCCACCATCAACCTCGTTTTCGCGCCTGACACAGCGGCTGAGGTGTCATTCGCTCTCTTTGGCTCATTTTCCTTCAGTGATGCGGTACCCCCTTCCTTCCTTGCGAGCCCCCGCGCCCTCGCTGCCTGCAACTCGCGCCGCCCACCATCGTGCTCACGAGCGCCACTAGTGATGAAGATGGGTGACTCCCCGTGGGTGTCCGCCGCTAGAAGAACCTCGGTGGCTAGCTCCTGCGTCTCGTCCAGCGACGTCACCGCCGCCGTCGTCCACTCCGCAAGGGCCCGTGACGCGGTGTGGGCCACCCTCCCTAGTCTGGCCTCCTTGCTCGCCGCCGTGCGTCTCTCCAGCCACTGCGCCCACTCCCACCGCATTGAGCCGCGATCCCCCTTCACCTTCCTCCCCTCTCCGCCCGACGACGCTGCTTGAGCCCCCCGCAAGATCTGGAACCTTCCATTCTCCACTGCGGTGGCTCCACCATGCCCACCACGGCCCGATCTACATCCTGTGGTGTCCACCCACTCCTCGTCTCCTTCATGCTCACCTTTGGCGATTTTGGTGGTGGCGTCCATCGTCCATCCTTCTGTCCTGCGGCAGGCAATAGCACCTTCGCCCTTGACGCGGTTGCTTGCGCCACCACGATGTTGTCTCCACCGTACGGATCTGGTGGCTCCGGTGGAGGAATCTGTCGTTCGTCCTCCCCTCCTTCACTCAGATCTGACCTCAGATCTATCTCTGGTTGGTTTTCTTCTTGCTGCTTAGATTCTTGGTTTGTTGCGGTTGGATTTTCTTTTGTTTCTACTGCTACCATAATTGATTTCTGCATCTGGTGTTGAATCGTTGGATCTGAATTTTGGAATTCTTGAGCTGTTGTTATTGAATTGATTGTTGCCTGTTGATTGCTTTGAGCTTGTGTCTCTGCATTTTCTGGAATTTTTGCTTCTGATGCTGGTAGATCTTTCATTGAGTGGCTCTGCATTTCTGATCTCAAATATGCCACTGCTTCTTCCCAATCTATTTCCCACTTTGAAACTTGCTTTTGTGAAATCTCTGGCAGAATGTGACTGAAATGTGGTTGGTAGCGTTGAAGGAAGGCTACTTCGAAAGTGAGCTACTCCACTGTCGGATTGCGCCACCTCCACAGAGTGAACCATGTTCGAACCCGACCGGTCACTCCGTCTGCAACCTCTAGCAACCTCTACAACTCCGGCGTTCCTTTGGTGTTCCAAAACTTCAACGCGCAAAGAATCCACCAGTAGCCGTGCTCACCGTCGAACACCGGCAAACCGGCACACAACGGAATATGGCTTGAGCTCTCCAAACCACCATGGGAAGCGTTAACCGCCAGCATGGTGTTCAATTAAAGCACCATTTGCAATGGATTGAATTATGGAAATAATAGAACAATTTGGTATATTTTCTGCATTTGTGATGGAAAACCTCCTTAGGAAGGAGATGATTAGCGAGAAGAAATCCTAGAGAGAGGGGTAGAATAAGCCTAATACAAATTTTCCATCCCCTCTTTACAACTCAAACCTCCTATTTATAATATCTTAGACTCCCAATTAGACTAATTAATTTATTGGGCCTATAGCCCATTCCTACTTGTTACGGTTTACAAGAGTAATTTAGGAACTTAACAAATTACGTTGACGGAGGTTATCAATGTAAAAGGACTCCTCGTTTATGCTTATCAACACACCAAATTTTGTCGAAATTCTTGAAACAAATCTATTACGAAGTTCCAATATCATGAAATAATTGATTACTAGTAAATTTTTAAAACAATAAACTTCCAACATATACCACAAGGTCCGAAAATAGATGGGATGGTTCGTCTAACTCGGATATGGGGAAAGGACATTCAGTAGCATACAAAATCTTCTAAACACAAACCTAAGTACTAGCTCGATTACACGTTTACCGCCACTGTCCACAAAAATGAGTCGTGGAGGGAATGGTTTGGACCCTATTTAGTTTCTTTTTTAACCCTCTTTCTTTTTTATCTTTGGACCCTGTCATATGGCATTGTCTTGAATTAATCCACGTTGGGCTGTCTAATCTGCAAGAAAAGCAAGTTAGAGGACCAATAATAGCAAATCTTCGTAGAAATGCTATCTGTATTTTTATTATTTATTTATCATTAAATAAAATCTAATTGAGTTCATGTTTTATTAAAATTTTATCTAATCATAAATATGATGTAAGTTGACAAAATGTAAAATGTACAATAAATTTAAATAACACACCTCCAAACATTAATATAATTTGTTGAACAAGAATTTATAGGTCAGTATAATTTTAACCACTCATTATTATTAGACATATTTATAAAAAAATGTAAGCCTCACACATTTTATAAAAAAATATTTACACGTGTGGGTCCTGTAACGTTTTTTTTTTTGTATGCGCCTAAAATTATGTTTCCTGGATTATGCCTACTTACAAATTTTTCTTTGTTACAATATTTTTAATGATACATCATATATGTTAAATGTTTTCTTTTTAAAAAAAATGTATAAATTAGTTATGATATTTTTACACGGTTATTCAATTATATTTATATCATTAAAATTACCTGACTCTTATAATCATATCAAAAGTCACATTATATGATATAACTGGTTGACAATAAATAACATTTTATACTAACAAGGACGAAAATTAATTTTTTTCTAACTTTACAATACAACACACTTACCAAAATAATAATAATAAACTACCAATGGCCAATGAGTTGTAGTTTGTAGTTCAAATGATACCTCTTAGTCCAAGTAACCAAGAGTTTGATGATCTCGTTTTGGAATTATAGAAAACAATGATTAATTTTTCGTAAACTCATTTAAAGAATAAACACTAGACTCGAATTTTAAAGTTACTCATTATTTAAACAAATATCAAACCCTTACACTTAGTTAAAGAATAAGAGGATTTTATCATCTCATATTGTCTTGAAATATATTTTTTTTGTTAAAAAGAAAAATAAAACAGTGCATGAAAATTTAAAGATGATAAATGCGCTGTAAGAATAAGTTAGAATTTGACATGAAGCTGTGGCCTGAAGTTGTCTTTTGATTGCAGGTGGTGCAGTTGCGTACTTTTGTTAAGAGATTGACAAATTTTTGAATATGTGAAGATAGAAAGAGTTATGTTACTATGTTAAAAGGTTAAGATCGTAATCCCAACTACGATTCATAATCAATCAACCGCATAAAATTTGAAAAACAAAAGGGCATTAATTAATTAAGAGTGAAACTACCTGAAACCGAAATGAAAAGCTAGGCCCACGATTTATCAAATGCAGCGGAAGTGATAGCGTGAGCGAACTCCTGGAAGCTAATGCGGCCATCACCGTCGGTGTCAGCTTCCCTGATCATGCCGGTCAACTCGTCAGCTGTGAGAGCGTGGCCAAGGCGGGCCATTGAGTGGGCGAGCTCAGCGGCAGTGATGAAGCCGTTGCCGTCTCTATCGAACATCCTGAAGAGCTGACGGAGCTGCTTCTCGGTGTAGGGGGACTTGGCCGGAAGGAGCTCAGGGGCGACGAGGGCGACAAACTCAGAGAACTCGATGAGGCCGTTGTTGTTGGTATCCGCCTTTTGGATGAACGCTTCCAGCTGGTCCGGACTGGGCTTCAGCCCGAGGGATCGCAGCAGGGAACTCAGCTCCAACTGCGTTAGGCTTCCGTCGTTGTTCCGATCGAAGGAACGGAATATCTCCCGTAACTCCGCGATTTGATCGTCATCCAAGTTCACTGCTTCCTCCTCCTCCTTCTCCTTCTTGTTGCTGCCGCTGCTCATTCTTCTTCTTCGTTCTTTTATTTCTTTGATGGATCCACCGACTGATTGACTTGTATAAGTAGTTCAATCAATCAATAATCTCTCTCTCTCTTTCTCTCTCTGTGTTTTAATTAGTTTGATTGATGGAAAATTAACATCATACGTACAATCAGATCATATCATCATCTGATTGTTCTTCTTCCTCTTACTCTTTCGATGGCACCTCCGGATTTCCAGCTGTTTACACAAATGTCGGATCTGTTGTAAGTAATGTTTGAATTTTCCAAACAATCAACACTTCACACATAATACATTTTTATTTCCTCATATACATGTATGAAACAAGGATAAGCTGAATTTCTCAATAAATTTGTAATAAAAGAAAATAGTCAACCAAATAGGAGAAACTAAATTTTAGTATTATTTGTCAATTTTTTTTATTTTTTCTTGTGGACAAATATAACAATAAATAAAATATTTCAAGGTAAAATATTTACATGCTCATAAAATATATTTAATGTATGTTTTCGTATTAGATATATTCTATGAACATCCAAATATTTTTTAAGGTCCAAACTCACAAAATAACAATGTACCAGTAATTAATTTGTTGGTCAATTGTAATGCCCCCATAAAAAAAATAAAATCTGATAACGAAATTGCAGGCAAATAGACGGGAATTGCGTGACTAATTCCCACGTTGTCCTTGCTGGCCGCCGTCCAAGTTGTACTTGTCAATGACTGTTTAGTAATAAGATAGTTTTTCTTTTGTACTCTATGGTATAAAAAAAACTATGTTCCATGGATCATCTTTTTATCATTAAGCAATTTTTTCAATTGTGTAAAATATTAGCACCCGCAAAAATATAAGATTGAAATGATAACTGATGTACAAAATAATTTTTTCCATGGTGGATACAAATTTTTTTGGTAATAACAATTACACTTACAGATATATATAGTGTCTACCATACTAAGTTTTGGATTTTTTTTTTACTATAATGTTATTGGTTATAAAACTGGAATGTCATTGACCCCTATGACATTCTTCATCTTTTGTGTGGTTGGGTTGAACTTCTAACATCTATAAGGACAATGTATTTGTTCAGCAGCAGCCATCTCTTTTTGGCATTCTTTTTCCAATCTCTCAGCCTTTTAACCCTTCTCGTATTCTTCTACAATGACCTTGGCAAAAATAGCATTGCATCTAGGGCAGAGTACTATGTCAAAATATTCTTCCTTTTGTCCTAGCAAGAAATCGACAAACCCTTCACTAGCCTATGGGTAGATCGGCTTCTCCTCTTCCTCAAACTGGCTAAGCTTCCTTCTTTTGTTTATACTACTTTGGTGCTAATGTGAATTGCAATAGAACTACAACGGGACGAAACGACGATTGTGGAGGAATGCCTAATCAGTCTAGAAGGGGAAAGGATTACTAGTTGAGTGCACAAGTAAAGGAAGTAAAGGAAGCAACTCACTTTGTTGTTTTGCTCAACTGCGAAGAAGTACTTCCGTATTATGAGTAAGTTCGATCAACCATTTTAATATACTTTATTTCATTAACATACAATTTACTAAATTGTCTGTTACAATTGATGCACATTTTTAGGATGTTTCAACGAGAATTTGGTGATTAATGCTCCGATCAAATGTTTCCGTCGTGGTTTGCAAATTATGTATGTGTTTATGTTCTTTATATTATATACTTTAACCGAACAAAAAACTTTATATCATAATCGATTAAGTTTAACTTACTTTTAAAATGCATTTTTTTAGGTGCAAAATTATTCTAGTAACGATAGTAACTTGATGAGTTTGACATGGGGACCGATGAACAAAGCGTTTAGTTGGCCAATTTATTTTGCTAATGGATACAAGTTTCACACATCTAAATGGGCAGTTACTCAAAAGACAGACAATTGTGGTGTTTGTGTCAAGGGTGAATATANCAAGGAAAGCTGGAGGAACAAGGGCAGATGAACAGCTTTCACAAACCTATGCTGTGCCAAAACAAAGGACTGAAGCCGGATCGAGCTGCATTTAGGCAAATCGGTTAGCAAATCAATCAGGTGGGAAGCTAAAGCACGAAAGCATATAGGTGGGATTCACTTCTGATTAGTGTCATTCATTCTCGGAAAGAGGCAAGATAGCCTTCAAAAAGACGAAAAGAAAGTGTTGAAGCCAGTCATTTCGATTAACATTCTTGATCTTGGAGTGTCACTCCGGGTTGACATTTCTAATCAACTAGTGGTTGGTGCCAGTCACTCACATTTCAACTCTATCTATCCATCTATCCAGGCCAGGGGAAAGTACTAATGAAAGTAAAGGATGCCAGAAATCGTCTTCAATCTATCTGGAATCACTCACTCACGAGGGGTTCTTTTGAAAGCACCCCTTCTTTCTTAAAGCTTCAGCTACTCTTTTCGCCGCCTTAAAGGTAAAGGAAAGCCAGTTTAGCACATTTCCATACTTGGGGTTGTCAGGCGGAGGCCAGGGTGGGTTTATAACCCACAAGAGAAGAAGTTGGACCCTAGGACCCTTAGTGGATACTTCATCGGATACTCCGAGAGGTATAAGGGATATCAGTTTGATTGCCCATCGCTCCCGATCAGGATTGCTGAGACCAAGTTAGCAAAATTCTTTTAGGACGAAAAGTCAGTGGGGTGTTAGAACCTCGATACATTCTCTTTGAGGAGTTACCAGAACCCGAGGACTGTTCCTAGCGAACTGACCTTTCCATAATATCCAGTGGAACAGCCAAGCGCTGTGGAAACTCAGCCTGTGGTACAGGGACAGGGAAAAACCAAGGAACCTTTTCCAGCCGTTGATGCCCCACATCAGGCACCACGGAGGTCAAGTGGAAGTGGCATTGAGGAGATCAAAAAGAGAGAGGAGACCCGCCCTTTCTTATGATTACGTTGTGTATCTGCATGAGGACGGTACACTTGTAGATGACCCAGTCACCTTTTCACAAGCTTGACTCGAACCAGCACTTCTTTCTTCACTGTAGGAGAACTTCCTGAACTGCCCGGAAAGAAGGACTGTCTCCCTTCTCGGAGAAAGGCTTTCCTGGAAGAAAGTGGAAGACTACTTATAAGTAAAGATATGCTCGTATTCCCCACCTGGTCCCCACCTGGAATAGGACTTTGCAGAGGATTCAAAAATCTCCAGGTCTGGGAAAAGAGCTAACCTAACTTGAATATTACTGCTAGCAATCCATCTTGTTGGGTGATTCTAAGGTATTTTTTTAGCTTAGCCTAAATCGAATATTGACTATTGCCATACAGAATGGCCGTAGAGTGATCTTATATTGATTTCTTTTTCCGATTGCTTCTTTTGCTTTGACATCCAAGACACGAACAAAGGAAGGGGGAATAGCGATCTTCTTCCCATCTACTCAAGTCAGTGTGAGAGTCGAGTTCAGAGGAGCATCAGCCCACCAGCCCAAAGAAAAAGGCCTTCTATGGCTAATTCCTCGCTTGGCGGATCTTCCTCTCCTATTAGCTTACCTTGGCTTCGAGTTAGCCTGGTCCTATCGAACCAGCTACTTCATGGATGGTGGCAAATCCTCAAAGAGAATGGATTAAGAGAACCTTCGCTGGATAAGAACTTTGAGTCAATGAATTCACGCCATTCTCCCTTTTTAGTCAGAAAGCTAGTGGCATGCTTACCTTGCCTGGCATCCACTCCCGATTTCTTTTCTCACTGTAAGAAGTCGGCAATCTCTCTGACTAATGGATGAATGTCTTCTTACCTGCTGCCAAGTTCCGGAGATTGGGCCTAGTGGCATTAGTGAAAGACAGGATAGCACGTGTTAGAGGATTGACCGAGCAAGGAAATGAGTCACAGCCAAGTCAGTAAACTGCTGAGAATGGTGGTGATCTTCCTTCAGCTGTCAAAGGCTTGGATACCAGCGGATCTAGCCTGAAGAGTGACTGTCCGGAAAACTAGACCCGATGTCGGAGTAGGATTCCCATCTACCAGTAGCTAACCTAGAACTGCTAATTCCATCAAGTAAAAGAAGATGACAAGCCAGAAAGAAAGGAGATCTAAGAAAGAAGAGAACTTTGACACGGAGCCAGTACCAACCACCTTGAATGTTAGGGATGGGATTGCTAGCTGATTGAATAGACTAGCTACCTCCCAATCAGGTAGACCAGACAGGCACAGAGTGAATACTTTCCAATCCTAGTTCAAAGCTGCCCATTCTCTCTGACTTGCCCTCTCCTTTCTGACTGGACTGACTCGAGGAAGGGTCAATCTCCTCCGGAGCATGCTGCGCAGCCACTCATTCGCCCTAACCAAATAGTAGAATCTATCTCTCAGCTATTCTTTTCTCCGCTAATAACCCCTTCCCAACCAGCCCGCCCGATCTATTTTTGTAAGATCGGCTAATTCAAAGAAAAGGGATTAATCTGGTCCGAAGTTGTCGGAACGAATCGTTTGCTTTATCGAACAAAGCTTTATTTTTTTTATTAGGGAGTCTTGGTTGGCCCCCTATTATCAACCATTACAGCTGGCGTCGACCAGCTTTGCGATACGGACGGACACGAAGGAAGAAGAACGCAGGCAGCGGAAATGCAAAAGAGAAGAGCAAAGATTCCCGACCCAGAGCATGTTATTGACTCAACCACAAATCTATTGAATGAAGGCTTTTAGGTGCTTACTCTCAGCCACTAGTTAGAAAGAAGGAAGGAAATCCCTTGACTTCATTTATGCCCTTATGTTATGGCCCTTATGCAGTAAAGAAAGAAAGTGAGGCGGGCTAAGATTCCATTCGAAGTAACGTAACAGGATTCGATGTTGCACCATCTTCAACTCTTCTCGGGATCCGGAGTCTTTCGAGAAAAGGTCCCATCCTTCAATCTCATGATTGGGTCGACCAGGCCAGATCATGAGTGAATAGAAAATCGAAAACGTACATAGCTGTTCCAGCTGAAATACTAGGAATAATTCTACCACTTCTACTAGGAGTAGCCTTTTTAGTGCTAGCGGAACGTAAAGTAATGGCTTTTGTGCAACGTCGAAAGGGTCCTGATGTAGTGGGATCGTTCGGATTGTTACAACCTCTAGCAGATGGTTTGAAATTGATTCTAAAAGAACCTATTTCACCAAGTAGTGCTAATTTCTCCCTTTTTAGAATGGCTCCAGTGGCTACATTTATGTTAAGTCTGGTCGCTCGGGCCGTTGTACCTTTTGATTATGGTATGGTATTGTCAGATTCGAACATAGGGCTACTTTATTTGTTTGCCATATCTTCGTTAGGTGTTTATGGAATTATTACAGCAGGTTGGTCTAGTAATTAGGGGGCGGCCGTTCGGTCGCCTATGATACTAGGACCCATAGGTCAAAAATGGGTTTGTGCCGCAGGTGTTGAACGATCTACTCTACACAGGTGTGGGCTTACAGGGCTAGGGCTCATAAACCCTTTCTTTCATTCAAAAAGAGGGCCCTGGTCGGTCACCTCTCCGGGCCGGGATCGATAGATAAGTGGAAGTCATAAAAAAGAGATCTTTCTCTTCGCACCTAAGATCAAGAGGAAGGGTAGCTTGTCAAGCTGGCCTATATAAAATGAATATATTATTAATTATTATATAATCTTATCTATATATTTTAAGATTCACTGTCTTTTAACCGGCTGTTCTTCTTTGCCAACGCTACTAAGGACCTATGGGTTAGCCTACCCTACTAATGTATTGTAAAGTAGGGTATAGTAGGCGAGCGAGTTAGCGAAGACGCTTAGGCTAATAGATAAGAGAGCGTCAGTGCGTAGCCTTCATTCTACTACGCTACGCAAAGGTTACGAAGTCACTTAGCTCGACGTTAGGAGAGTCAAGGGGGAAGGCCATACCTACATAGAAGAACCGCTGTTCGCTTACTTTCTAAGGTCTAACCTTTCGCTCCCCTACTGAAAAGGGGCACAAAGCCGCTTTGCACCACTGATAGACTACTTAAGATTCAATTCAAAAGGCCCTACTTAGTTTCGCAAGCCTTTGTCATTGTCAGTCAACTAAGTAGGGCCTGAGGCCCCCTGCGAATCCGTAAATCTGAGGAGCATGCCGCAACACAACAAAAGGATGGTCACCTATGCATTTCATTCTTTCCGGAAGGGAAAAAAGACAAGTACCCCCATCATGGTGAACCTCTCCTTGTGATCGGGATGAGGTAGATGCCTCCCAGCCGGGGGGCGGATCGAATCGGAGTTTCCTTAGGTAGCCACCGACCTACAGTTATCCTTAAACTTCCGTGCTTGGTGGAGAAGAAGCGAACAAAGGTACGCTCGCTTGCTGTCTTGTTCTCTGCCGCGAACTGGGATCGCTCGCCAGCTAGGTCTGATTGGAGCAAGAATTTATGAGAACATATTACCCATCTTCGGGGACAAGGGACGGAACGACCTCTCGATCTGCTTACTGCAGCCCAGGAATAAAAACGTCGTCTAGGCTTGTTGCTCCGATCTCCCCGACGCCTAGGACGTTGTCTGGGCCAAGAGCCATAGTTAATTGCTGTTTCCATTTGGTTGTTTTTTTCTTGTTGTTNGGTTCATTTGGGGTATTTGTGAATTCTCGTCTGTAGCCATACCTTTTACGGATACTTTGGATGCGCGGTTGTATTCAGACGGCAGAAAGGGTTTGTTCTAGTGTCTGCAGAATTTTCAGAAAATGAATAGAAATATTTCTACAGACAATTTTAATCCTAAGAGTTCATGATTCTAATGGTTCAATCGAAAATGAAACCCCTAGATAATTATCTAGTGAAATTCTGCTAAGGAGAAAGTGAGATGTTACATCAGTAGTGGCAGACGGTAAATGAATAAAATATTAACATATTTACCGTCGGTCCTGACCAATGGTAAACCGGTTCAAATGTAATCACACGTGAACCAGTTTTCGCCAGTTTATTTTGGCGGTAATTACCGTCAATAGTCGTTATTTGATGGTAAATCGATTACCATCAAGCACTTTACCGTCGGCTAGATGTCCGCCGGTAACTCCGATGGTAACGTGAAAAGCCGACGGTAACCGTGCAATTTTCTGACAGTAACGCTGACGGTAATGAGCTGTTTTCTTGTAGTGAAAGCCTTTGTATTTTTTTATAAATTATTTAGATATAACACCAAGTTATTACCACGAAACTGAATATGCAAGGATTTCGGTTGTAATCTTATTTTTTATCAGATGACATAACTTTTGTTGGGGAAGCACACACATATATGTGTATGTATGAGTATGACTCATTTTAGTCCCTGAAAATGTAAGTTCGAGTCACTTTGATCTTTAAAATTTAAATTTTGACTTTTTAATCATTGAAATTGTGAGTTGTAGGTCAAATTAGTTCCTCAGTTCATTATCATGACTGTATTGTTACATTTTAGTTGATTTATCACATTAAAAGGGACAATAACAACAATTGAGTCTACAATTGAGTTGTAGCTGCACTTGAAACTGCAAATGAGGTTGCCAAAGCAGTTATGGTGGTAAATGAGGTTACAATAACAACTAAGATGTGTAGTTCAAAGTGTCATCACAACCATATTCTTAGCCCTTAGTGTTGCTACATAGCCTATGTTGTTATCACATTCTCATTTAATACAAAAAATTAGTTAAAACCTAACAATACAATAATGATAATGAATTGAGAGACTAATTTGATCTACAACTTATAATTTTAAGAATTAAAAAGTTAAATTTTAAATTTCAAAAAGTAAAGTCACTCAAATTTATATTTTCATAGTCTAAGATGAACATGTGCTTGTGATAATCCTTAACGTTAAACGGTAGTAGCATTTCTCTGTTTTGTGCATGTGTTTTGGCATAGGATTTTTAATTAGTGTCTGAATGTTGCAGCAGCCTCCTTATGTTTGATGCATTGGATTGTGCCCAACATTAATTATTCATTACCCCATGAGAACTAGTTCAGTTAGGACTGCTGTCGCAAATTGAATCTCATTATAGTGCAGCATTAAAATATCCCTCAATCATACCTAGAGAATTTCCAAAATTCTCACTGAATGATCTTCTTCTTCGTCTGACTGATTTCAAGTTTGACCACTTCAAAGAAGTCTAATTTTAGCTTACGGTCTCTAAATGCTTCCTTTCCGAGTACTAAAACCATTCATCCTTACAATGACTATCAACCACTCCCTCCCCTCCGCATCACCCATCCCATATTAACCCACCATCTACTACTCACACACACAACAACATGACATATCCCCTTCATTCTATCCTTACTTTTTTTATCGCCTACAAACCCACCTTAAAGAAAACAAGAAAGAAAAAGAGGAAAAAAAAACCGAAGCAAGAGAAAGTGTAAAAAAAAAAAAGAGAAAAGAAAGAAAAATCACCACTCTTCACCAAAGCTTCATTTGCTCGATCTTAATTATTTGCGCTAGCTAGGTAGCTCAAATTCCTCTCATCCATGCAAAGAGCCAATCAAGGATGGAAGGTCCGTAATAATTGAGGCACTACTCTCCAGGCAGCCTGTTCCCAGCCATCTTGTGGACCAAGTAGCAATTACTGATCTTCATCAATTGGTCTCTCATATCCTCCATCCATCCATCTCAGCAGGTAGGAAGGTAGGCAGGCAGGCAGCAGGCAGGCAATGTCTCCGCCGGAACAAGGCTACGAGGACGCCACCATTCCGCCACCATCCTTTCTGCAATACAACACCCCGCCGGCTTTGATAGCATTCACCTTTGCCCTCCTGGTGCTGTGCTTCGTGACATTCAGCGCCATATACCTCTGCAAGTATTGCTTGGTGAGCCTGCTCCAATCTTGGGCCTTACAAAGCACTAGTGGTGGTGGCTCTTCCTTGGTTCGACTCTCCCCAAATAACAGATCTTCTTTCGATCCCCTTAGTGGCCTTGACCCTTCCCTTCTCCATATGTTCCCAACCTTTTTGTATTCCTCCGTGAAAGACCTCCGCATGGAGAACAAGTACGGCCTCGAATGCGCCGTCTGCTTGCTTGAGTTCGAGGACAACAGCATGCTCCGCCACTTAACTGCCTGCTGCCATGTCTTCCACCAAGAATGCATTGACCTCTGGCTCCTCTCCCATAAGACATGCCCTGTTTGTCGAACACACCTCGATTCCCCATCCATTTATACCCCTAAATCCGGTGTTGCAGAAGCAGGAGAGAGTACTGTTCTTGTTGACCTACGCATTGATATAACTAGAGAAGGTGGATTAGGTGATATTGGTGGTGATAGTACTACTGTGGGAGATCAGAGACAGCAACATCATGATCATGAAATTGATAATGATCAAGAGGTTTCGGTGAGTGTGAGCGTGCAGCAGCATCAACAACAACACGTGTTTAAAAGGTCGAGGTCACACTCAACGGGTCATTCTGTGGTTCTGATTCGAGGTGATGATGATGAAGATAAAAAAGATCATGATAGGTATACGTTGAGATTGTCGGAGCATGTTATAATTAGAGGGAACCACAACTATTCTAAGAGTTGTGCAAGTTACCAGGAGATGCAGATGAATAATAGACCTCTAGTTGCGGCAGATCCTTATAGTTGTACTAATTGTGTCTTTGTTGAATCTGTATCTGGTTGTTCTAATTCCCTCAACCATACACAAAAAAACTTGAAGAATTCATGTTCACCCATTTAGGTTTAGTACTCCTTAGTAGTAGTATATATGTAATATGTAGTTAGATTAGATACATCATATACATTATTATTGGTTAGAAGTATCTCATTTGAGTTTTTATCATTACGGAACATTTTATATAATGATTTTGTGCATCAGCTAGGTTTATTCTCACTTGAAAGGTTTGCAATTAATTTTTGCTTATCATCACAACTATTGTAAAGGTGGCTGTGTATTGAAGGAAGCTCTAAAATTAAGGAACAAAATTTGCTGTTAGTCCAATAAATTAGTGTTGTATATTATTGATTGATATCTTTGTATAATAGGAATATCTCCTAATTGTTAAGTTAGCTTTTATTAACTTTTATTCTTTTATAAATAGCAGTTTCCTCTATATAATGAGCTTGTAATCTATATATTACATTATGAAAAATTAGTATCATTTGTTTCTATTTTTCCACATGGTATCAAGAACGGTTGTTCCTTTTGTTTGAATTTTTTTTTTCTTCTTGCCAAACTATGGTAGAAAATCAATCTCTTTCTTCCAGTATGTCATCTTCTCCAGGAGCCACAAGTTCTCCTGTATCGTCTTCTTCTGGGATAGAATTCGATTCTAACCCCAATCAACGTTTGAGCTCTGTTATGCTGAATGAGTTCAATTACCTTCCTTGGTCAAGAGCCATAACTCTTGCTCTTGGTGGAAGATCTAAACTCAATTTCATTGATGATAAAACTTCTCCTCCAAATGAGAAATCTCCAGATTATGCATCTTGGCTATCCAAGGACAACTCGTGCGGTCATGGATTCTTAATTCCATGGATCCGCATCTTGCTGAGATTTTCAGCTATTCAGATTCTACTGTGTAATTATGGACAACAGTTCATGATATGTATGGTCAACCGAATAATTCCGCTCGCATCTTTGAACTCCAATGTGACATTGTGAACCTGCAACAATCTGGTAAACCTTTTGTTCAATTACTTGGCAGTCTGAAAAGAATGTGGAATGAACTGGAGGTGTACCGACCACACACAGTCGATGCTGCTACACTTCGTAAACGAGTTGAAGAGGACAAAATTTATCAATTGTTAGAAAGTCTTGGTTTTGATTATGAAGATCTTCGCAGCCATATTCTCATGTCGCCAGAACTCCCGTCCTTATCATCTGTCTGTTCCACGATTCAGAGAGAAGAAGTGAGAAAGAAAGTCATGAATGCAGAACATAAGCCTCCATTATCTGACGTTCATGCCTATGTTGCCAATCACCCACCCAAAGGGGAAATTCCTTACAAAGGCAAGCGACCAGATTTAAAATGTCAACACTGTCATCATCTAGGGCATCTAATTGAAGGATGCTGGGTTCTTCATCCATAACTAAAACAAAAGTTTGCCAAGGACAAGGGACTCTCAAAACACAGAGCCCATGTTACCGAGACCTTGCAGGGAGACATGGTAAATTGTAGTCCAATTTCACTAATCAATGAGTTTACTGCATATCTTCAACAAAAGAGAGACAAGGGAGTTTCAAGTTCTGCAAACTCAAATTCCACAGCGCTTCTTGGTAAGTTTGCTGGTTTCTTGGGAAACTCTGAGCATCCATCTCATGAAAACACTGAAGGTATATCAACTGCACTTTCGGCTGCTTTGAAATTTAGTATTGTGCATGATTTATGGATTGTTGATTCTGGTGCCACTGACCACATGACAAATAAATTGAATAATCTGTTAGATTTTGAAAAATTTTCTACTCCTTCTCATGTGTCTGTTGCCAATGGATATGGTGTTCCTGTTATTGGTAAGGGAAAACTTAAGTTATTTCCTAATGATGAGAAGTCAGTAGCCTTGTATGTTCCATCTTTTCCAGTTCAGTTGCTGTCGGTTAGCAAACTCACTCAAGCACTTAATTGTCGTGCTGTTTTTCTACCTCATAAGGTGTTTTTTCAGGACCTTGTTACCAAGAAGACGATTGGTGAAGGATTCTTTTAACAAGGACTCTACTACATCTTAGGAAACTTTCTAAACACCAAGAGTTCTCAATCCACTACTCTCTCCTCTTCCTTGACAGACTATACTCTATGGCATCGACGTCTAGCACATCCATCAAAAAATGTCCTTACCAAATTGCTTCCTTATTTGGACTATGAATCCATTTTCTGTGATACTTGTCATTTTTCTAAGTCTACAAGACTACCTTTTATTTCATCTTCATCTAAGAGTAATAAAATGTTTGAGCTTATACACTCTGATATTTGGGGACCTACCATTGAATCCTTTGATGGTTTTAAATATTTTATTATATTCGTTGATGATTTTTCTCGTGTTACCTGGGTGTACTTATTAAGATCTAAAAGTGAGGTTGTGGATGTCTTCAAGAATTTTCACATGCTTGTCCTAAATCAATTCTCTAGCAAAATTCAAATTCTTCAGTCTGATAATGGCACAAAATACATGTCTAAAAGCATGACACAATATTTAAATTCTCATGGTATTGTGCATCAAACTAGTTGTGTTGGTACTCCTCAGCAGAATGGAGTAGCCGAACGCAAGAATAGAGACTTACTAGAAAAAACTCATGCCTTGATGATACAAATGCATGTTCCAAAATTATTTTGGTCTCAAGGGGTGCTAGCATCGGTTTATATTATTAATCGGTTACCAAGCCGGGTGTTGTCTTTTAAATCTCCTCTTGATGTTTTGCAGGGAAAATCACTTGATCTGTCCCATTTGAAGGTATTTGGGTGCAGTTGTTTTGTGCATATACAGATCCCTTTTCGTGATAAATTTGATCCACAGGCTGCTAAATGTGTCTTCTTGGGCTACTCATCAACAAAGAAAGGATATAAATGCTATCATCCTGATTCCAGAAAATTGTTTGTTACAAGAGATGTTAAATCTATAGAAACATCTCCTTACTATAACATCTCTCAAGATTATTTGGAGGATGTTTTTCCTTTGCCTCTTGCAGGTTTTGAGTTACCTGGTTCTTCAATTTCTTCTGATACTACAGCAGATACAAGTAGTAACTCCACTTCACCTATCTCTACTGATAGAAGTACAGAACCTGCTAGTACATCAGCAGACACAAGTGCAGCTCGGTCTGATTGTTCTCAGGTTGATTCATCTAATTGCTCACAAGGTGAGTCATTACCAGTTCAGTCTATGTCTCCTGTGTGTCAAGATGTTCCTCAGCCCCTTCGATATCCTGCTCGAAACCATGCACCTCCGACAAAGCTCCAAGATTATGCTACTTACTCAGTTTGTCATCCGATCTCCAAGTATATCACCTATCATCGATTTTCCTCAAATCATACAGCATTTCTTTCTGCCATATCTAGTGTACATGAGCCGAAAAACTTCTATGAAGCTAGTTCTAATGAAATTTGGCGAAAGGCTATGCATGAAGAACTTCAGGCTCTCGCTGAAAATCACACTTGGAGTATTGTTAAGCTTCCCAATGGAAAAAAACCTGTTGGCAGCTGTTGGGTGTATAAAACAAAGTTTAATAAGGATGGCATGGGTGCCAGACATAAAGCCCGCCTTGTAGCCCAGGGGTTTACTCAAACACTTGGCGTGGACTATAAGGAGACTTTTGCTCCTGTTGCTAAAATGGATACAATACGTGTCTTGTTCTCTGTTGCTGTAAATTGTGGTTGGTCAATGAGGCAGATGGATGTCAAAAATGCCTTCTTACATGGAGATCTTGAAGAAGAAGTATACATGAAATTACCTCCAGGACATCCACAAAGCTCAGATTGTTCCTTGGCCTGCCGACTACACAAATCAATCTATAGTTTGAAACAATTTCCACGTGCTTGGCATGCAAAATTAAGTGTTGTTCTTCAAGAAGTGGGTTTCTTGAGAAGTGCTGCAGACTCTTCCTTATTTGTTCGAAATGTCTCAAATGAAACCGTGGTAGTTCTTGTTTATGTCGATGATCTTATTATTGCCGGGAATAGTAATCATGCTATTTCTCAACTCAAAGGCACACTCCAGTCTTGTTTTCCTATAAAGGATCTCGGCCATGTAAACTACTTTCTTGGAATTGAAATGGCCATTTCCCGTAAAAGTCTATTTCTTAACCAACGGAAGTACATTCTTGACTTACTTGAAGATGCTGAGATGATGAATTGTAAGCCAGCTCTTACTCCATTGGATAGTAAACTGAATCTTAACATAGCAAGCGCACCCTTTCAGGCTATCAATGACTATCAACGATTCGTGGGTAAGCTTATTTATCTTACTATTACTCGACCTGACTCACTTATGCTGTTAGTCTAGTTAGCCAGTTTATGCATGCACCTACGTTTTTTCATTTGGGCATTGTCAAGCGTATCTTGCGATATCTTAAAGGGTCTATTGGGTGTGGTATTGTCCTAGCTAAGAATGATCACACACGAATAACTAGTTATAGTGACTCTGATTAGGCTGGAAATGCACTTGATCGAAAATCTACTACTGGTTATTGTATGTTTGTTGGTGGTAATCTTGTCTCTTGGCGTAGCAAAAAACAACATGTTGTTGCCCGTTCTAGTGCCGAAGCTGAATATCGTGCCATGGCATCTGCTGCTTGTGAAATGGTATGGCTTAAAGGTCTTCTTGCTGATCTTGGTTTTCCAAGTAGTCTCCCTGATAAGTGCCCAATTTACACAAAATTGACATATCAAAATGGCACTTATCTGTTATGTTTTTAACAAATTATCTAATTAATTCCCCATATTTTGTAGGATTTAAATATATTTTGAAGAATGGATGCAAGCATAATTTAGTGAAGAATAATCCAATGAAGAAGGGAAGAAAAGGGCAGAATTGGAAAAGAGCTTAAAAAGAAGATTCTGGACGAAGCCATCGCTCAGCGAGGAACAAGGAATCGCTCAGCGCTTAGAGAAGAATCGCTCAGCGACTTTTTTGGTATCGCTCAGCGAACTTAAGTCGGCAAGCCACTTGCGCCGGCACAATAAATGCGCCAGCTGGAGCCAGCCTGGCGCCGCCATCCACGTCAGCCGCCGCCCTGGAAAAGCTGCCAAGCATTAAATGAAACCACGTAAAAGTACAATCGCTCAGCGATTAAGCGTCGCCTCCCAGCGATTCAGATCTTATCGCTCAGCGAGAGCACCAAAACCACTGAGCGATGAACCCCAAATTTTGCCTATAAATAGAGGAGGCCGAGGCCATTTCGAAGCATACTTTTCCCCCCT
>QANU01051453.1:662-21944 GCA_003254905.1 Nissolia schottii
TGAGCATTCAACAATTGGCTGCCCATTAAGACCCAACTAAATGCAAAACAATGCACTAATTCTAAGTTATTCCACGGCTAGGCTGCTCTTATTATCCAAAACAAAACTGAAAACACACTAATTGGTGGCTTTAAGGCTGATTTCACAACCACAAATGCCAATTATGCTAAAATAAACTCAGCCACGTTTTTTGGCCAATTATTATGAATAAAAAACTCCAAACAATAGCTTCTAAACTCAATCAGATTTTGGAATGCATGCCTTCAACTTGTGGACCAAGAAGTTCCATGACACAATTAACCAATTTGGGCTCATCTTGATCCAAGCGGAGTCCTGTAACATCCCGATTTTTCTTAGAAAAATAATCATAAACGTAATTCTTAAATTAATTTTCTAATCATGATTTAGGAATTAAAATGGGAAATTTTTAAGTAAAATATCCCTAGGAGATAAAGACATGTCGCGATAGGAGGTTTGGCTGACAGCCGAACGGCCGTTATACGCCGACAGAATTTTTGACGTACAAAAGGTGTCTGTGAAAATACTCTTCCGAAAGAAAATTCACAAACATCTTTAAATATTAGTACCCCTAGGTAGGGGAGAATTAGAGGATCACAACGGTATAAACGGAATATTTTTCGGACGACCGTGCGCGACGCACCGATACTGCGAGTGAAAAAAACACGAGCAAATCGGAGCTGGGGGAAAATGAAATTTTGCAGCAGCTATGGGTGAGGGCTGCACGGTCTAGAGCTGAGATTTTTGTCCAAAATTATCCCCTAAATCATGCTTCCAAACTTACATCACCATGCCTTCTTACACACTTAACCAAATCACATCATGAGCCATACCTATGCCCATACCTCTCACTATTCATCACCTTTTTCTAAATCCTGAAATTTAAGTAATTTCCCTCACCATCAGCACTCCAAAACTGAGACTCCTCTTCCAAAACTCCAAGCAAAATATCATTTCTCATCTTCTCCAAAACACACTAAGCCAAACCTCAAGAACACCACCAAACCTTCAAGAGTTCAAGCACATTTTCTTCTCCTTCCACCTTCCATCAAAACCGAAACCACAGCCCTCAAGTCTCCTCATCTTAGCTTCATTTCTTACACCCACTACCAAGAGGAACAACATCATCCTCACCTTTAAGAAAAGAGGAGTTCAAGCTTTGGAAGACAACAAGGCTTGTAGCACTTCATTCAAAACTCCCCTCACCACCACCATCAAGTTTTTCTATAGGTGGGTAGTATCATCACCCCTGTCTATGGGATGTTTATTGTATGTTTATGTGTGTATTTTGAGTAGGGAAAAATTAGAAATGCTATGTGGATAAATATTGTTGGTGCATGCTGGATATATTCACGTTGTTGCATGATTCGTGAACATTCATGTTATTGCTCGGGTACTGTTGGAATATGTGGTGCGAACATGGGATGAGTGTAAGAGAACGAGAGAAAATAAGCCAGAAGCTGGGCCCCGAGTTTTCCGCGGAGAGGGACTGAGAGGAGTCTAGAGAGTGGAAGAGCGGACGTCAGTAGTGGTGATCGGAGGAGTCCCGCGGAGGACCCCTGAAGTGGTTGAGTAGTTCCCTGGAGAGTGTGCTGAGTGAACACTAGGATTGGTGCGGAAAGGGGTCCGCGGAGGATCCCTGAAGTACGCTGAGAGGGTTACCTGGAGAGTTGATCTAGAACCAGAAATTGTGCTGAGTAGGGTCCGCGGAGGAATCCTAGAGTGATGAGAGGGCCCGGTGAAGAGTGCTGAGGGGGCACCAGGAATAGGGCCGAGTGGGGTTCCGCGGAGGTCCCCTAGAGCAGTTGAGTGGGTTCCTAGACACTTGAGTTGGGTTCCGCGGAGGTTCCCCAAAGTGATAGAGTGGTTCGCTAGAGTGCTGAGTGGTCCCTGGAGAGTAGACCGAGCGAGCACCAGTAGTGGTAACAGAGTAGGGTTCCGCGGAGGAACCCTAGAGTGGCTGAGCGGGTTCCTGAAGTTTTTGATTGGCGTCAGCAGCGGTGCCAAGTGGGTTTCGCGGAGACCCCCTGGAATGGTTGAGTGATCCATAGAGTTGCTTAATGGGTTCCGCGGAGGTTCCCAGCATTGATAGTGGTTTCCGAGCAAGGGGTTCCGAGGTCCATTATATTCCAACAAGTACTTAGCACGTAGAAGGCTATGCGGTGAGTTATAATGGCATGTGTTTTTACTATGAGCCACCGAAAGGTGCAATAAACAAGAATATGAGTATCGAGTTGTGCATGCATCATGAGGATAGACCACTAGAGACTATGCTATGCCCAAGGTTAATGAATAAAGATAATAATGAACGTAAGAACCAGAATAGTACAGAAAGATAAAGTGCATATGATAATGAGATATGATGAATGAGAATATGCTAACCCGGGTGAGCCGGTATGCGTAAGAAAAAGAAAGTATATGGTACTAGTTACTTAAAATGTTAAAGTTCATGCATAGTGCACAAGAGCAGGCTCGAAGGGAACGCATGCATTGTGTACGTCGCCATGCCCATAAGGAATGCATGGGGCTCGATCACGTCACCAGGCTCATAAGGAACGCATGGGACACGATCACCTTGCATACATACCTATGTGATTAAAGCGTCGTTATGTCTCGACCATGTCACCATGCTCATAAGGAATGCATGGGGCAAGGTCACCAGGCATACATATATGAGTAGTAGTGTCAGAACGGTCAAGGATAGAAAGCACGAGAACTTAGTAAGAAAGATTAGTTCCCTGTCACCTAGTAACTAGATAAAGCCGCCCAGGAACTTAGGCAAGAAATAACTGGTAGGATGTCTAGATGCATGAACACTTAGAGATCTCCTGGACGGCCGGAGCATAAGTGAGTAACCAGTTTCCCATATGCCATAGTCAACCACTGAGAACCACCGTTTTCACCCCCACTCACTTATGGCTTCAGGAGAGATAGATGACGTCCCCGCCGAAGAAGAGGCGGATCTTGCGCAGCAGATTTAGGACAGTAGACCCTGAGACAGGAGAGGAGGTATAGCTTTGGTCAGTCTTAGTAGTGAATCGTCCCACACCCCGTCGAGTCGCGCCATCGGTACTCCCCAAGCCAGAGACTTCTGCCGACGGCGAGCCCATTCCGTACGAGAAGGATGTGGAGGTCGACCCAGTTTCTATGAGATTGCGACTGCCCAAGACATACCCGCAGACTGCACGGATGAGGACGGCCAGAGACTCTGCACTCCCAGCCACGAGGCAGGTCCATCCTACGGCCCCCGAGACCCGCCAAATGTACCAGTGCCTTCCTCACCCGAGGAGGAGTACCCTCTGGTAGCCATGGAGGAGGATGACGAGGAGGACGAGCCGGAGCCAGAGTACGAGCCGGAGGGGTCAGAGCTGGAGGAGGATCCGGAGGAGGACCCTGAGGAGGATCCGGAGGAGTCCAGCGAGGACGAGCCAGAGACCTGACCAGCACTATATCCAGACCCTGTCATCAGATGTCACCCTTTTTGCTAGTAGCCCGAGTCTTATGTGTATTTTGATGTGTTCTATTTTGTAGCCACTGATATTATGTATGGGCTTAGAGTATGTCTGGCCCTTTTGATGTATTAATACATTATTTATGATATGTACTCATGACTTCTTGACATGTATGATATTGGCTGTTGGACCGACTTGGTGCTATTTACTTCACTGTTCATGTATGTATGTGTATGACAGATGATGCACGCTTTTATCTATTATACGACTATTTGGGACTTATGATAGTTCACACGCATGGCTCTAGTTTGACGCATGATAATAGCTTATGTTTAAAAAGAAAAAAAAAATGGGTCCTTATTTTCAGTTAACTTAATTATTTTTCGAAGTAAAGTAGGGACTATCAATACTCCTACATAGCAGATAACAACCTAGCAGACGCAAATTATGACTTAAGCATAAGCTGCTAACCTAGGGTGTTACAGTTGGTATCAGAGCAATTTGGTCCAAGTGAGCCTGAGGACTGAGCTGCGCTATGCTTCCGAGCATTATAACGGTGTAGACTGTTTCTAGGATGAATGTACTATTTAGGTGCACTAGCTTTTCTTGAGACTGATCACCTCGGGTTGTTGCAGGTGCTCTATAGACAGTCATGCCTCCTAGGAGAGATCATACACGACGTACCCCAGATAATGGGGACTTCGCTGACGTTATACGCGAGATGGCTCGCGCCACGGCCCAGATGGCTGCTGCTACGGCAGCCAGGAACACACCACCGACCCCGAGAGAGGTTGATACTCAGAAGTATGCGGAGTTTATGAAAGCTCGTCCACCTACTTTTGAAGGACAGGCTGACCCCGAGATCATGTATGACTGGTTTGAGGGGATGGAGTAGGTCTTCGAGGACCTGGACTGCACCGATGAGCAGAAGGTGAAGTTTGCTTCGAGGATGTTTCGAGGAGTGGTTCGAGATTGGTGGAGGTCTGCTAGGCCTCTGCTAGAGCAACGCGAAGGGGTTATTACATGGACTACCTTCACCATCGCAGTGGTGGACAAGCACTTTCCACGCGGGATGAGGAACCGCAAGGAAGTGGAATTCATGGAACTCAAGCAGGGAGATAGGACGGTGGCAGCATACACTGCTGAGTTTGACAAGCTCTGCAGGTATTCCAGCACTTACCGGCTGAATCCAGACGAAGGCTGGAAGTGTGCCAAATACAAGCAAGGAGTGAAGGGCACACTACAGGTGGCAATGAACCACCTTGATATCTGGGATTATGCGGTTCTGGTGGACAAGTGCCTGATATTGGAGGATTCTCAGAGGAACTTAGCCGCAGAAAACCGCAAGAGGAACAAGAAGAAGCTGGCAGAAACTGAGAGTTCCAGACAAGAGGAAGCGAGGGCCTTTCCCCGCACCGATCGCTAACTGGGGAAGAAGACAGACGCAGTCGCCGCAGACCCCAGGAGCAAAGGGACTGTCTAGTCAGTCACGACAAGGAATACCAAGAGCTGCGTTGCCTACACCGAGACCGCAACCGCCATCAGGAGGATTGAGGCCCCTCTGTCCGAAGTGTGGCAGGCAGCATGGGGGAGTCTGCTTTGCTGGGCAGAATATGTGTTTCCGATGCGGTAAAGCCGGACACATATCCAGGTCGTGCTCGACTGCACCACCTATACCGCAGCAAGCTGGCCGAGTGTTTACCCTTTCTGCTGAAGAGGTTCAGGATGCTGATGACCTAATTCAGGGTAAGTGTGTTGTGCAAGGTGAATCATTAGCCGTACTATATGACACTGGAGCTTCGCATTCATTTATTTCACATGCTAGAGTCGAGGGTCTAGGTCTAACCCCCACTTTACTGCCATACACTCTGAGAGTATCTACCCCTACAGCGCCTCCAATGGAGACTTATTTAGTGTGTCTTAAGGTTCCGTTCCAGTTGCAGGGTAGAGCATTTACTGCAGACCTGATATGTCTTCCTCTGGTGGGGCTAGATATAATACTGGGTATGGATTGGCTACGTGCCAATCGTGTGGTACTAGATTGTGCTGCAAAAGTAGTCAGTGTTCCTCCTGTGGAACTGGAGGCAACTACTCCGGGAGTGACGGCAATGTCTCTGTATTGCTGTCCACTCGATGGCAAGGGATGTGTTCTGTTAGCCTCGTCAGATGTGAAGGCCTCGTTGCAGGTAGATCATATTCGAGTAGTTTGTGAGTACCCAGATGTGTTTCCGGATGACATCTCAGAGTTTCCGCACGAGCGAGAGGTGGAATTTTCGATCGACCTTGTCCCAGGAGCGGGACCAGTGTCGATAGCGCCATACCGTATGTCGCCATTGGAGTTGCAAGAGCTGAAGCGACAGCTAGAGGAATTGTTGGGGAAGCAGTTTATCCGCCCGAGCGCGTCACCGTGAGGAGCCCCGGTACTGTTTGTGAAGAAAAAGGATGGGTCTATGCGGATGTGCGTGGATTACCGACAGCTAAACAAGGTGACCGTCAAGAATAAGCACCTGCTACCCAGGATAGATGACTTGATAGATCAGTTGAAGGGAGCGAGGGTGTTTTCCCCGATAGATTTGAGGTCCGGTTATCACCAGATTCGTGTGAAGGGCGAGGATATTCCTAAGATAGCATTCCGCTCACGCTATGGCCACTACGAGTTCACAGTGATGGCTTTTGGGTTGACAAATGCCCCGGCCATATTCATGGATTACATGCATCGCATCTTCCGGGAGTACCTGGACCAGTGTGTCATTGTGTTCATCGATGATATCCTGGTATATTCGAAGAGCGAGGCAGAACATGAAGTGCATTTGAGGACCGTGCTGGAGGTCTTGAGGAAAAATAAGCTGTACGCGAAGCTGTCCAAGTGTGAATTCTGGGCAAAAGAGGTGTAATTTCTGGGCCACATTGTATCAGAACAGGGAGTGGCGGTGGACCCAGGGAAGGTAGAAGCGGTTCAGCAATGGGGAACGCCCACTACTATCACCGAGATAAGGAGTTTTCTTGGTTTTGCTGGGTACTACAGGAGGTTCATCAAGGGGACAGATCGCACTGCCGTTGACCAAGCTGACTAGGAAGAACGCATCATTTGTGTGGACGCTGGAGTATGAGCAGAGTTTCTGTATTCTGAAGGAGAAGTTGACGACCGCCCCAGTGTTGATTCTACCTGACCCTCAGGCCCCCTACGAGGTGTACTGTGATGCCTTCCGCATGGGATTGGGATGTGTGCTCATGCAGAACTGTCAGGTGGTGGCATTTGCTTCTAGCCAGCTAAGGACGCACGAAGCAAACTATCCGACGGATGATCTAGAGCTTGCAGCAGTGGTTTTTGCTCTTAAGATCTGGAGACATCATCTGTACGGAGTACGCTTCGAGCTATTCTCAGACCACAAAAGCCTCAAATACTTGTTCGATCAGAAGGAGCTGGACATGAGGCAGCATCACTGGATGGAATTCCTGAAGGATTATGACTTTGGGTTGAACTATCATCCCGGGAAAGCGAATGTGGTAGCCGATGCTTTGAGCAGGAAGTCGCTGGATGCAGCTTGGTTGATGATAAAGGAACAGGAGCTGATCGAGAGCTTTTGAGACCTTGACTTAGGGTTTACCCGCCGGCCAACTAGCATCCGATTTTGGAAGATTCAGGTTACTAGTGAGTTCCGGATCAGGATCGTGGAAGCACAACGGAACTGCACTGATGAGGCCTGGCTGGATTTAGTGAAGACGGTGCAAGCGGGGAAGGTGAAAGAAGCCGCCTTTGGACCGGACGGTCTCTTGCGGTTTTATCAACGCCTCTGTGTACCGAATGAAGGAGGGCTACGGGCCGATATACTTCGAGAGGCTCATAGAAGTCATTTCACCATCCACCCAGGAATGACTAAAATGTACCAGGATTTGAAGCAGATGTTCTGGTGGCCGGGAATCAAGAGGGATGTAGCAGAATGGGTTGAGAGGTGTGTGACCTGTCAAAAGGTGAAGATTGAGCATCAGAAGTCGCACGGACTACTGACTCCACCGGAGATACCTGAGTGGAAGTGGGACGGCATAGCGATGGACTTCGTATCGGGATTGCCCCGAACGACTAAGGGAGTAGATGCTATTTGGGTCATTGTGGATCGCCTGACCAAGTCGGCACATTTCATTCCGGTGCGAATGAACTATCCCTTGGAGAAGCTGATGAGGATTTACATCAAGGAGATAGTGAGGTTACATGGAATTCCATCATCGATTATCTCCGACAGAGACCCCCGATTCACCTCACGGTTTTGGACAGTGTTTCAAAAAGCTTACGGGACGAAGCTATGCCTTAGCACTGCCTATCATCCACAAACCGACGGACAGTCAGAGAGGGCAATCCAAGTTTTGGAAGACATGTTGCGAGCTTGTGCATTGGACTTACCTGGCTATTAGGACGAGATGTTACCCTTAGTCGACTTTTCTTACAACAATAGTTATCAGGCGAGTATTGGCATGGCTCCTTTTGAAGCTCTGTATGGTCGGAAATGCCAATCTCCACTATCCTGGCACGAAGGAGCAAAGTTCTGGAACTGTACTGCGTAGGAGATCAAGGAAGCCGAAGAATGGGTCAACACAATCCGAGCAAGGATCCAGGTGGCGCAGGACCGTCAGAAGAGCTAAGCAGATGTCAGGAGGAAGCCCTTGGAATTTCAAGAGGGGGAGCATGTGTTTTTGAAGATCACACCAGCTACGGGACTTGGGAGATCCCTTAAGGTCAAGAAGCTGAGATTTTGGAGCGCATTGGGCCAGTTACTTACCGAGTAGCTCTTCCACCGCATTTGGCTTATGTCCATGACGTGTTCCACGTCTCCCAGCTGAGAAAGTACCACGCGTCGCCCGATCACATTTTGGAGACGGATCAAGTGCAACAGAGAGAAGACCTCGCCCTACTGATGATGCCTCAACGGATTGTGGATCGAAAGACTCGCACGACCAGGAACAAAGAGGTCAAGATAGTACGTGTCTTGTGGGAAAATGGAGCTTGTGAGGACCAGACGTGGGAACTGGAAGCAGAGNCCTTACCGATGATGCCTCAACGGATTGTGGATCGAAAGACTCGCACGACCAGGAACAAAGAGGTCAAGATAGTACGTGTCTTGTGGGACAATGGAGCTTGTGAGGACCAGACATGGGAACTGCAAGCAGAGATGAGACGAGCCTATCCTGAGCTGTTCGAAGGTACGCCCGGACCTTCATTTAAATTTCGTGGGCGAAATTTTTCTAAGTGGATGGAATGTAACATCCCGATTTTTCTTAGAAAAATAATCATAAACGTTATTCTTAAATTAATTTTCTAATCATGATTTAGGAATTAAAATGGGAAATTTTTAAGTAAAATATCCCTAGGAGATAAAGACGTGTCGCGATAGGAGGTTCGGCCGACAGCCGAACGGCCGTTGTACGCCGACAGAATTTTTGATGTACAAAAGGTGTCTGTGAAAATACTCTTCCGGAGGAAAATTCACAAACATCTTTAAATATTAGTACCCCTAGGTAGGGGAGAATTAGAGGATCGCGACGGTATAAACGGAATATTTTTCGGACGACCGTGCGCGACGCACCGATACTGCGAGTGAAAAAACACGAGCAAATCGGAGCCGGGGGAAAATGAAATTTTGCAGCAGCTATGGGTGAGGGCTGCACGGTCTAGAGCTGAGATTTTTGTCCAAAATTATCCCCTAAATCATGCTTCCAAACTTACATCACCATGCCTTCTTACACACTCAACCAAATCACATCATGAGCCATACCTATGCCCATACCTCCCACTATTCATCACCTTTTTCTAAATCCTAAAATTTAAGTAATTTCCCTCACCATCAGCACTCCAAAACCGAGACTCCTCTTCCAAAACTCCAAGCAAAATATCATTTCTCATCTTCTCCAAAACACACTAAGCCAAACCTCAATAACACCACCAAACCTTCAAGAGATCAAGCACATTTCCTTCTCCTTCCACCTTCCATCAAAACCGAAACCACAGCCCTCAAGTCTCCTCATCTTAGCTTCATTTCTTACACCCACTACCAAGAGGTGGTTTCCGAGCAAGGGGTTCCGAGGTCCATTATATTCCAACAAGTACTTAGCACGTAGAAGGCTATGCGGTGAGTTATAATGGCACGTGTTTTTACTATGAGCCACCGAAAGGTGCAATAAACAAGAATATGAGTATCGAGTTGTGCATGCATCATGAGGATAGACCACTAGAGAGTATGCTATGCCCAAGGTTAATGAATAAAGATAATAATGAACGTAAGAACCAGAACAGTACAGAAAGATAAAGTGCATATGATAATGAGATATGATGAATGAGAAGACGCTAACCCGGGTGAGCCGGTATGCGTAAGAAAAAGAAAGTATATGGTACCAGTTACTTAAAATGTTAAAGTTCATGCATAGTGCACAAGAGCAGGCTCGAAGGGAACGCAGGCATTGTGTACGTCGCCATGCCCATAAGGAACGCATGGGGCTCCATCACGTCACCAGGCTCATAAGGAACACATGGGACACGATCACCTTGCATACATACCTATGTGATTAAAGCGTCGTTATGTCTCGACCATGTCACCATGCTCATAAGGAACGCATGGGGCAAGGTCACCAGGCATACATATATGAGTAGTAGTGTCAGAACGGTCAAGGATAGAAAGCACGAGAACTTAGTAAGAAAGATTAGTTCCCTGTCACCTAGTAACTAGATAAAGCCGCCCAGGAACTTAGGCAAGAAATAACTAGTAGGATGTCTAGATGCATGAACACTTAGAGATCTCCTGGACGGCCGGAGCATAAGTGAGTAACCAATTTCCCCTATGCCATAGTCAACCACTGAGAACCACCGTTTTCACCCCCACTCACTTATGGCTTCAGGAGAGATAGATGACGTCCCCGCCGAAGAAGAGGCGGATCTTGCGCAGCAGATTTAGGACAGTAGACCCTGAGACAGGAGAGGAGGTAGAGCTTTGGTCAGTCTTAGTAGTGAATCGTCCCACACCCCGTCGAGTCGCGCCATCGGTACTCCCCGAGCCAGAGACTTCTGCCGACGGCGAGCCCATTCCGTACGAGAAGGACGTGGAGGTCGACCCAGTTTCTATGAGATTGCGACTGCCCAAGACATACCCGCAGACTGCACGGATGAGGACGGCCAGAGACTATCGCTGTCAGTTCGCACCTCGCACTCCCAGCCACGAGGCAGGTCCATCCTACGGCCCCCGAGACCCGCCAGATGTACCAGTGCCTTCCTCACCCGAGGAGGAGTACCCTCTAGTAGCCATGGAGGAGGATGACGAGGAGGACGAGCCGGAGCCGGAGTACGAGCCAGAGGGGTCAAAGCCGGAGGAGGATCCGGAGGAGTCCAGGGAGGACGAGCCAGAGACCTGACCAGCACTATATCCAGACCCTGTCATCAGATGCCACCCTTTTTGCTAGTAGCCCGAGTCTTATGTGTATTTTGATGTGTTCTATTTTGTAGCCACTGATAGTATGTATGGGCTTAGAGTATGTCTGGCCCTTTTGATGTATTAATACAGTATTTATGATATGTACTCATGACTTCTTGACATGTATGATATTGGCTGTTGGACCCACTTGGTGCTATTTACTTTACTGTTCATGTATGTATGTGTATGACAGACGACGCACGCTTTTATCTGTTATACGACTATTTGGGACTTATGATAGTTCACACGCATGGCTCTAGTTTGACACATGATAATAGCTTATGTTTAAAAAGAAAAAAAATGGATCCTTATTTTCAGTCAACTTAATTATTTTCCGATGTAAAGTAGGGACTACCAGTACTCCCACACAGCAGATAACAACCTAGCAGACGCAAATTATGACTTAAGCATAAGCTGCTAACCTAGGGTGTTACGGTTGGTACCAGAGCAGTTTGGTCCAAGTGAGCCTGAGGAATGAGCTGCGCTATGCTTCCGAGCATGATAACGGTGTAGACTGTTTCTAGGATGAATGTACTATTTGTGTGCACTAGCTTTTCTTGAGACTGATCACCTCGGGTTGTTGCAGGTGCTCTACAGACAGTCATGCCTCCTAGGAGAGATCATACACGACGCACCCCAGATAATGGGGACTTCGCCGACGTTATACGCGAGATGGCTCGCGCCACGGCCCAGATGGCCGCTGCTACGGCAGCCAGGAACACACCACCGACCCCGAGAGAGGTTGATACTCAGAAGTATGCAGAGTTTATGAAAGCTCGTCCGCCTACTTTTGAAGGACAGGCTGACCCCGAGATCATGTATGACTGGATTGAGGGGATGGAGCAGGTCTTCGAGGACCTGGACTGCACCGATGAGCAGAAGGTGAAGTTTGCTTCGAGGATGTTTCGAGGAGTGGTTCGAGATTGGTGGAGGTCTGTTAGGCCTCTGCTAGAGCAACGCGAAGGGGTTATTACATGGACTGCCTTCACCACCGCAGTAGTGGACAAGCACTTTCCATGCGAGATGAGGAACCGCAAGGAAGTGGAATTCATGGAACTCAAGCAGGGAGATAGGACGGTGGCAGCATACACTGCTGAGTTTGACAAGCTCTGCAGGAATTCCAGCACTTACCGGCTGAATCTAGAAGAAGGCTGGAAGTGTGCCAAATACAAGCAAGGACTGAAGAGCACACCACAGGTGGCAATGAACCACCTTGATATCTGGGATTATGCGGTTCTGGTGGACAAGTGCCTGATATTGGAGGATTCTCAGAGGAACTTAGCCGCAGAAAACTGTGAGAGGAACAAGAGGAAGCTGGCAGAAGCTGAGAGTTCCAGACAATACTTTAGGAAGCGAGGGCCTTTCCCCGCCCCGATCGCTAACTGGGGAAGAAGACAAACGCAGCCACCGCAGACCCCAGGAGCAAAGGGACCATCTAGTCAGTCACAACAAGGAACACCAAGAGCTGCGTTGCCTGCACCGAGACCGCAACCGCCATCAGGAGGATTGAGGCCCCTCTGTCCGAAGTGTGGCAGGCAGCATGGGGGAGTCTGCTTTGCTGGGCAGAATATGTGTTTCCGATGCGGCAAGGCCGGACACATAGCCAGGTCGTGCCCGACTGCACCACCTACACCACAGCAAGTTGGCCGAGTGTTTACCCTTTCTGCTGAAGAGGTTCAGGATGCTGATGGCCTAATTCAGGGTAAGTGTGTTGTGCAAGGTGAATCATTAGCCGTACTATATGACTCTGGAGCTTCGCATTCATTTATTTCACATGCTAGAGTCGAGGGTCTAGGCCTAACCCCCACTTTACTGCCATACACTCTGAGAGTATCTACCCCTACAGCGCCTCCAGTGGAGACTTGTTTAGTGTGTCTTAACGTTTCGTTCCAGTTGCAGGGTAGAGCATTTACTGCAGACCTGATATGTCTTCCTCTGGTGGGGCTAGATATAATACTGGGTATGGATTGGCTACACGCCAATCGTGTGGTACTAGATTGTGCTGCAAAAGTAGTCAGTGTTCCTCCTGTGGAACTGGAGGCAACTACTCCGGGAGTGACGGCAATGTCTCTGTATTGTTGTCCACTCGATGGCAAGGGATGTGTTCTGTTAGGCTCGTCAGATGTGAAGGCCTCGTTGCAGGTAGATCATATTCGAGTAGTTTGTGAGTACCCAGATGTGTTTCCGGATGACATCCCGGAGTTTCCGCCTGAGCGAGAAGTGGAATTTTCGATCGACCTTGTCCCAGAACGGGACCAGTGTCGATAGCGCCGTACCGTATGTCGCCATCGGAGTTGCAAGAGCTGAAGCGACAGCTAGAGGAATTGTTGGGGAAGCAGTTTATCCGCCCGAGCGCGTCACGGTGGAGAGCCCCGGTACTGTTTGTGAAGAAAAAGGATGGGTCTATACGGATGTGCGTGGATTACCGACAGCTAAACAAGGTGACCGTTAAGAATAAGTACCCGCTACCCAGGATAGATGACTTGATAGATCAGTTGAAGGGAGCGAGGGTGTTTTCCCGGATAGATTTGAGGTCCGGTTATCACCAGATTCGTGTGAAGGGCGAGGATATTCCTAAGACAGCATTCCGCTCACGCTATGGCCACTACGAGTTCACAGTGATGGCTTTTGGGTTGACCAATGCCCCGGCCATATTCATGGATTACATGCATCACATCTTCCGGGAGTACCTGGACTAGTGTGTCATTGTGTTCATCGATGATATCCTGGTATATTCGAAGAGCGAGGCAGAACATGAAGGGCATTTGAGAACCGTGCTGGAGGTCTTGAGGAAAAATAAGCTGTACGCGAAGGTATCCAAGTGTGAATTCTGGGCAAAAGAGGTGCAGTTTCTAGGCCACATTGTATCAAAACAGGGAGTGGCGGTGGACCTAGGGAAGGTAGAAGCGGTTCAGCAATGGGGAACGCCCACTACTATCACCGAGATAAGGAGTTTTCTCGGTTTTGCTGGGTACTACAAGAGGTTCATCAAGGGATTCTCACAGATCGCACTGCCGTTGACAAAGCTGACTAGGAAGAACGCACCATTTGTGTGGACGTCGGAGTGTGAGCAGAGTTTCTGTATTCTGAAGGAGAAGTTGACGACCGCCCCAGTGTTGATTCTACCTGACCCTCAGGCCCCCTACGAGGTGTACTGTGATGCCTCCCGCATGGGATTGGGATGCGTGCTCATGCAGAACCGTCAAGTGGTGGCATTTGCTTCCAGGCAGGTAAGGACGCACGAAGCAAACTATCCGACGCATGATCTAGAGCTTGCAGCTGTGGTTTTTGCTCTTAAGATCTGGAGACATCATCTGTATGGAGTACGCTTTGAGGTATTCTCGGACCACAAAATCCTCAAATACTTGTTCGATCAGAAGGAGCTGAACATGAGGCAGTGTCGCTGGATGGAATTCTTGAAGGATTATGACTTTGGGTTGAACTATCATCCCGGGAAAGCGAATGTGGTAGCCGATGCTTTGAGCAGGAAGTCGCTGCATGCAGCATGGTTGATGATAAAGGAACAGGAGCTGATCGAGAGCTTTCGAGACCTTGACTTGGGGTTTACCCGCCGGCCAACTAGCATCTGATTTTGGAAGATTCAGGTTACTAGTGACTTCTGGATCAGGATCGCGGAAGCACAACGGAACTGCACTGATGAGGCCTGGCTGGATTTAGTGAAGACGGTGCAAGCGAGGAAGGTGAAAGAAGCCGCCTTTGGACTGGACGGTCTCTTGCGGTTTAATCAGTGCCTATGTGTACCGAATGAAGGAGGACTACGGGCCGATATACTTCGAGAGGCTCATAGAAGTCATTTCACCATCCACCCAGGAATGACTAAAATGTACCAGGATTTGAAGCAGATGTTCTGGTGGCCGGGAATCAAGAGGGATGTAGCAGACTGGGTTGAGAGGTGTGTGACCTGTCAAAAGGTGAAGATTGAGCATCAGAAGTCGCACGGACTACTGACTCCACCGGAGATACCTGAGTGGAAGTGGGAAGGCATAGCGATAGACTTCGTATCGGGATTGTCCCGAACGACTAAGGGAGTAGATGCTATTTGGGTCATTGTGGATCGCCTGACCAAGTCGGTACATTTCATTCCGGTGCGAATGAACTATCCCTTGGAGAAGCTGGTGAGGATTTACATCAAGGAAATAGTGAGGTTACATGGGATTCCATCATCGATTATCTCCGACAGAGACCCCCGATTCACCTCACGGTTTTGGACAGCGTTTCAAAAAGCTTACGGGACGAAGCTATGCCTTAGCACTGCCTATCATCCACAGACTGACGGACAGTCAGAGAGGACAATCTAAGTTTTGGAAGACATGTTGCGAGCTTGTGCATTGGACTTACCTAGCTATTGGGACGAGATGTTACCCTTAGTCGAATTTTCTTACAACAATAGTTATCAGGGGAGTATTGGCATGGCTCCTTTTGAAGCTCTGTATGGTCGGAAATGCCAATCTCCACTATCCTGGCACGAAGGAGCAAAGTTCTGGAACTGTACTGCGAAGGAGATCAAGGAAGCCGAAGAATGGGTCAAGACAATCCGAGCAAGGATCCAGGTGGCGCAGGACCGTCAGAAGAGCTACGCAGATGTCAGGAGGAAGCCCTTGGAATTTCAGGAGAGGGAGCATGTGTTTTTGAAGATCACACCATCTACGGGACTTGGGAGATCCCTCAAGGTCAAGAAGCTGAGTCCCAGATTTATAGGGCCATTTCAGATTCTGGAGCGCATTGGGCCAGTTGCTTACCGAGTAGCTCTTCCACCGCATTTGGCTTATGTCCATAACGTGTTCCACATCTCCCAGCAGAGAAAGTACCACGCGTCTCCCGATCACATCTTGGAGACGGATCAAGTGCAACCGAGAGAAGATCTCGCCCTACCGATGACGCCTCAAAGGATTGTGGATCGAAAGACTCGCACGACCAGGAACAAAGAGGTCAAGATGGTACGCGTCGTAAGGGAAAATGGAGCTTGTGAGGACCAGACGTGGGAACTGGAAGCGGAGATGAGATGAGCCTATCTTGAGTTATTCGAAGGTACGCCCGGACCTTCATTTAAATTTCATAGGCGAAATTTTTCTAAGGGGGTGGAATGTAACATCCCAATTTTTCTTAGAAAAATAATCATAAACGTAATTCTTAAATTAATTTTCTAATCATGATTTAGGAATTAAAATGGGAAATTTTTAAGTAAAATATCCCTAGGAGATAAAGACGTGTCGCGATAGGAGGTTCGGCCGACAGCCGAACGGCCGTTGTACGCCGACAGAATTTTTGATGTACAAAAGGTGTCTGTGAAAATACTCTTCCGGAGGAAAATTCACAAACATCTTTAAATATTAGTACCCCTAGGTAGGGGAGAATTAGAGGATCGCGACGGTATAAACGGAATATTTTTCGGACGACCGTGCGCGACGCACCGATACTGCGAGTGAAAAAACACGAGCAAATCAGAGCCGGGGGAAAATGAAATTTTGCAGCAGCTATGGGTGAGAGCTGCACGGTCTAGAGCTGAGATTTTTGTCCAAAATTATCCCCTAAATCATGCTTCCAAACTTACATCACCATACCTTCTTACACACTCAACCAAATCACATCATGAGCCATACCTATGCCCATACCTCCCACTATTCATCACCTTTTTCTAAATCCTAAAATTTAAGTAATTTCCCTCACCATCAGCACTCCAAAACCGAGACTCCTCTTCCAAAACTCCAAGCAAAATATCATTTCTCATCTTCTCCAAAACACACTAAGCCAAACCTCAAGAACACCACCAAACCTTCAAGAGATCAAGCACATTTCCTTCTCCTTCCACCTTCTATCAAAACCGAAACCACAGCCCTCAAGTCTCCTCATCTTAGCTTCATTTCTTACACCCACTACCAAGAGGAACAACATCATCCTCTTCATTGTGGAAGGTCCTCACCTTGGAGAAAAGAGGAGTTCAAGCTTTGGAAGACAACAAGGCTTGTAGGACTTCATTCAAAACTCCCCTCACCACCACCATCAAGTTTTTCTACAGGTGGGTAGTATCATCACCCCTGTCTATGGGATGTTTATTGTATGTTTATGTGTGTATTTTGAGTAGGGAAAAATTAGAAATGCTATGTGGATAAATATTGTTGTTGCATGCTGGATATATTCACGTTGTTGCATGATTCGTGAACATTCATGTTATTGCTCGGGTACTGTTGGAATATGTGGTGCGAACATGGGATGAGTGTAAGAGAAGGAGAGAAAATAAGCCAGAAGCTGGGCGGCGAGTTTTCCGCGGAGAGGGACTGAGAGGAGTATAGAAAGTGGAAGAGCGCGTCAGTAGTGGTGACCGGAGGTGTCCCGCGGAGGACCCCTGAAATGGTTGAGTAGTTCCCTGGAGAGTGTGCTGAGTGAACACTAGGATTGGTGCGGAAAGGGGTCCGCGGAGGATCCCCGAAGTACGCTGAGAGGGTTACCTGGAGAGTTGATCTAGAACCAGAAATTGTGCTGAGTAGGGTCCGTGGAGGAACCCTAGAGTGATGAGAGGGCCCGGTGAAGAGTGCTGAGCGGGCACCAAGAATGGGGCCGAGTGGGGTTCCGCGAAGGTCCCCTAGAGCGGTTGAGTGGGTTCCTAGACAGTTGAGTTGGGTTCCGCGGAGGTTCCCCAAAGTGATAGAGTGGTTCGCTAGAATGCTGAGTGGTCCCTGGAGAGTAGACCGAGCGAGCACCAGTAGTGGTAACAAAGTAGGGTTCCGCGGAGGAACCCTAGAGTGGCTGAGCGGGTTCCTGAAGTTTCTGATTGGCATCAGCAGCGGTGCCAAGTGGGTTCCGCAGAGACCCCCTGGAATGGTTGAGTGATCCATAGAGTTGCTTAATGGGTTCCGCGGAGGTTCCCAGCATTGATAGTGGTTTCCGAGCAAGGGGTTCTGAGGTCCATTATATTCCAACAAGTACTTAGCACATAGAAGGCTATGCGGTGAGTTATAATGGCATGTGTTTTTACTATGAGCCACCAAAAGGTGCAATAAACAAGAATATGAGTATCGAGTCGTGCATGCATCATGAGGATAGACCACTAGAGACTATGCTATGCCCAAGGTTAATGAATGAAGATAATAATGAACGTAAGAACCAGAACAGTACAGAAAGATAAAGTGCATATGATAATGAGATATGATGAATTAGAAGACGCTAACCCGGGTGAGCTGGTATGCATAAGAAAAAGAAAGTATATGGTACCAGTTACTTAAAATGTTAAAGTTCATGCATAGTGCACAAGAGCAGGCTCGAAGGAAACGCAGGCATTGTGTACGTCGCCATTCCCATAAGGAACGCATGGGGCTCGATCACGTCACCAGGCTCATAAGGAACGCATGGGACACGATCACCTTGCATACATACCTATGTGATTAAAGCGTCGTTATGTCTCGACCATGTCACCATGCTCATAAGGAACGCATGGGGCAAGGTCACCAGGCATACATATATGAGTAGTAGTGTCAGAACAGTCAAGGATAGAAAGCACGAGAACTTAGTAAGAAAGATTAGTTCCCTGTCACCTAGTAACTAGATAAAGCCGCCCAGGAACTTAGGCAAGAAATAACTGGTAGGATGTCTAGATGCATGAACACTTAGAGATCTCCTGGACGGCCGGAGCATAAGTGAGTAACCAGTTTCCCCTATGCCATAGTCAACCACTGAGAACCACCGTTCTCACCCCCACTCACTTATGGCTTCAGGCGAGATAGATGACGTCCCCGCCGAAGAAGAGGCGGATCCTGCGCAGTAGATTTAGGACCGTAGACCCTGAGACAGGGGAGGAGGCAGAGCTTTGGTCAGTCCTAGTAGTGAATCGTCCCACACCCCGCCGAGTCGCGCCACCGGTACTCCCCGAGCCAGAGACTTCCGCCGACGGCGAGCCCATTCCGTACGAGAAGGACGTGGAGGTCTACCCAGTTTCTGTGAGATTGCGACCTCCCAAGACATACCAGCAGACTGCACGGATGAGGACGGCCAGTTCGCACCTCGCACTCCCAGCCACGAGGCAGGTCCATCCTACGGCCCCCGAGACCCGCCAGATGTACCAGTGCCTTCCTCACCCAAGGAGGAGTACCTTCTGGTAGCCATGGAGGAGGATGACGAGGAGGACAAGCCAGAGCCAGAGTACGAGCTAGAGGGGTCAGATCCGGAGGAGGATCCGGAGGAGGATCCAGAGGAGGACCCCGAGGAGGATCCGGAGGAGGAGTCCAGCAAGGACGAGCCAGAGACCTGACCAGCACTATATCCAGACCCTGTCATCAGATGCCACCCTTTTTGCTAGTAGCCCGAGTCTTATGCGTATTTTGATGTGTTCTATTTTGTAGCCACTGATAGTATGTATGGGCTTAGAGTATGTCTGACCCTTTTGATGTATTAATACAGTATTTATGATATGTACTCATGACTTCTTGACATGTATGATATTGGCTGTTGGACCCACTTGGTACTATTTACTTTACTGTTCATGTATATATGTGTATGACAGACGACGCACGCTTTTATCTGTTATACGACTATTTGGGACTTATGATAGTTCACACGCATGGCTCTAGTTTGACGCATGATAATAGCTTATGTTTAAAAAGAAAAAAAATGGGTCCTTATTTTCAGTTAACTTAATTATTTTTCGAAGTAAAGTAGGGACTATCAGTACTCCCACACAGCAGATAACAACCTAGCAGACGCAAATTATGACTTAAGCATAAGCTGCTAACCTAGGGTGTTACAAGTCCAATCTTCAAAATTGTAAATAAGACTTGTTTTAAAGCCTCATTGGCTTTTCTTGCTCTAGCCTGAGTCATAGGTCCTCCTAGTCCTCTTATGGCTTCTTGATCTTGGGCTTTGAACATGTCCTCATCACGCCCTCCTTCTTGAAAAGGATTTGTCCTCAAATCAGTGTCTCCATCATCTACATCAAAAGGAGATAAATCAGAAACATTGAAAGTAGAACTAACATTGTACTCACCAGGCAGATCAACTTTGTAGGCATTGTCATTGATCCTGTCCACCACTTGAAATGGTCCATCCCCCCTTGGTTGAAGCTCGTCCTCGTTGGGCTCCTCATCTGGCTCAGGGTCCACCGAGCCAGATGTGCGGCAACCTTGCCAGAGCGCGGCAAGCTCCACAGTGGGGAGTGTCTGAATGGAAAGGATGTTTGCTACCGGTGTGGAAAGCCCGGCCACTACTCTAGAACGTGTAGGGCAGTCTTACCCGATAGCCAGCCAAGTGCCTGTCACCGATGCGGAGGACGCGGACATATCGCCAGGAATTGCACCGCGGCCCAACCTATCACCCGACCGACAGTTCCTCCGCAAGGACGAGTCTTCACCATGTGGAAAGACGATGAGGACATGCGAAGGGAAGCCAGTGCAGAGGATTAAACCATAGTAAGTATAGTAAATACCTAGACCTCTAGCTGTGCTAGAATTTCGGGACGAAATTCTTTTAAGGGGGTAAAATGTAACATCCCGAATTTTCTCCTTACGAGAATTTCGCGAAAATCTCAATTTTTTGGCTTAATTAAAAGCACATTAGATTCGATTATTTGGACTGGAAAAATTATTTAGAAAATTAATTGCTTTCAAACGCCAGTCAAGTAATTGTTTCTTGATCTCGCGGAGTGCCACGAGGTCCGTGCCAAATTTTGACAAAAATCGGAATTTCGGTAGATACTTAAGGTATCTGTGAAAATTTCCTCCGGGTAATAAATTCACGAATACCTTAACCGGACATACCTCTAGGATCCGGGAAATTAGTAGATTGCGGATATGTGCTCGGAATATTTTTAGAATATCCGAACACAACCGAAAAATGACAAAACGCGATCAAACATGATCGCGAAATAAATTGACCAGGTTTAGAAATTTATTCCCACGTTAGTAACAGGGAAATAGGGAAAAATTAAAGAAAAGGACAAAAAGGGGATTAATTAAAAAGGTGAAGGGCAAAAGGGAAAAACAAAGTTAGGATATCAAGGGAAATAAAAATTAAAGAAAGGGGCAAAAGGGTAATTAGGCTAAAAGGATAATTTTGACAAAAGAAAAAGAAAGAAAAAAGAAAAGAAAAAGAAGTGAAAAGCAGCAGTAGCTTCGTGGAGAAGCTAAAGGCCACCCCCTGGTGCCTATAAATATAAGCGGCCTCAGTGCCATTTCTCTCAAGTTTTCATCTGCTGTGCTGTTACTCTGTCCGAGTGTGCGCGCGACGATTACTCCACCGGACTCAGGAAAAATAGCTGGATTATCTTAAAGCCCTCGGGAGTCGTTTCCGACAACTTCCAAGTGTGCCTGGAAAGTGGGTAATCCTAAGCCCACTGTCTATGTGGATTTCTC
>QANU01051517.1:0-41885 GCA_003254905.1 Nissolia schottii
GTTGGACAGAGTAGAGAGCCCCCAGTGGTGGCAGGTGCTTGGCCTATACTCGGTCACCTCCCATTGCTGAGGAGGTCACAAGCACCCCACATAACTTTGGGTGCCGTGGCTGACAAGTATGGACCCCTCTTCACCATCAAGCTTGGTTCCATACAAACCTTGGTACTCAGCAATTCTGAAATGGCTAAGGAATGCTTCGCCACTAATGACATGGTTGTCTCCTCTCGCCCCAAGACGGTTGCAATCCTACAACCAAGCCATTTTCGGTTTTGCACCATATGGTCCATACTGGCGCGAACTGCGCAAGATTGTAACGGTAGAGTTGCTGTCTAACCGCCGCATAGAGCTTCTAGGCCACCTTCGTGTCTCCGAAGTTGAAGCTTCTTTGAAAGAGCTCTTCAGTATTTGGTCCACTAGAAAGAACGAGTCTGGCTACGTGTTGGTGGAGATGAAGCAATGGTTTGCACAGTTGACCTTCAACATGGTTCTCAGAATGATTGTGGGGAAGAGGTATTTTGGTGTCGTGGACGCGGCCAACAGGGATGAGGCAGAGAGGTTTCTCAAAACTATAAGCGAGTTCATGCGTCTGTTGGGAGTGTTTACTGTGGCAGATGCTATTCCTTCCCTAAGGTGGCTGGATTTTGGGGGCCAGGAGAAAGCCATGAAAGAAACTGCTAAGGAATTGGACAAGATTATGGGTGAATTGTTAGAGGAGCACCGCCACAAGAGGGGTCTGGACGAAAAGGCCGCAAGTGACCAAGACTTCATGGACGTGATGCTTTCAGTGCTTAATGATAAAAGGATTGATGGGTTTGATGCTGATACCATAACCAAAACCACATCGTTGGTAAGTATGTAATATTGTGTTTGCGTAACATTAGATTTCAAACTTTGATTTGCAATTCAAAATATACCAATTTCTATTTCTAACGTCTTATACTCTCCTTCAAGATTAATCATTTTTGAGATAGCATTCTTCTTATAGAACTTTTAAGTTTGTTTTTTTGCAGGCAATGATTAGCGGAGGAACTGATACAACTGCTGTTACCCTTACATGGGCAATATCTTTGCTATTGAGAAACCCTCGTACCCTGGAAAAAGCAAGAGAAGAACTTGACAGCCAAATTGGGAAAGACAGATGTGTAAGCGAGTCAGATATAAACAAATTGGTATATCTTCAAGCCGTAGTTAAGGAGACACTAAGATTGTATCCAGCGGGTCCTCTTGGAGGACCTCGTGAGTTCACAGAAAATTGCACTTTAGGTGGCTACTATGTCAAAAAGGGAACTCAACTAATTACAAATCTTTGGAAGATCCACACTGACCCTAGTATTTGGCCAAATCCCTTGGAGTTCAAGCCAGAAAGGTTCCTCACAACTCACAAAGATGTTGATGTTAGAGGCCATCATTTTGAGTTGATACCGTTTGGTAGTGGCAGAAGGATGTGTCCTGGGGCGTCCTTTGGCATTCAGGCCGTTCATATAACTCTGGCTAGCTTTTTGCATTCCTTTGAAATCTTAAATATATCTAATGAACCTGTTGATATGACCGGAACCCCTGGATTGACCTTTGCCAAAGCTACTCCACTTGAGATTCTGGTTAAACCACACTTATCTCCCAACTGTTACGAAACGATGTAATACTAGTATCAGTCACGTGATTATTGGGGGTATTTTTGCTTTGTGAAATCACCTTATCCGATCTATTCTGTTTAAGTCATATTGTCTCCTAAATTGTTGTAAAATAATATGATTATGGGTGTGTTATGTAAGTAAAACCCTTCTATTAATGTTTACTATGCATTTTATTTTATTTAGGTAGTATTGAAACATATCATGACATAACATAATTTTATTGGCTCTTTAGTTTGTGTTAGCATCCAGTCAACATCTACTCATTAACTCAAAAGACTTTTAGATTGAAAATAATTTGCCACCGATTCTCATCGTCGGCAGAGGCTATGAATCAGCCCCGCCAGGAACGAGAAAGCTCTTAAGGTGGAACTGCATGGGGCTTGGGAACCCACCCCAAGGTAGTTTGATCATCTAGTCTCCTAGAGAGACTCCAAGCTCCCACAATTTTGTTTCTCATTGAAATAAAGTTGTTGTTCTCAAATGAAGCTCACAAAGTGAAGGAGAAGAACGACATAGTGGTTGATTGTACAAGAAACAAAGGTGGGAGTGTAGCCCTATCTCGGAAGGAGGAGGCAGAAGCGGGTCTAATGTAGTACTCAAACTTCACATGGAGTCAGAGGCAAAAGCACTGTGAACATGGTAAGCGAGCAGTTGGATAGAGTGGTTGTGACAAACTCTTGGAAGTTTTGTGCCATCTTATTGTTCTGTTCATATGGGGAAGCAAGAAGATCAAAACCATCGAGCAAGTGTAGATGGTTTGTTGAGCAAATTTGGCGAACAGAATGATATGAAAAGGATGAAGAATGAACAAGAAGAGGAAGAAATAAGGGGAATATCAACGAAATATTTTGAAGATATGTTTGAAATAACAAATCCTGAAAATCAATGTGCATCATAGAATCACTCAAGAGATGAATCAACAACTGTGCGGACCATTCATTCAAGTTGGAGGAAGTACGCCACTTTCCAAATGTTCCAACCAAAATCGCCAGGACCGAACGGTATGCCACCTCTTTCTCTCTTTCTCTTTCTCATTCTCATTCTGAACGAAAAGCATTGTGGACAACTCATGCCTAAAAGGGAATTGCGAAAAGGCGACCCTCTCTCCCCTTATCTATTCTTAGTGGCGACAGAAGCTCTCTCAAACATGCTCCAAAAGGCAGAACAACATGGAAGAATCAGTGGGGGAAAGGTCTGCTGAAATACCCCCTCTGTTGAAGAAATGACAGGAATTCTGAGATCATATTGCCATGCATCTAGGCAGCAGATTAATCTTGAAAAACCCACCATATTATTTATCCCAAACTGCAACACGAACCCAGGGAGAAGAAAGATTAGGAATTGATAAATCAATCTTTTAACTAGCAATATGCAATATTAAAGTCATGATGATCACCATATTAATACATTTAATGACATTAGATCAAGTTTAGACGAGGAACATGAAAATTACATGAGAATCATCTCGTACATAAAAATTGGTGTTAAAAATTATATATATATATTATAATAATGTGTTTTTTACGTTACATTTTTTAATTGAATGGTATTGAAACATATTGTAACACATTACAATCTTATTGGTCTAATAATTACATATATTTAGATTATCCCCACATTAATCTTTGTATTTACAATATAACTCCAAAATTCTTTTATTAAATACTTTAACTTAATCAAGGTCTCATATTATCCCAAATTTCACAACCCCAAAGGTGCAAAATATAAGTTGGACATGATATACTGAATAAGTATTTACAATAAGAAAAATGAATCCAAATAAGTGGGCTTGACGTCATCGTCTCCGCTGCGGCTTGACGTCGTCGTCTCTGTTGTGGCCCAGGGTGCTGGGCTTCGCATCGCTTCGACGTGCTTGTCTTCAAACACCCTAGTGTCTCAAGGAGATTCTGGTACTCTTTCTCATTCTCCTTTCTACAAATAACCTCCGAGACTCTCTCAAGAAGAGGCCTAAGAGGCCTTTGACTAGTGAGATTGTGAATCTTTCTGATGTTCTTTTACATGAAATGTTTGTTGGGTTTTGTGGGGGCAACTTGTGGAGGTCAATAGGTTCTGTTGTAGGGATCACAATAGGTGTTATTATCTTACTTGTTATTGGAGGTGCAGCTGTGGTGTTTGTGTTTTTGTCCAGAAGGAAAAGGAGTAAAAGAAAGGAGCCAGAGACTGAAGATTGGGAATTAGAGTATTGGCCACACATAATTGGTTATGAGGAGATTGGCCCAAGTTTGATGATCATATTCATCATCAAATAGAGTCAGCACAAGTTCAACGTGAAGACAAGAACAACATGAGGGTGTTTTTGGCAACTTTGGTTGTTGGGTCAATTTTGTGGGGGGGGGGGATTTTTCTTGGCTTATGCACCATTCTTTATTGTATTTGGGTTGGAGTCAGAATAAGATTCTTCTTGAAGGAAATTGTTGTTAATTCTGTGCAAACCCCAAGAACTGGGTATAATTCCCATGTGGATATGGCTCCAATAGTGCCTAATTTTCCTTCTAATGCCACAACATTATGATCATTTTCTAGCATAAGGCAGGGTTCATCAAAGCATAATGTAGACAAGACTGAGGGCTTTTCATTATGTGAACTAGCCAATGCTCTGGTTGGTCTCTTGTTCCTTGTTAAAGTGCTTAATGAGGATAATCTTAACTAGTGACATGTGAACAAATTGACTTCAGTTGGAATGTGATAATCCATATTTGACTTGAATAAAGATGGATATGAACAAATTGGATACTGTGATTATTACTAGGTCTTTATAATGTGGTAGTAATAGGACACAATATGTAATGCTTTTATTTGTGTGCTGATTATTGGTCATTTGAATTATTTTTGCCCTACCCATTTGGCTTTCCCCTTTATGTTCTATTATGGTCTTATTCAATTTGAATGATAGAACTATTTAGGCTTTTGCTTGATATAATCCTTATATTCATGTCTTTGTGATTGTTTGAAATTCTTGTTAACAAGTTTGCCTTATATTCTATGTTTTTGTATTAACTTAATTGTTTAGGGTGAAACCTTAGTTTCCCGTTCGAGATTCAATATCCATGAGCATACGTACATTTTTGTACAGTTCATTATATTCAATCTGGAATTGTCCAAATCTGACAATTTGGGAATAAACTTTTTCTTAATTTGGTTAATGTTTGTTTTTTTATATCTCAAATTATATACTTGATGAAATTTCGGTCACTACATTTCCTTTTGTTCTCTGGATGCATACTTGGTTGTGGTAAATGTTACCATGTTCAAGTATCTCAAGCTGGGTGGATGAAATGGAGGAGTACTTAAGGGGTTTTATGTGATAAAAGTGTACCACTCAAGTGTAAGGTAAATTTTTACCGCACAATTGTAAGATCGACGATGTTATATGGAACTGGCTTTTGGGCGGTTAAAAGTCAACATGACAATTAACGCCATGTTGCGGAAATAAGGATGATGAATTGGATGAGTAGACGCCATAGATTATAAAAAATTTATACAAATGGATTACATGAAATTAGAACACTAAACATACTTACTTTTTGATGACAACATGATCCTTGTCCCAGTGTTGTGAACTCCCTGCAAACGTGAGTCTGTAGTTCTCACACTCTTAACACAACTTCTCAATGGGGTAAGTTGTGGAGCAGTTGTCTATTAGTCAAGTGATTACAGTGGAGGAAATAGTCAGAAATCATAGTACCCTCTCATGCCTATGGGTTAAGACCTACACCGTTATCCACAGTAACCAATTACAGATATCCAACCCACAAATTAGATCACAATAATAGGCTCAAACGCATCCTATCTGAATTATGAATTAACCCATTTTTTATCAAAACTAAAATTCACAATGGGGTGCAGCCCACTTAGACTTATTAGATAATTCTAACATAGACAAAATGGGATTAGGAATGAATTTATTAGAGAGAAAGTTGAGTTAGCATCTATTATAAGAAAGATGGTGGAAGACTAATCTTATTATTACTAGGGAAAAATACTAATCCTTTTGAACGTATTTAGACTAACCCTAGTGTATTATATATATAATGAATAAAATTCATTATTTTATAATTTTTGTTAAATATTTTAAATAATGAATAGCTCGACTTTACTTTCTATATGCTTTAATAGCTGAAAACCACATGAAGTCAAAAACTCTACAGTAATTCTTTGTAGCTCTCTCTCTGTGTCTTTCTGTATATATATTTGATTGTTGCCATGATCATATTCTGTTCAGTCTCATTATCTGTTCATTCAACAATTTGACGCGGTATGCCACCATTACTTTTCTTCTTCCTCTTCTTCTTTTTCTTCTTCTCCATTCTCTTTTAAATTAAAAAAAAAAAATCAACTTTTTTTTTGTTTAATTTTTATGGTCTATGCCAAGAAATTTCAATTCTCATTGACTAGTGTGTCGGATGAATTTGGGTTTCATTCTTAAATTTCAAACTTTTAATGGCCGTAAAGTTTGTGGATTGGGCATTGCCACCAGAAACCCTCAAGTTGAAATTTTGGGCATGCATATGCAATTGTTGTCTCTGTTTTCATTTTTATTTGGTTTTCTGTGCAATTGATGAGAAAACCAGCAAAATAGGGTTTTATTTATTATTTATTTTTTGAGTGAATAACTACAACTGGGTAAGAAGCATTTTCATTTTTTATCTGTTTTGATTTGAGTTTGATATTTGGTAATGATAATATTCAGGCTTTCTTTTAGTGTCTCTGCTATCTACTTGGGGTGCCCTGTTTATGGACTACACTGATTTCCTGAACTTCTTGTTCGCCATCACTGTTTGGTGCATTGCTTACATTACTGTTGCAGTTCTTGCTTCCTTTCGGGCCGTCAATTGTCTTTGCTCTTTGTGATCTTTGAGAAGGGGAAACTGCTTGGAATTTGATAAAGGACATCATGCCTTATGCACAACTTGTTATAGGTCCAGCTGGTAGTGGCAAGGTAATTAAATTGACTGCATTGCTTCAATTGTTTGGTTATTTAAGATATGACACTGTGGCGGAGAATTTCTTAGGTGCTTATAGGGCAAGATAAAAGTTTTGCTATGTATTATTTACTGTTTGACACTTTAGCCACTTTTTTTTTTTAATATTAAAAACGATGACTAACAAGTTGATATGTCAAATAGTGAATTAACATTATCAAATAGAGCAATGGTTTTTTCTCTTGCGTGAGAATTTCTCTACTATGGCGTCATCTAATTCAAGTAATTGACTCTACCTAGTCGCTAGTGGACGATGCTTGGTTGTTGTTGCCTCATTTGTTCTATTAAACTAGATTCGTACTTGCTTGGTTTGCTATGGTTTTCTTTTTCTCTCTCTCTCTCTTTTTTTTTTTTTTAATGTTTCTTGTGGTTGTGAATCATTGGAGATACTTATGAGAGTGTTTATTTTGTTGTCACAACTAGTCCACGTATTGCTCGAGTTTGTATGAACACTGCGTCACTGCACGACGCACAATACATATTGCGAACCTGGACCCTGCTGCTGAAAATTTTGACTATCCTGTGGCAATTGGTGAAATGTGCATTTATTATTTTTGTGGGTCCAGTTGCTTAGTTTTGTGGAGCCTAACTATTTTAGTTTGAGATGCTGCAGATATAAGGGAACTTATTTCCCTGGATGATGTTATGGAGGAACTTGGATTAGGTCCTAATGGTGGTCTTATATACTGCATGGAGTATCCTTTTCTTTTGTTTCTAAATTTTCTGTTTTAGCTTTACAACCTCATCTGAAATAGTAGGCCTGTATCTTTGTTTATGCCATGCTGCCTTACCTTAGCCTTTCAGCTGGGATTTTGTTTGCTAGTATAAATTACTTATATCTGTTTCTATGTTTACCTTTCTCCTGTATATTTACATTCTGTTGCTATTTTAAAAATTTGATTTAAAATTTTGTTGCCTTAGCAATCATATTTAGGCACCTTGAAGATAGCCTGGATGATTGGCTCGATGAGGAACTGGACAATTATTTAGATGATGGTTACATTGTTTTTGACTGCCCTGGTACTCATGCTCATCTCTTATTTTTATTTTGTATGTCTTAGTGCCCTAATGTTACAATTATCAGAAATTTTGATTGGGAGGTGATACTATTGCTATTTGGTATAAATGCAATCACATGATTTTGCAAGATAGCAACTAAGTATGCAAGATAGCAACTAATTGCAACGCGGTAGTGGTTTCATCATTTGCATGCAAACCCTACAAAGGAATGAATGTTCCACTCCATCTCTGCAATTATCATTCCATCTTGGAACAGTCATTCCTGATCATTGTCTTACCTTTGAGGCTTACTATGAATATTGATTAAATTTTGCAACATTTTGGTTTATCTTCCAACAGTTTGGATATTTAGTTATTGCTTTGTTCCTTATGCAACAGGTAAATAATTACAGCATGGTGAGTTTTATACCACTGGACTTGAGGAAGAATAAAAGGTAAACTCCTCTCTATCTTTTATCTCCTTCATTTTTGAATGATCTTATGTTTGCATGTAAGGGATATAATTTTGCTCTAGTGCCTGAAATATTAAAATGGATTAATAAATGCCATTGAAGATGCCGAAATATTAAACTTGAATGGTAAAATGCAGCATAAATGAAGTCGAACTCAGATTTTGGCACTTGTAGCTTGATTTTTTCCTGTGCTCCTCGAAACTCTTGGTTATTGATGTCTACTGGTTGTGGGTTTTGAAATATGGATGTCTACTGGATTTAGATTTTATCTCGCAAAAAGGCTTACCTCTCCAGGTTATTGGCTGAAAGAAATAGAAATTACCATATGAATTTTTTAGGAAGAAGAATATAAGTTTAATTGCCAAGAAATCGTAGTCTGATTGCCCACACGATCAGTAAATATTCGAGTCTTGTTTCACTAGTTGAGGTTGGCTACCTCAATTAGAGGATGCCATTAGTGCCATTTTGTAAATCATGATTCATGACTATAGTCAAACCATTAAAATCTAGGGCAATGGTCCTTTAAAGTGAGATTCCTCACTTTAAGAGTAAAGTGAGTTATCTCACCATTGAATCATTAAAATGGTAATAAGTCTCACTTTCACTTTATTAATCTAATTGAGATCCCTCACTTTACCATCTAAAGTAAGGGATCTCATTTTAGAGGATCAAAATCCTAAAATCTAAGGGTCTTTTGTTTCAAAACGACACATTTTCTTTCATGCCCTAAATGTTCCTTAATAGTTTCTTATAGTCTTTGTTGGTTTCTCTCTGCCTCTAATTATTGGGTAACCCTTCCTCTGGGCTACTCTTATTGCTTGGGCTTCTACAACCTTCTCCACACATTACTAAATCATCTAAGGCATGAGTATACCATCTTTTTTACAAGAGGTGTTATCCACTGTCAAAATGTTATGATCTTCGAATTATGCTGTGGTATGGAATTAAAATGCCAGATTTGCTATTGTGAATTTGAATTCAAATAATAGTTGAAAGATTCGATGGATGTTGACCTATTTGTTTTAACCTTAATACAACTATGCGCACCAGTATTAAGATGGATGGGCTATAAAAGCACTCATTCTTGATATATTTTTCACAAGGTTATAAAGGGGGTTTATTACAATAATTTTACAAGTCTTAACTTTTGGAGACTTCAATTAATTTTGATCAATGAAGTCCAACAGTGGAATAAACAAAGTGATCCTTTAAAGTGCTAGATGAGCACTTTCTACTCTTTCTAAGCCTTTGTTGCCAGGGTAGTGTCAAAGTGATCAATTTTGTTTTACACTTAATGGATTCCTCCCTTTTACAGCATACAGTATGTACTGGCCCAAATTGACAACTGCATCCAGTATGGAGAAGATGCTGATGTGAAGATTAAGGATTTTGATCCGGAGGATGATGATGAGTAGAGCTTTTCCCCCTTTTGCAGCATTGAAAGTTTGGTCTTCAAAATTGACAAATGGTGGCTCACATGTTGATATATATATATATATATATATATCATTAGGGTGTTTTACTGTGAGTTGTCTCAATTAAATTTACCAAAATGGCATCAAAAAGTCTTAATGGCAGAGACTGAGAAGGGGTCTTAATGCTTGCTTGGTATGAAGTTGAACATGAAACATGTCTGATAAATGTCAGCACTCTTTTTTAATGTTGTTATGAATGCTTCTAAGTCTAAGTTACGCAGTAATTAAATTATTTATCAGAATAATACAACATACATTTAATTCTTAGAAGAGTGAGTTATATCACTCTTACATCCAAGTTCCAACAAAGACCCTTGCATTCTGTAAATAAAATAAACTAGTTGTGCAGAATTGCTTTCAAAATATGATGCAAAGTCTTATTCTAATTCTAATTCTAATTGGCAGACTAATATCACGTCTCGCAAAGAATTGAGCCATTGTATATGAATGCCTTTTTCTAGAATCCTAAAAGCCCCATTCAATAATGGTACAAAACAATGAGAACTCAAATTCTCTTGGACGAATAAATGCCTTTGTAGCCTTCGAACAAACTACTATTTTCTTGCCGTCACCTTGATGTCAGCGGTGAAAATTGCCCTGACAGGCCTGTGATCGGAAAGCTTTGACTCGCTCCTGTTGTATTGTTTTTGCTTCATTCCCTCTCCAAACCACATTATTCTATCACACCTGCACCATTTTTGTGGTTAGGTTAGTCTATTCCCTGCTCATAGAACATTAAAATGTTCTATTGAGAGGGAGAAAAGAGAGGCTAAAATTATAGTTGTCTGAAAAGGGAAAAAAAATATACTTGGGGACCATTGCACAAGTATCAAGGAGTTATGATTCTCTTATATTTCTTATTTGATAATGATAAGATGACAATCAAATGTGATAATTCTTATACAACCTTATTCACATAAGTGTGTGATTCACCATGGGCTCTACAACTATGCGAGTAAGGTTGTTCAAAAGTTGTCACATTTAGTTGTCACTATAGCGCATCTCGTTCTTGCTCATATGACCATATTATAGGTCATATGAAGAAAAAGATAAATACAAAGCTTAAATTAGATTTCACAATTTTTAGAAGTGCTCTGATTACCCAAGTATTTTTTTTTTTCTTTCTTTTGTTCATAGAAGTACTTATATTGTTTCCTGGATCCCAAGCTAGGGCACATAACAAGATTATGTGAAATTTTCATGGAAGGATGCTTATGTTGTGATGCATGCTTACCATGCGGGGGCACGCTTCTTTTTGGTCATTTGTTGCTGATCACAACCAATGTAATCTTCAGAATTCAAGTGGTATTTGTATGTAGGTGGAAACTCTATAGCTCCTTCATGCCAACCTTGGAATACATGACCCTCCGTGAGCTCCATCTTGAGCTATATAATATAATTAGAATGGATTTTTAAACCTTGAACTCACAGCACCAATCCAAAACATACCCATAATAACACGATGCCATAATATGTCATATGCCTTACCTGGTCATGTTTCAACAAGGTTTCCCACTCTCTTCTCTTGATCAATGATTGTGTTGCCGAGTCTGGCATGTGGATCCTGTAGTTCAAGTCTCCAAGCCATACTACTCGGCTGCATGAAACCAGTTTACATTTTTAGATCAAGTTCTATGTTCAACTTGTATAGTGTTTTAGTGATTATGCTATACAAGTCTCAAATCACCAAGAAATTCTCAGCTTAGGGATTATTTATTAGGGAAGATACTTCGGAATCAAAGAAAATACACAAGTTAGTCCCTCAAAGATATATGCGACATCAAGTTGATCCTTAAAAAGTTTTGGACATCAATTTGGCCGGTAAGTTGATAGATATTTTATACTACAAAGGATAAAATTGATGTAAGGAAAAATCTTTGAAAGACTAACTTGATATGCTGCATGTCTTTTGAAGGCCAGTTTGAGTATTTACATTTTGAAATCATCTTAAATTCAACTAACCGGAGGAATTCAGTTTATTTGATGGATTAAAGAACCAAAATAACCAATTCAAGTTTGTGGAATGGAAAATAGTTACATGCCCAATAGGCTTCTATAATGATAGAATTATCAAACAACATCTTGTAGTTTGGTGGTTTATTCTTTTTCTTTTACAGATTCACTTTTGAACTTATATGGCAGTTTCCTATCATACACAATTCAACATACTCATGATCAATAATGTTCTGAGGCATATCATGCAGAGGATCAGCAGGGAAGCTTGTCCTGGACAAAATATCGATTGCATCAACGTTTCTTCGCCTTCGGTCTTCTTCTTTTCCACCAGAAGCTAGATGGCTACATATAAAGCAGAAGCTCGTTTCATGCAAGCAAAATCTAATTGATATTGAACCCTGTATTTCAAGGCCAGAAAAACATCTAAGAAACCATGTAAATTCTCAAACCTATATTTGTTTACCAAACAAAAAAATAGATTTGAATGTTCTATACCGTCAAGCGTCAACTAATCATATGTTATCGCACACATGACATGACTTTTAATGTAGTTATCGCAAGAGTCGAACACTTTTGATGATAGAATAATACATAATTAAGCGCTTGTGTAAAATATTTACACTGGCAGTGCATGAAAGTTAAATCCAATCAAAACATACCTTGTTTCCCAAGCAACCCATGATTCCACACCCTACACATGAGACATCCAAGTGCCGGATCGATCGGTAGAGGTTGCACCGAACCCAAACGGTGATGAACATTCCCACCATTTGCTTGCTTATGATGCACTGATAATCTTGTCCATCTTCGCCTTCTGTGCAAACTTGATCCTTCAGAGGATATACCTTTTGAGTTCTCCCTGTTTGAACCGGCGCTCTCTTGTTAAGTGCTGCACCGATTAGAGAATTCCACTTCATGGAAACTCTTCTGTTTTGGGGGCCTAACACATTTGCTGCATTTAAAGGCACAATTTCTTGGAACCTTGCATAACATCAAATACTAGTCAACAATATAGTTCCTATGCGAATGATTCTCGCGCATAAATTAATGGAAAGAAAAATTACCCCAGAACATAAATATCAGCAGGATTGTTTTCCGTGTCAAGCCAATCTTCCATGTCCAAATTCTTGGGTGGTTCCATGCCTCCAACATTCCATGAACCAACAGAGACCCTTTTATTTCGCAGAGCAACATCAAAATTAGACTTTGATTTTGAAGCGATGTAAATGTGTTAGACTAAGCCATAATGTTATTAAAGTGATAAAAATCAGTTGGTTTAAGCGTGTACATAGCTATGCATGATATATCATACTTTTTGGTGTGATTATCGAAGCTTGTTCTTGATTTTCCGGATGCTCGATTCAAACTTGAAGCCTCATACTTTGATGAGTTCTCATTTTCTCCTTTCGAGCTATCAATGCTTAGTATCCTTCTTAGGATCTTACTCTCATTATTCAGCTTGAAGCCCTGCATGATCTTTAAACAAAGATATACACTCAAATTATTCATCAAACATAGTGAAAGAAACCACATAGAGAGAAGGAAAAAGAACTAAAGAAGGGACACATACATACTTGTTGCACTCTTGACTAATACCAAAGTATAGAGGTGACATATACAGAACACAGAAAGAAGAGAGAGAGAGTGCAACAAGGTATCAGGAGGGATGGGTCAGGGGAATGAGGGCGTGGATTTATAGGCATATGCAGCCGAGTTACCGACCCACAATTGGATTCATTAATAATTGGCTTTTAAGGAGACAACAGAAAAAAAAATCATGTACATGTTCCTATGGGTACATTTACTCTTTTTTTTTTCAATTTTTGATTAGTCTGAAAAGTAATATAAACCATTAATCATGCACATGGAAGGAAATTTCTTTGTATTTGTGTCACTTTCAATATGCCTCGGAGCTCTATGAAAGGAAAATGACACTTATTCAGAGAATTTATTTTATAATCATTGAGTTCTGAGATGAATTGTGTTTCATTCAATAATAAAATAATATTTTAAATAAAAATGTGGGTCCTATCACAATTAAAGTTGAAATGTCATTATATCATTAAATAGAACACAATCCACTTAAATGTTTTATGACCATGCAATAATTTCTCCTTATGTTTACAATCAAGCACACTAGGCATTGGGCTATGAATGAAGCCAAACCAATGGTTTTCTTGTGTTGACATGTACCGCCAATTTAAATTCTTTTAGCAAATCCATCTTCCGCTACCCTTTTAAGCATAGATAAGAAGCCAATGGCAAGTTCATTGAGGGTTTTTGCCATCGTGTAAATTCACATTTTTATCGTAAAAGTTTTCATACCACTCACCATTGGCGGTGAAGTTTAATTATTACTAGTAACGTGAACAAATTGTTGATCAAAGTCAATTCAGACCATTGTTGTTGGCATAATGAGCCTAAAACCAAGTGCATGGAGATTTTTGACTCAGCCGCAAATAGGGCCTAAGGGACTATAATTGAGTTATGGTATGCGTTACTCGTTCATTATATACGAGACACCGTGTTAACTAATACTTCACACAATGAATACAACTAATATTTTACTCAAAACCATTTTGCATTTGGCACACATATCGAGTTGTTGGTCATTTTCATTGCTTGTATTTCGACTATGCCCATGTGCAAGCTGGTTTGAATGGTAGCCAACATAGGCTTAGCTAAAGCTATGATTATGCCGAAAACTGTTACGAATTAAATGTATGATAACTTGATAAGTATATTAAGTAGAAGGGAAAAGGGTGGTAAGGGTTATCTTTCATTATCTAATCCACGCCCCTAAACTTAAAATGTAAAGGGAAAAAAAAAAGATTAAGTCCTTAAAATGTAGTCGCCCCTTTCAATTTGATATTTTAGTAAATGATTCATTTTAGTATTAATCTCTCACTTGACCGAAGTTACACTAACCTCTGCTGAATTATTATTTTTTTTTTGGGGGGAACCTATGCTGAAATTAAAGTGAATTTACATCTAAGACCATGATATTTTAAAATAATATGATATCAAGTTACTGTGAGGTGTGATATAATAGTAACTCATATGGTTTCTTAACCATGTGTATCATCATATGAATGAAAAAAAAAATTGTGACAAGCAATCTATTATTTTTCGTGAACACACGGCAACGGTAAAAAAAAGTATAAAATTCTACAAAAATGCCATGGGTTTAATTTTGTCTAAGCTAATTTGATTGCTCTGATATGGAAAGCGTGACTCCTCCAACCTTGTTAGGATACTAGATCATTGCTTCCAAATCCAATCTAATTAGGAGTAAAGTAGTGCTGGCAAATAGCTATCTTTTTGCCTGTAGAATGCTACAGATCGATACAAGTGTCAAATTAAGAGCCCCATATATGATATTTATATTAACAAATCCATGATAGGATTCAACTATGGACGGACCATTTTCTTAAGCATATCAAGACAAAGGGGAAAGGTATTGACTCTTTAGAGAATGACTCAATTACACAAAACCCTTTCCCAAGTTTGATATTGACATTCATTTAGGGTTCTATGTCCTCCTTGTGAAGGCTTAAGCACAGTTAATACAGACTTTCTCCATTAGTTTATTATTGTTATGCCATAGGAAAACGACTTTGTTATTATCATCCATCGGTTTCTTTTTTTATTTTATTTTTTTCTTTCGATTAAACTAGTAACATTTAGATCCCATTAAGTCAAACTAATTCACCTTAACTCAACAATAGACTCATAAAAAAGGTAACGATTTCTCAGTAGAGGTCATTTCTATTTTCAATACATGAACTCGAGACTTCTAATTGAGTGATCAAGACCTACACCACTTATCAACTCCATATTGGAATCAATCGGTTTCATTTGATACCTAATTTTATTTATTTTTAAATAAATTAGTTGCTTTTTGTTTTTGGTTTGGTTAAGGAATGCATCAAATAACCATAAGTTGTTGAACTACCCTAGGGGTAAAAACAAAAGTCCCTTGCAACATTGTCCAATTGCAACTGATTGTTACATCAATACATGCATAACTCTCCTTAATTATTATTATTTTTCAAAAAACTTAGCTCTGCTTGTTCCATAACATGGATCTCTCGACAAGCTCAATATATGTACTCTGTAATTTCCACAATGTGCATGTTTACTGGGTCTTTGGTTGGAATATGCATTAAAATTAGTATTTCTATTTTGTAAGCATATGTGACTCAAAAGGAAACAAAAGAGTGATGAATCCACCATCTCCTACATTGGTGACTAGTCTACTCTCAAGAGCTCTTTTAAGCAATGAACTTGTTCTTGTTAATTACACAGCTAAAGCACAATTTGACATATATAGTGTGGAGTTGGCCTCCAAATATTGGTATTTTTGGTTTATAGCTTTATATGTTTTGTAAGCTATGATTTGATTTAACAGAAAAAAATATATATATCTGTGTTGTCACTTTTCCTCAAATAAGAATTCAAAAACATATTTTTATTAAATACGTTAAAATAAATTAAAATCCAGTTTGCATCCTTTGAACCATAATATAAGATGTATAACCAGAAATGCAAAGATGCTATTAGTTGGTCAAGAAGGGTCATGTCACTTTGCCATCAATCATCAATTAATGTCTAATAAACTGGGGTTGTTCAATCACCATAATAGTAATAATAGGGCAATACCAAACCTAACAGCAATTAGATGTAGCCCCGTTTGGTTAAGACACAGCTCAGCCAGCCATGCTCAGTTGAATTTAAATTCTTTAAAAGTCAGATATCTACATCCTTAAATTAATAAGAGTTAATACTCAAGTTATTCCTTGAAAAATGTGTTAATCCTTAACTTGGTTCTTGGAAAAATTAAAATGTTAACTTAATTCTTAATTTTTTTTTTGTTGTTCATGTTAATCCTTTAAAAAATTAAACAGAGAAACTAAGTTGAATAAAAAAAAAATTACAAAGACTAAGTTGACATTTTAATTTTTTCAAAAATCAAGTTAGACATCAAAATTAAGTTAACTTAAGTATTAACTCAATTAACAAAGTAAGATCTATACACAATATACTTTATTAATTAAAGGATGTAAACCCCATTACATCTTAAAGCTCCAAGCCATTGGCCTTTCTGTCTCTCCCTAATTTACCTTCTCTCTTAACCCACTTAGCACGAAATGAAACAAAGATGCGCATTCCAAACCATCGTCATGGAGGAAGCAACACATTGACGCAAAGATGGCCCTCTTCTTCAACAACAACCATGTCCTGACCCCCTTTTCTCCTTTCAATCAAATCCATTATCATCATTTCTGCAACTCCAACCACCTCCCAAATAGCGCAACATACCCATCCAATACCATCTTCCAAACAAACCTCAATGTCCCCCTCTACTCTCTCACCGCCAACACTACCAACATGGGCTGGGGGGAAATGTCAACATCATCAACAGTCTCTTCTTCTAATTCTATGTCCAAGTCTCCTCGGTCACTTGCTAGGATTGCGTTGCCACCGCATCAACTTGAACTAGATGTGTTTCAGGTTGTTGTGAATTGTGTTTACGAAAGGCCATTGGAACTAGGGATGGCAATGGGGGAGTGGTACCTCAACCCACCCTCGCCAGCATCCTATTAACACTAGCCTCTATCCGTCCCGCCCCTACTCGCGGGTTTTAAACATTATAACCTGTACACGTCCCACTTTTTAGAACATTTGTTGAAATACTATAAAATTTAATTCACATACAGATTAACATAATTATATAATAAAATACAACAAATGTTAACTTTTAACATTGATTAAATATAAAAGGATTCAATAATAATAAAAATTAAATAACAGACAAATGACAACTAATTTTTCAACAAGTCACACAGAAATATCTAAGATACATATAAGTTTCAAATAAATTTCAAGTAACAAAAACAAGCTACTTCTTATCTCTTGTGCAGCTTTTAAACTCTTGAAGCTATCATTCTTCACTATCCTCATCATTAACCAATTGGTAATCATCCATAGTAATAGAATTTCCCCCTACAAATTAAACATGATAAATTCATTAATAAATCAATTATTGTTATTAGAAAACCAAAATTTAAAAAAAAAATAGATAAAACATATGAAAAAATTTACCTTTGTCCATAGCACTTGACCACAACCAATTTTGACAGCACATCAAAGCTTCTATTGTGTCTTCATGTAGATTAGCATGATAAGGACCAATCAAGCGATCACTCGCACTAAATGCATATTCAAAAGCAACAGTGATCATATATAGGTATAGCAAATACATCTCTAGCAATTTTTTGAAGAGTTATAGATAGATAGAGAGAGAGAGAGAGAGAGAGAGAGAGAGAGAGAGACAAGCCCATGGCCGTCCCATTGGTGGCTAGTGGCTGGCGACACTGCGGAACGAAGACTCAAGATAGAAAGACGAGAAACAGAATGGCACGTTAGAGAGATAAATGAATTAGGTTTGTTGTTAGGTTTGAATTGAAGAATGCCACAGCAGCACAAGATTAAATTTGTGAATTGTTGAGTTTTTACTTTTTTTTATTAAAGTTTTATATAATTTTTTATTATATATATAACATGTCATATATGGGGTACGATGCGGGTAGAGGCGGGTTTACCCTATACCCTACCCTGTCCCCCCCGCAAACAAAACTCACCTCGCAAGGATAAAGAAAGGGTTGAAAGAAAAGTCATATTAATACAATCAAGGGCATGCAAGATTGGGAAGTTCACAATTGACCATGTGAGTCGACCATGAGTGGTTGAAAGAAATGGGATCAGCCAAAACGAACAATTGCACAAGAAGAATATTCTTTGTTTAACTTAGAATTAGCAGAAGACCATTAAGAGTTCAAGAGTAAGCAATGAATCAACCCAAATTGATGATTATAGGCGACCCTAATCTAACATTGGATGGAATGGTAATACAAAATAAAGGACTCGACCTTCCAAATTGTCAAGATACGATGAGCTTGAGGAGAAATCATATTCGACTCATAAGTTACCTACATCAAGGTGTGCCCACTAACAAAAGGTGATGGTTACAAAGAACGTGCGAAAATTACTGAGGAAATAACTGCCCCACAATGCAGAAAATAAGGGAAGTGGAAAAAGTGAAATTCTGAGAATCAAAGTATAACCGTCTGAGAAGACACGTGGTGAGCATGCAAGGGGTCATTGAGAGATATAAATAGGGACGCCCATAACAGAATTAGGGGGTTTTACTTGAAGAAATTCTCACAGTCTCAACACATTCCTATAACTTAGAGCGCTGAAAAGACTCAAGTATATTTCTCATTTATTTATTTATTTATTTATTTATTTATTTATTCTTGTTGTTTTACTTTTTTCTTTTCTAGTCTATTTTCTTAGTAATTTAAATCCTTTTCATTGTATTTTTGTTACAATCTTTATACCAAACACTATTTATTCTTTCAATAAATCGTGATTATAGTTCTTGAATCTGCATCTTTGCTAAAAGGGCTTAATCTTCACGTTTTTTCACACATTTATTTGGTTTATGTGTCGAACGATCGATCATACTAAATTCCACGTACATAAAACAGAATGCTTATATATTCTCATAGGTACAATTAACATATACTTCTGGAGATGATTTTATTTTCTCATCATAAAGTTATCATTCACTTTTAGGAATGAATTTATTTTATCATCATGTGGTTATCATTCACTTCTTGAAAAGATTTAGTTTTCTTAAATGTACTAATATGATTCAGTTCAGGGAATATAATTTATTTTCAATAACATTATCCACCATTCACTTTTGGGAATGGTGTTGAAAGAAAAATAATAGAATAATATGTATAAAATAAGCATGCGTTGATAAAGTTAAGTCAAATCATCAACAAAAACATAAATAAAAACATAATAGCAATAAAGAAGATGAATTTATACAAAAAAAAATGTGTACAAATAAGGTTAGAGCATCTTTATAATTATTTGGTAGTGGACATATAAAAGAAAATATTACCTTAAAGAAGTATTAATTCTTTAAATTTCCTTACTCACCTAAAAATCAAAATCGTGATGATAACGTGTTGTAAATAATAATAAAGAGAAGAAAATAATAGAGAAAGAAGATGACATATAGATAATTCTATTATTGAGACTCTAAGAGATGTATAATGCATGATGTAGCAAGAATTTATTTATAAATCGATAAGGTGAGGAATACCCAAAAAAAAAAAAAAACAAACCACTTCATAAAGCCTACCAAAATTTTTTCACCCACTCTTTTTTTGTGTAAATTTTCAAAATCTCACACTTAGCGCGACAACTTCTCTCGTCGACCCGAACTTCTTCTGTTCCATCTCTTTGATTCCACACCTCTGAAATTATTTTGGCGGGTAATTAATCACTTTGGTTTTGCATTTCTAATTTTTGTTTTTTCATTCTTTGTTTGATTTTTTTTTTTATTTGGGGTAAGGAAAACCCTAGTTTCCTAATTCACAGCTCTGATTCTCTTCGAAAATGGTTTGCAGCTTCATCTACGGGGCATCTCGTACTCGTTGTCTTCTCGGCAGCTTCATTTACGGTAAATTGTTCATTCGTTCTTGTGCTATCCTTGATTTGATTAGTTTTGAATTTGGAAATGAATGGTTTGAACTGAATCACTCGCTATTGTCCTTGTGTTCAATCTTGTTAAAATAGAGTAATTGATATTGGTTGTCAGTAATTTATATGTTGCCTCTTGGATCCTCTTGAATTTTTTTTTGCGTGGAAGCATCCTTTGAATACTTGTTGATCAAGAAAAGCTATCTTGTTAGTTTTCATTTCTTATTTTCTATTTTTCAAGACAGTGAGACACCCCTGTTGGTGTAGTCAAAACAAAAAAGATGCAACTTTTCTTTAAAAGCAAAAAGATGCAACTGATTAAGTTTCCCAGAAGAGTCTGTCTTTAAATGAATAAGCTAATTCATGTTTTATTTTGGACCTGGTTGCTCTTCTCTGAGAGTAGGTGCATTTTCTGAAAATGGACCCTTCAGACCAAATGGAGAATCTCTAATTCAATAGTTGCAAAGAGGTGAAGGCACGAAGATTTGGAAAAAGGCTTTTGAAATGGCAGATCAAGGTGATAAAAATCCTGAAGATCCGAAAAGCGGCCACTTTCCGGACGATGTTCTGAAGGAAATTCTTGTACAGACTCCTATAAAATCTTTGTACAGATTCAGATGTGTCTCTAAGCTCTGGAATCAATTCATTTCCGACCCTTATTTCACTCGCTGCTATACTGGCCGGTGCACTCACCCCGGGTGCACTCACCCACACAAAGAACCTTTTTGGACCAAGTACTACAGCCGCAGTGGTTGAGAGATTAACATCAAAGTTCGACTACTCCTATGGCTCTGAATGGTTTGTCACTGCACTACTGAGGAACAACAAACTAATAATCTTAGTTTTATCGTAATTTTCCTTGTTCAGAAAGGTGTGCTGAGTGCTGCCCTGTGATGGGTTTCCTTATGGTAGGAGTCATGTCATCTTAATCGATTTTTCCTTGTTTCATCGAAATTCCAAACTTTGTATTTCAAACATTGTGTACTAAGGAGCAGCTATTCGTCATGTTTCAATCACTCTTTCTTTTTTTTTCTTTTTTTATGAATTTTTTGTCATTCATTTAGACGAGTTAATCTAGGCTTACAATTCTAGTTAAAAAGAGATCCATTCAGACAAGGATGTTATATTCATTTCTTCACCTAAAATTGATTTATATTAACTATTTTTTCGGTTTGTAAAACATTGATGCCAATATCCATCTTGGGTCATGTTACCTCAGTCATGCTCTTAAAAAGCATCTTGGGTTTTTTTTTCTTATTTGATAAAAAAAGAGTTGATGTGTTTTTGTTATTAGTTTTTAAAAGTTATTTGTACTTTTAGAAGTTTTTATTAATAGTTTTTTAAAGTTAGTTTGTGCTCGATAAAAGTTAAAAAACTAATATAACATTAACTTTTAATAGTCATTATTAATTTTTTTAATGTTTATGTTTCTTATAAAATTTTTTTACATATAAAGAGCAACTTTTAAATATATTTATTAAACATTACTCTTATATATAACTTCTATTTAAAAGCATTTTTTTGGATTTTTTTGTAAAAAAATATTAGAATTTTTTTAAAAAAAAATTGGAATCTTTTTTTAAAAAAATTGAGAATTTTTTTTTAAAAAAAACGTCTTTTGAAAAAAAAGTTTTGAAAAAAAAAGAGAGTAAAATAGTCTTTTATAATAATAAGATTTAAAAAGTTTGATTTGATGAAGATGATAAAATTTATAAATTTTGTTAGTTGAATAGAGGTAAAATGATCTTTTATGTCAAAATAAAATTAATTTCAAGCTAATCCTTATAAAAATGATAAGACTTCTAATGTAAGCAAATTAAATTCTCATAAATTTAAGAAATTAAATCAATCTCTTTACTTAAAATACCAAACATAAGAATTGATTTACAAATTAAATTATTTTTCATCTAGTCTGATTTCAAACATACTCTTAATGTTCCATTCAGAGCCGTGTTAAACAACCACACAAGGTTGCCACACAAGGTTGTTTAAGGTTTATTAAAAGAGTATAACACTAAATCCTAAATTAGAACTAAAATTCGCTCCCCTCCGCCAATGGTTTAATCAGGAGGGAATATTTTGTTTAAAATATTTTCATTTAATTGAAGTTAAGTGTTACGATTGTCAATATTTACTATATTTCAAGGTTTTAAATTGTTTCATGTCAGAAAATTTTTATTGTCCGTCAAATTTCACTCACAAAAAAAAATCTTACCCTTCAAAATTTATACATTTAAATATACATTGAAATCAATGGTTAGTTCTTCCGTTTCAATTTAATTATCTAAATTTTTTTTACAATTAAACATACATTTAAATCTATATTGAAACGTTAATTGGATAGATATTAACATTGTTGTGGGTAAAATTTAAGTGACAAAAATTTTCTCCATAGTAAAAGCATGATAAATAAAACCCCTTAAATACATTAAATATAAATAACTGCTAGAGTTCACTTTAATTAAGTAAAAATATTTCAAATAAAATATTCCCTCATCATCAAACCATTGGAATCACTGCAACTTGGACTTTGTAGTCTAGAATTTAGTCCTATATTAATATACTTCAAGGGGTATCATTCTATTTCACCCTTGATTTAACCCCAATACAGTATTGGATATTTATTAATACAGAAGATTGTAGCATAGGTACCCGGCCCAAAGATCTAACTTAGCATGGCCACCCAGAGAGAGAGCGCGAATATCTATATCTGTCTCTCTCTCTCTATATATATATATATATGGAATTACTTTAATATCCCGTCAAATTTAAGAGTATTAGTACTCTATGATTATCTATGATTATGAATTAGTCATGTGTTTCATTAACTCTAAATATTTATTATTTTAAACCTAAAAATAAATTATGATCGTTGAAATATAAAGAAGTATCAATATCTTTGTAAAATATGGATACTAAAAAAAGAACCATATATATATATATATATATATGAGAAATTAAAAATGGACTCTAGAAATCAAGCTTCGAAGAAATGAGCTTCACCACACCATGACTGAGATTTCCCTTAGTTAATGATTTAGAATCATTTCTAAAATGCCACATGTCACATGCATGTCACAAGCTATTACCATAGGTTACACACACGTAGAGACATGATTCCTTGATGAATAAACAATCATATATATATATATATATATATATATATAAATATAAATATTTGCAACTCTTAGACGAGTTTTGTATATTTCTCACATCCAGATCAATCAAACAGTAAAAACTTCTCTCAATTGCCTTTTAATTTGATTTGCAACCAACCACTTTGGCATCTTGGGGCGGCTGTCAAGCAATAATATGACAAAGGTGATTGAAACAGAGCGCATGGATGAATCACATGAAAATGTTGAGAACCGTGTTACTTAGAAATAGTATTAAAAAATATGTTTCGATGTTGCATTTATTTACTTAAGGGTGGCTAAAACGTTGAAATCTAGTTCACAAAATTACCTAGGATCCAATTGGTTTTAGACAGCAGAAATGAGTCCCTATATAAAGAAATGGAAATATCATTTCATAGATGTACTAGCTAGGTTTAGTTGATGACTAATTCTCTAAATTATAATCATCATGATGAGTAATTTAATATTATATAATTTCAAGGCATTTTGCTTTTTCTTTTTTGAAGAAGGTATTGTGACTCTTTAACCGAAACAACATGAGTTACAAACCGTTCTTAAAGCATCTCAAATAAGGATTCTACTTTGAATTACAATTCTTGCCCCATTACTACCTGTGACATCACTGTATCGAGTCAATTTGCCATAAAAAATAAAATAAAAATGGATTAAGAACGAGACTCTTATCTTTTATAGAAGAGATTCATTGTACCATATCTCATAACTTATCTTATGTGTATGTCACATAATGAGCTGCCACCTAAGAAGCATTGACAGTGACATAAACAAGAGACACAAGAACACGTCAATTTCAAAGTTTAAAGGACATGCACACGACATATATATGCAATTCTGTTATGAAACGAATGATAACGAGGGCTAGGAAGAGTAATAGAGGAGATAGGGAGAAAGAATATAGGAAGAGATATTATTCTTAATCCAAAGGTGTGAAATACATTGAACACCCAAGTTCATAGTCTAAGGGTGAGGAATGCACAAACATATCAAATCTCAAGTAATCTCACTAATTAATGACATTCACCTAATAATATTTTTCACGTTTTAATTTTCTTTTAATATTCAGTTAGGTCATGCATAAGTTAATTTTTCATGTTTTCGTTCATTTTTTGTGTAGTGGTTAGGAATGAAGAGTAATAGGAGAAACCGTGGTAAAGTGAGAGAAGAAAAATAAAAAAAGGTAGAAATAAGAAATTTTACACTTCAGTGAGCGTTGGAGTGCTACCCAGGGCGCTATCGCAGACAGGGAGCCCGAAATTGGGACTCTCTCACTAGCTACACTCGCTCAAGTGGCACTTAATGCTCGCTCGAGAGGCCGCTGCAGAGAGATGTGAAAAAGAGGGCTTTTAAAACCCACATTTGTGCCTCCTCCCCCATTTTCTTCTTATTCTTCTTTCATACTCTTCCTCACTCCCACCACCATTCTCCTCCATTCCAAACCTCCATAACCACTACACCTTCATTCTTAAACTCATGCACTCACACCTTGCATCAACATTCATCATCATTATCACCTGTCCTTTACTCTATTCAACCCAAAAATTCCAATTTGAAACCGTAATCCGAATTTGTGGGCCAAAATGAAATTTTTGAAATTTCTCAAGACGACCCATTAAAACCTCTAAAGAATGAACATAGGCCTAACTGTTGGGATAAAGTTGAGTCGGAGAAACATTGAGTCACTTCAAGACAACAATTTGGAAAGAAGTTAAAGGGAGAGTAATGCTCAGATGGGTAAGAAAGACATCATACACATAGATGTAGTAGGGAATACTCTTGTCATCTAGAAAATGACAGACTGTATCAATAGGAGAACTGGGGTAAAGAGTAAAATCCTCCTCCCAACCAGTACTAGACACCCTCTAGCTACTACTAAAAAGGGAAAAAAAGGATGTGGTCTGTATATATAAACTCATAGGAATGCACTACAATGGAGACCCAACCATATGGATCCTTTTATTTGAATGGGTCCATCGGCACTAAAACCAATGGAAAAACGTCCCTCCTATTTCCCAACCAGAGACATGGGTAATAATAACCATAAATAGAGACAACAGTAAAATCACCTACCCTAATGTGCAAACAATAAACAAGAAAGTAGAAAAATTACTAAAGTTTGTGGACAAACCTCTATGAAGGGGGCTCTAAAGAAGGAGAGGAGAAGTTGATTAAAGGAGGTGGAATCTATAGAAACGCAGGTGAGAATAATCAAAACATTTCAAATTATTTATAACTTCTCTTTTATGGGCTAATAAGCAGCTGAGATTGCTCCATTCAAAAGATCACCACTCCTGCTATGGTTAATCAGATCAATGGATGGAAACTGCCAACGATTGGTTACTCGGTTGAGATCATGACACATGGAACAAGCTATCACTATATGACGTCCTGTCTACAAGAAGTGCGTAGGGAAAAGCAACCATCAGAAACTGACATGAGTGCAAGGTGCTCGTCTCAATAAAGAATAAAAATCCCTCATAAATGTCATGGGTCCCACACCTCCACAAACATGCTTCCTGAATAAGAAAGATCTCAGAAGATGACTACCATCTCGAACCAAAGGCCAGTAACAATAACTCGACCTTATCATGGCAAGCTCAGACTATAATACATTCTAGCCTAAGCTTGGGGGCTTGTGGACTAGGTCAAGAATAAGCTCATAACATTACTCGTAGGCTAGAGGCCCGAATTGAGAACCTGACTAGAGAGAGGTCGGACACGGTAGCCTCTAGCCCAACATAATCGCCCACTTGGAGAACACGTCAGCCTACATGTGGTCCATATCCCCACGCACTTGCAATTTGTGCACCACTTCGGGACATAACCTTTGAGGGCAATAGACTCGCTATGTCTCCACAAAGCTTGAACATGACGTAAGAAGCCACTTGGCCAAAGAGCCAGGTTGTGCCTATAAGATAGGGATTCGAACGAAGGCAAAGGTACGTTATATTTCACCCTCTGAACTCACCTAAAATGATTAGTCACTTAACCGCCAGAGTCCTTTGCAGTTCCCCCTCCCGGGTAAACCTTGTGACGTTAGAAACTACTCAATGCCACTGACAAAGACCTCTCCTTAGGACACGTCTCCGTTCTAAGCAAGTCATAATAGATAAATACAAGATTGTGGTAATTTTAGCTAAATCACTATGTTCTAAGGCGAATTATACAACCCCAACAGTACGCATCCAGACTTTTCACAATAAATTAACGCATTGCACGGATTCGGAGATGTGGTAAATTGCACACTACAATATGATTTATAGGAACTCATGTAGGTGAAATTTGCGCACAAGATTTAAAACTTGACATATATGGTACTTCTTCATACAAGAATTGACCACTTGCATGCGCACTCCACCCTTGACAATGTAGTCAATGAGTTTTTAATAATTTTTTTTTATATAAATTGCCACCGGTGGCGATTTGTTATTAAGTATCACAATTTCGTACATTATACAAAAGCCAACAATCTTGTAATTTTTTAATATCAATTTACCATATAAAATTTTTTTAGCCTTTCAATTTACATACAACTTCATAACCAAATCTATTGAGGTTAGGAACTGGCTATCTATCATAAAAGGTTACAGCTATTGCATCAAAGAGAAAAAAAAAATGATGCAAAAGCAAATTAGTCAGATAGAAAGATATAATTTGCAGCATGCTCATTGCTCTGCCCTCACTCTGTTTTTTTTTTTTTGGTTGGATAGAAGAAAGAAAAGAAGAACATAAGGCCAAGCCCGTGACAATATAGCAGGGCGACATATGCTTTACAAAACAAGCCCCCATAATGGCAATTTCAGCACACATAAAAAGGTAAAATGGGTTTTTTTGGGCCATGAGCTTAGTAATTTCATTCATTAGTTAGCCCCTTTAAGGCCTTTACCATTTTGTTTTCCTTAGAGAATTGTTTTCGCAATTTCTAGAAGTCGAATTCGTGACATTACGAACAAAGTTTGATTGGGGTCTCAATCCACTTCCAGGCAACCAATCACTTAATTTAAAATATATATTTTTTAATTTTTACAACAAAATAGTTAAGGCCTAAAAAAAATATTATAACAATAATATTTAGTGGAGACCACGAATACAATAAAAAATTTAATCACTCTTTCCATCAAATCACTCGCTCTTACTCTCCATCTCTAAAACATGGACTTCAATATAATAAAAACAAATATCAATGTAATAATTATAAACATCAACATAAAAAAAATTTATCAACATTTTTTTAAAGATTTTTTTTTTATCAACGTTGATATGCCTTTATAATGTGTTGATGCATATTTCATTATAATACATGTGACAGTTACATTTATGTCTATTTTTATTATGTTGATATTCATACCGTGAAGGAGCATGACGCTAGAGTGAGAGAGTGAGGGAAGATTAGAAAGAGTCTAGCATAATGGAAAGAGAAAAAAATATCAGGTATCAGGTATCAGGTTATGTTGATATCTATTTTTGATGCTTAGTGGTAGTTCTAATGGGAGAGATAATATCACATGATAGAGAGAGAATGTATTCACAAGACTGAAAAATAATTACGTTGATGTTATCTTAACATGCATTGATACCACATGCACGAGTGTTGATGTCATATGTACACGAGTTTATGTCATTTGCGTCAGATATTTTTTATTGTACCAAATTCAAAAATTTTATCTTTTCCCTTCCCCATATACTACGTATACAGGGTATTTAGGCACATTTAGTGTTTAAACAACCCAACCAATTTAAAACGTTAAAGAATAAGACATTAGATTCACTTGTGTATTCTTTACTTTAATAGTATATGACACCAAATAATAATCAAAAGAATACTAATAACAACTAATATTTTATCGATATAAACATAGATAAAAAAAAATAAGGATTAGTAGTTCTTGATGGACTACCAACTCTCCTAACTCTAATTAATTAAATGAAATTACAAAATTACAAAATAACCCATAATCTCTAATTCCTAATCCCTGTATTTAGGCCTCCCTCACGTGAGAGATATATGTGAGACATTTTCCCCCTCATACTTAGATACCAACACAGTACCCCAAAACTATACATACTCAAGAATGACATTCAAAATTAGGCGACGTTAACAAAATTTTGATATAAAATGCACCAATCGCCACAAACCTTTTCAATCTCTCTCTCCAATATCAAGCTATAAACTTTACAAGGAAGAATATAATAGCTTTGACGAAGCTAATTTGTGCAAAACCTTGCCATCAACATCATAGAACTCAATGTTTGCATCTGTCTGAGTCAATTGCACAGACATGAAACCTTGTCCATCATAGAAGAATTTAAGGCCTTCTCTGTTTCTTTCTTTTATGTCTCCTCTCCATGCCTTTGACCCTGCCCCACTAGTCAACAGCTGAATTGGACTGCAAAAACAAGTTCCTCGATTAGACAAAACATACAATTCTTATTTTCATTCTTTGTAGATATCTTGAATTCTTTCAATCAAGTTTAGTTTTACCTATCTGTGTCACTGATGTGTTCAAGACAATGGTCATGCCCATTAATGTAAAAATCAACATTATTTGCCTGAAATTTTGGTAATAAAAGTCAGCAACAAAGAAAAGGGAGGACCATGTTATGTTATTCCTTTCATAATATCTGGTTTTTCTACCTGAAGAATAGGGAGAAGCTGGTCTATAAGTTCTTGAGTATCTCCATGATGTCCAACACTTCTGATTGCATGGTGACCAACAACAATCTTCCATTTTGCTGTTGATTCCCTCAATGCCATGTCTAGATCCTGGAAAACATAATAATATTCCATATTGTTGTTATCTTATCTAGTAGGAATATAAATTTAATGCACCATTTTTAATCGATAGCACTGCTTAGATATATCAATCGGTATAATCATTTACACGACTTTTGATGTAGTTATTGTAGAAATCAAATACTTTTTTAATGATGTAAAAATATATGATCGGATGACTGAGTACAAATCTTATACACAGAAAATGCATCAAATTAAATCCATTTAGAAATTCACATTTGAAATTCACAAAGCTAGAATTGTAATGCAAAACCACTTTCAACTGCAAATTTGGATGTATAAAGCGTCTAGTTATAGAATAAAATCTTTCCATATACCTTCAGTAAGTTGATAGTATAAGATTTTGGTGGGTTTACACCCCTCCAATCATACTTCTGTCCATCTTTTTCAGAAAAGTACTCTTGAACAAAAGGGGTGGTGTCCACAAAGAACATCTCAGTCAGCTCTACAAAAGAAGAAAAAGATACATCAGATTGATTTTCATGCATTTTATTTCCTACTCATAATTTTCAAATATGCGGTTTTGATTTGACACTCTATTTGCATTTTTTATGATTAAATTACAATACTCCTTTAGAGAGAATTCGGTATACAGCACGTGAAACGTGGTACACAAGTTAAATGAGAGAACTTGAATAAGAGGAAGCAAATACCTGCATCAACAATAAAAGACCTCAAGCAAATCCATCTGCTATCAATTTCCCTAAGGACAGGGCTCAACTGGGCCTCTGCATCACCCCTATAATCATGGTTTCCCAACACTGCAAGCCAATTTAATTATAAAAAACATGTTATGAGTTTATGATAGTTAAAAGGAAAATATGGTCAACATTCAACAATATAAAACTCTAATCTCACATTCATCATTAAAAGTGTTTAGGAACATACCGCTGTACCACTGCTTTTGCAGGCTCTTTGCAGTGTAGATTTTTGTGAATGACTCTTCAAAAGCTTTATCATGTTCTCCAGTTAGGCCATTGTCATAGAAATTGTCTCCGGTTGAAACTACAAAGTCAATGTCAAGCTTCTCTCCAAACCTTCCCATCTATATATGAATCAAGCAAGTTTCAATTATGTGATTGACGTTGACAGTTAAAAAGTGGCATACGCAACAATGATATGCAAATAACAAGACTCTAAGGGGTCCATTTGGCTTCTGTTTCCATTTTCTCTGGAAATATGTTTCCACTATTTTCTTTACAAAATCTTGAAAAACAAGAAACGAAAAATGGTGAGAGAAACAAAAACCAAACAAACACACCCTAAACTTAGTGTTGTTCTGACATGGTAAGAAGACAAGAGGAGCGGCAATGAGGTGAAGAGCATCAAGAAACAGAAACAGGGAACATAAGAAATTCGTCATGAAAACAAATTGAGTTATTAAAGAAACCCTGACATTAATGCATATATGTTAAAAGTTTGTCCTTGTTTTTTGAGAGATGCTAGATGCACATGAATAAATGACCAAGAAATGAATGGAAACAGATTAACCAAACCTGGAAGGCAACTTCAGACTGATTGTATTCACCCCTTCTTCCCCAATCGCCAACCACCAAGAACCTAAGAGAGCCATCAGGTTTCAATGGCTGTGTAAACCTCTGGAACTCTGCAGATGCATTCAGAACCAACAAGACAAAGCTAATGGTAAGGAGAAAAGACATGGACACGGCTCTTTCCCTTGCCATAGTTCTGGTGAATGATGTTGAACAAAAAGCAGAAGAAAGCACTCTACCTAAAAAAAAATGCTTGGTGTAGTGAATACCAATCAAGGTATGTATCTTTTATATATATATATATATAACCAATCCACTAAAAGCTCATTATAATAAGGTACTTAATTAAAAACCAATGTATGATTAGATATTGTGAAAGGGAAAACAACTCTGACGAAAACTAACCACTCACTTTGCAAGGAAGCGATTGGTAAATACATAAAAATAAAAAAAGAACATAAAATATGTTAAATAATATATTTTGATCTAGATTGGCTGAATTTGTCAGAAAGAACCAACACAAAATGGTGTTTTCTTGTTTTTGTTTAAAGGACAAGTGACACCAAAAACAAGAAGTGGGCGATAAAAGTGTGCGGTTCATGGGTCTGGGAGGCGTGAATTGGTTATATGTGGGAATATGCCATGCATATAACTGTTTGCATCGGATCTAAGAAGGAATATGCTATTGATTCAGAATATTCCTAATGCTATTGTTTCAATATAATCATTGCTTCACTCCTAAGGCTGTCCTTTTTGTTCTGTAATGAAACAACCATATTAACAGCTCTAACGTGTAGTTTTTTTGTTTTTTTTTTTCTTTTACTAAAAAATTAAAGGATGACAATGCTTATAGCAATACTAAGAGACTTAAATTACCGATTAAAAAAAGGGGAAATTGATTTTAATACTTTATACTTGCTCAAAAGTATAAAATAGTTACTTGAAAATTATTTGAGAAGAGTTTGCATTCACTTTTTTTTATTACAAAATTGGGAAATGTGCATTCTTTTATTTATTTTTAACTTTTGAGCCAATGAGACAAATGCTTCTTATGTTTCAAAATTGGATGCAAAATTAGAAAATTATTTATAGAAAGACAAAAAAAAAGTGAGGAACAGAAAAAAGAAAAAAAAAAAGGAAAAAAGTTGTATAAAAATAGGAGATACATGGGATAATACCATATTTGCTCAAATAATAATTTGGTGCAAAATTTTATACGAACAGTTAATCATTTACAAGTCAACGTGATTGATGTTAAAAATAAACTAATCGGTCAGAATCTTGATTTGTCGTGTGACTGAGTAACGGTGACTTCTGTCATGCATCATCGCTAAATAAGGTGGTTATTGCATCACACCCTCTTATGCATAATAATGGGTTTCTTTCTTCCCTTAAAAAATTAATTAATTAAAACAAAAGGAGGTAAATATGTCTTCATTATGGTGATTACTAGTCTCTCTATTTTGATGCTTGAAAGAAACATTAGCACATTACTGAATTGCATTATCAACCGTGCACATGATAAAAAGTTATGACCACTTGTGTTGTGTGCAAAGGTTAAAATTGCTGACCACTGAAGCAGGATAATGGATTCTGCATATAGCATGAATGATTGCCAATGAGACGAATATATGGTGAACAATCAATGTTTCTACTTGTAGCTTGTTCGAGCTGTTTCGATTATCAAAGTGCCGATATTTTAAAATTATAGTATAGATATAGTTTCATTACTTCATGATCAAACACTTTCGCAACAAAAATGGTAGAACCCAAAAATAAATGAGTCAATGAATAATGGATTCTGTTCTAAATAATATTATGAGTAACTTTTGGAGAGTTTGAAAAGCTCAACAACTTTTAGAGAGCCACAACATTATTAAATTAAAGTGTTATTGGGTGATTTGAAGGAGAAAGAGTGAAAGGTAAAGTGAATGAGATTGGAGGTTTTTTTTTTAATTTTTTACAGTGGAGTGAGGGAGAGTGATTGTGAAATAATTTAACAAATTATTCATAGATTTAAAAAAAAATATATAATCTGTAGAGACAAAGAATAGTTACATGAAAATTCTCTATTATATAATAAATAATATAGTATAGATGACACACGACAATGGCTATGGCGGGTGAGTCTCCCAGCGGGGATAACTGGGTACACAAGGTCTCGAACTCGGGACCTTGCTTAAGCGATACCAAGCCGCTTACCACTTGGACCAACCCCCGTTGGCTATACATGAGATTTTTGAAATGGTGAGTAAGAAACTCAATCACTTTTGCTTGCCTGATAACACATAATAAGATGATAATGTAAATAAAATTTACACTGTGAGTACATACAAATTAATGTCACACTTAATTATATTTAAAAGAATATATTTTTTTAGAAGTAATGCTCATTTTGGTCACTGAAAGTGTTAGTATGAGTCATTTCGGTCGCTAAAATTTAAAACTCGACTTTCTAATCCCTAAACTTGTGAGTTGTAGGCCAATCATTCAATTTATTACCATTTATATGTTGTTACGTTTTCGCTAATTTATTATATTAGATTAGACTGTGACAACAACTAAGGTTGTAAATGAATTGTGACAACACCTGAGATTGGAAATGAGGTTGTGGAAGTAGTTGCAATTGCAAATGAAGTTGTGATATCAACTGAGGTTTGCTTCCATAGCGACATTTTTCACCTCAAATGGTAATACAATATTATTTGCAGTCCTATTTCTTGTCATAGACCCCATTTAATGCGACAAATAACAAAAACATAAATAATAATAAAATGAAGAACTAACTTAACTTATGACTTACAATTTCAGGGATCAAAAAGTTAGTTTTTGAATTTTATGGACCAAAATGTCTCATGCTTACACTTTTAAGTATCAAAATCAACATTACCGCAATTTATATATATAAGGTGTTTTTTCCCCTATTATTTTTGGTTGGAGGTTTTCAACATGTCGTTGGAGTTCTTCAAACTGGTGGTGTAAAACTGATTTGATTACAAAGAATCGAATTTATATAAAGTTTTTTTTTTCTGATTGTATCACTTGGTCCGAAGTCATTGGAATTGATTTACCAGGCAAAGACATTCTAGTTGGACTGGATGCTCTTACTCAAAACCAAAGGATCCAAATTCGAGAGAACCATTCTTTCAGCCTGAGAATTTTTGGGTTTGGAGGCACTTTATTTTTGAACTCAAGGATCCTTGGAAATGATCATGAGTTATCTAATTGGACTTCAAAGTGATATCTTCTTATATGAAAGTTAAATTTTTGGATCTTATATTTTAGAGCAGATAAATTTGTTCAAGTCATGCAAGACTCTCAGGGTTCACCATGGTCTGAGTATAAAGAGAGTAGGTTAGACCAGTAGCTTCATGTTCTTACCTTTTTCCTTTTCTTTTCCTTTTTTCCAGTACATAGTAAGGGAATGAATCTCTCACATCAAAACTGATCAAATGTTTGGTCATGTGAAGAGAACTGGGTCCTAATAATTTTAAGAGAGTTCAAAATTATTATTGAACCTAACTTGGGACTCAACTCGACCATTCCATCAGCCATCAGGTCACTGGGTTACTGGTTCAACCTATGGGTCACTGGGTTACTTGTTGAATTGGATATAATTAAATAAATACTAAATAAATATATTAAACTATATTAAAATTTTAATAAATATAATAAAATGTTTAAAATAAATAGACATTTAACATATTTAAGCTATAATATATATTATTAATTGAACCATATAATCTCAATGGCTTGCTAGCTTGGTGGTAAGGTTTGGAATTTGTAATCCTGAGGCTGTAGGTTTGATTCTTCCATGTGATGGATTTTCTCACTCAGACCCAAGTTTGACCAATACGCAATGGGTTAGACCAGTTCACATTGGGTCACGAAGACTTTGACCAGGTCTATTTTATATCCAATCTGACCATGGCCAGGTCACTAAGTTTTAGTCGAACCAGGTTTAATAACTATAAGCTCAACTTATTTAAAATGTTTGTGTCTTTATTTTTACATGACGAATTTTGACACAAGAGAATTCATTTTCATAATAAAGACTATACATTCAATGTGATATTATAAGCCCAAACAAACTATTTGATTTATGATACATCGACATCTACATGGATATTGGGCACAACACGACATGTAACACAACATTACACTAATTTTAAAATTTTACATAACACGACACGTCATATATATATATATNCATATTCATAATTCAATGTTGGGTGGCTGCCAATTGCTAGGGATTTGAAAATGAAGGTGCGGAGGAGGAGAGAATGGAGGTGCGGAGACAGGAGAGAGAGCTCGGGTGAAATCTAATGGAGTTAATGCTGTAATGGTTTTCTTTTACAGTTTTACTCTTTTCCTCATTTTTTTTTATTGGTTTTTTATTGTTTTGGGTTTGGGTGGGCTGTGCACAGGAAAGTTTGGGCTGTGTTCAAACGTATCTGGGCCATGTCCGGTGGATATTTTTGGTTTTTTGGTCAGGACACTCTTAGACAGTAGAACACATGTCAAAAGAGTGTCGTTAAGTATCGATGTCTCTGATGTGTCAAACACGCGGACACGACATTGTCACGAAATGTCTGTGCTTCTTAACATTTAATTTTTGGCTGAATATTTGTTAATTTTTTGGTTGGGGCTGAAATTTTACTCATTATTTTGTCGAATTCGTCACGCCCCCAGACCCCAGTTTGTACAAAAGATCTTCTTTTGGAAGGCCCAACTCAATTAATTCCTTCCATTGAAAAATGTTTATTTTAGTCATACCCAATTAATAGGCCCACACCAAAGCAAGTACTCCATTCTAGCCTAATTTCTCTGGTTCAGTTATATATATAAAAAGCTCCCCGCAAAAACATTGAAAATTGACACCAATAACAAAATAGTGAAACTGAATAACTTTATGTAAAGGTAGTATAGCCCAAAAAGAAAACGGATGCAGCCTAGTGCTGATTTGAGGTGTGCTACCTTGCAGGGCTATATATGTAACTTTAACGTAAAAAGGGGTTTTAAAGCAACAGTTTTTACTCAAACTAATTATGTTCACTTGCTTTTCATATACTCTCGTTAGTTATTAGATATCTAGACTGACCTTACGTGCTCTACATATATTCTAAGGCTGAATTTTCTTTCAGTGAATGGGTGACTTCAAATATGTAATATAAGTGTCTTTCCCTAAATAGTTTATAAAGTGCATATTTAATATATTGATTTATTATGTGTTCTCTAAATTTTCTGTTGTATCTTTTGATTCAAAATTTTCTATTATATATATATATATATTCAAGATGAATTAATTTCATAGATGTGCATCAAATTGAAGTAATTATAAATGGGCTGTGCATCGTCAAATAGTTAATCCATTGAAAACTGTTGAAATTTGAGTATATAAGTAAATGCCAAGACACATTGTCAGTGCCCCCACAACTACTTACTAGGTCATTACATAATTACTATTGTCTTTTTAATTCATTCAATTTTATAAATAATGTTAATTTCTAATTTATTTTTTTGTGTGGTGATATGTTTATTTATAAGATTGAAGGAGCCATTCATTTTGCGGATTGAAAGAGTCACTCAAGTTTGTAACTACAATTAGGTATGCATATATGAAATTATGTAGGATAGAGACTTATTTTCTTAGGATGGATTTGTAGAATTGGAGTTGTATGACTGGACTGGGGGAAGGAACGCTTAGCGTTCCTTTCCGAAGTTGTTTGAATTGTTGTGCTGACAAAGGTGATTACATGTTGTTTGCGGAGATTGGAGGGAATCTATTTTAGAATGGTTTAGGAATAATTGTGTGTGCAATTAATAATGTATCTTGCAATAAGGAAATTAAACTAAGATCATTAAATTCACATCAATTAATGTAATATTTGTGTAGGATTTTTGCAAACATGATTTCATCGAATAAATTTTGGATGTACGATAGATACTACGAGAATCAGGGAGTGATAAAGCCAGAATTTTTTGAGGGTGTGAACTACTTTTGTCAAACAATTAAATCGATTGATCAGTTTGTGATAGAGCAAAGAGTTAGGTGTCTGTGTTTTTTGTGCAAGCGGTGTAAGATATTGGATGTTGAACAGATTAGAGTGCATCTTTACAAGAATGGGTTTGAGTCGCATTATTGGATATGGATAGACCATGGAGAGGTGAATGTCAATGGTGCAAATGAGTTTAGTAGATGTCAGTATGAATTGGGGAGTTTAGTAGATGTCAATGGATATGCCTTTTTTGTTTTGTTTTCATTTTCTTCTTCACAAGACATTCTGAATCTCAGAGTTTTCATTTTTTCTTATTTTTTTGTTTTTTCTTGTTCAAAAGTTTGTGTACATGAGTACAATAGTTTGTGTCCACTTGTTCAAAAGTTTGCGTATACAAGTATCAAAGCTTTCTACTTCTTCTTTTTCATTTTTCGTTTTTGCTTTCATCTTCTTTTTTGTTTCTGTTTGTTCAAAAGTTTCTATGTGAGTACAAAAGTTTGTGTATGTGAATACCAAAGTTTTTTCTTCTTCTTTGTTTTTATTTCTGCCTTCTTTGTTTTTGCTTTTTCAAAAGTTTGTATTTATGAATACCAAAGTTTGTGTGCGTTTGTTCAAAAGTTTGGGTTTGTGAGTAATGAAATTTGTTTCTAGTTGTTGTAAAGTTTGTGTTTGGAAGCAGGCAAAAGAGTTCATGACCGTTATCTTTCGCTATTTAATTGGGTTATGTCCCATTTTGTTTTATTTCTGTGTTTGATAATGTTTGTGTTTCTATTTTTTAAAGTTTGTGTCTGATAGAGAGTGAGGGCATGAGCTTAAAGAGTAAGTGAAGAACAAGAGAGTGTGTGACAATTACTTTTTACTAATTAATGCAGTGCGAATTCCATTTTATTTGGTTTCCATATTTGATAATGTTTGTGTCTCTCTTTTGTAAAGTTTGTGTTTTTATTTTAAAACGTTTGCATCTGTGTTTGTCTCTATGGATAGCGTACATAGCTATACATTAACTATACGTTAGACGTTTTTCTATCATTAATGTTAAAGTTGATCCCTATTGCCACTTCCAATAGATTCTGGTGTAACACGTGCTTGAAGCCAAAGGAACTTATCTTAACCACCTATCAGCTAAATTGTCGAATCTATATAATCTGAATGCTTTAACAATCTATTTTCCAAGGCATCTAGTGTAATTTCATCAATTTGGGCTAGTTATACCTCTCTCAAAATCAGAAGCTCTAGCGTGTAAGTTATGTTCAAGGACGTCATGCACTCATGCTTTGATGAAAATGACTTAGACATTAGCCATATATGATATATCATTCGATTCTTTGTTCTCTTTTGTTTGTACTTTCTTATGTTCTAATCATCCTTCCTCTTTGTATTTATTTATTCTCTTCATCTCAATGATTTTTTTTTCTTTTATTAGAAAAAATAAAACCTTCTAATTTCAGAAATTTCCTCCGTTCACTACGAGAGCATCAAGCAACTGTCCTAACCAATATCTTGAAGAATTTGATAACTTTTTTTCTATCAATTGTCTCCTCTCAAATCCAAGCTTTGCCAAAGCTCTGGGGTGTTAAATGGTTATATATGTTTGCCTATAGCATCAGTCACAAAGGTATAAGATTCGCTAAAAAGAGAAAAAGTGAGCATTTTAGAATATCTCACAATTTTGTGAGTGTGATTGTTAGTTAATTGTTTCTTTGAATTGTTTATTATAAAGTGAAAATAAGTATGTAGAAATATCTTAAAATTCTCACCATTCTCGTGATTCATACATGTAATATTTAAATTTAACCATAACCATAAATGCTTTAGTTAAATATAGTCTATGAAAAATTTTTAGTTATTCTTGGAGTAAAAGAAATCTTTAACTTCAATCTATTTATTATTTGTCACATTAATAAGTGTTAGTGTGATTTAAAAAATATGGACAACCCATATTTACCGATGTATCAAATAATAATTGAAATACAATGAAAATTCTTCTAACATCAACAACAACTAAGAATTTCTCCCTTTCCAGTGAGTTTCTGTTGGCAAGCTGATAGGGCAAGCCATAATTACTTGAACATAGGTTTGGGAGTTTTCTTATTCTCGTACTTGAACATGTTCTTTGAAGCTAAGGGGGCTATCTTTATATGTTGATTATTGTTGATAGTTTGCATTAATTACTATAATCATATAGGACTAGGTATATATATGGTATACCTTATATATCTAACTATGCTCTTTGTTGTGGGTTATGGGACGATTTCCTTAACTTATCATGCTTATGATTGTTTTTCTTTGATTCATGACATAAAGATTCAACTTGGCAACTTTTTTTTTTCTTCTCAATCCACATGTAAAAATTTGCAACAATACAGAATTTGTTAAGAATGAATGTTTTTCTCAGGGGCAAAAGGCAAAGCAAGAAATGAAATTAATAAGAAAAATAATTTTTCTTTTGGAATAAACAATCAATTACATATTATATAATTGAGTATATGAGACCATAGAGTCATAGGTTCTTAATTATTTGAAATCCTCCTTTTTCCCTTCCTTTTCCTCCATTAATTTTCTTCCTTCACCATCTTTTGCTTTGATGCTTATGCCCCCTCCTTTACCCTAAAAGAAAACAAAGTAATATATGCTTTCCTTGTAGAAGTAATAATTGAGAAGTTGAGACTTCGAGTGACACACTCTACTTGTCTTCCTCACCTTTGTACCCACTATATAGACCATGTTGTATTTGATATCAAACATGACACTGCTTTTACTTCTTTTTGACTTTAAGAAGATGCCCTATCATTTCAGGAATATATAGCCACAAGCCGTGTCTAATGTATAGTTAACCCTTTTAGGATGGAGATGATCCATTCTTTTGATTTAATTACTCTTATGATTACATCCAGGTCCATTGAAATAAATTTTTTAGAATGATTGGTGGACCTCTAATCTCACAAATGAAAGAAATGCTTGATAAACATACTTATGTCACTTTGACTGCAATCATAGATCGTAGCATGTAATTCATCACACTTAGGTTGGAGACCATGTGCTTTCCTTGATTCATTAGATCTGCAAATGCCGACGAGGGAGAATTGTTTCTCCTATTTCCCACTCCAAATGAGTGTGTCTGTGTAAGGAGTCTCAATGGGGCAACATTCTTATGTAGAGCCAAGAGAAAGGATCTATCTCTTGTGTTACTAAAATAATGCGCATGCCATTATAACAAGGTTCAATATGGGACTACAAGTGTCTCAACAATGTAGATAACTAACCTCGAATGGCTATGTTGTAATTGCTATGTTATTGTTATTTAACGATGTAACTATGATAACCTGATTAAAATCACATGTTTAAACTTTAGTGATTTATATTTTTAATATGATTAATCAATGGAAGTTGATGAGAAAGTGATATAATTAGGGGTGGGAATAGGGTTTGGCCTGTTAGTAGCCTGACCTGGCCTGTCCTGTTTCAGTAAATAGGTTCCCATGTCATTTTCAAAGTCTGTTTCAGTAAACAGGCTAGGCCCAGACCTCTGCCATTCACAACAATGCCTTATTCACTAGACTAGCATTACTTTTTGCAACATTTTATACAATCATATTTATTAATATAATTTTATTATTTAATTTTTTAAAATAAACCATAATCTAAAGAGTCCCTAGGACTCTCCCACACTCACACTCTCATCTGAATAATGTGAGAGAGTTTTGCTGACATTTTCGTTTTTGTTTTTTGTTGGTCAAATGCATATATTCTGTTTATGATCTTACTATCACATACTAAGAGAGAATTGGTGATATACATAACAAAGTTGAGCAAACTTTTTTAGGATATGGACTTTGTTTCTTAATGATAAAATCAATGGATGAAAATTTAATTTTCCTCTCACATAAAGGATATTCACATTGCTCGGACTTGTCTTTTAATCTGTTTCTTCATGGGCATACCCCAACAGCTTGCAACTTTAGAGTTTCAATTCTTTATTGAAAATTTCTTTTTGATTCATATTGAATTTATACACTCTTGCTTGTTATATAATAAATGTTATATACTCAGTTAAACTCTCTCCCTTCTCTCAAGAAATACCTTTATATATATATATATATATATATATATTAGTTTTTTACTTTAGAATATTATTATATTAAGAAATTATGTTATTAACAAAAATAATACTTTGCTATGATAATTTTTAAAAAATTAAAAATTGCATATTTTATTTTATCTTTAAGAAAAATTAAATAATAAAATTATATTAATAAATATGATTGCATAAAATGTTGCAAAAAGTAACTAGCTTTGTCTCCTTGTTGTTGGCGTCCGTCCTTGGAACTCGTTGTTCTAGGAAGCAATGGAAAACATACATGTAGATATAGAAATAAATAATACAAGCGTAACAGGCAAAGCAATAACAGCATTCATTAATTTTAGTGACTATAAGATAATTAATTGACTTATAGAAATCTCAAGATATAGTTTTTTCCTATGTGGTGTTTCACGATCGGTATGCTGGTCCGAGGGATTCATACTTTTGAGATAATGAGTTATTAGAAGGGAACAAATAATTGTATAAATAGCAACTTATTTTTTCTCTAGATTCTAACTTCTAGTTTCTTTTTCCCTTCCACTTTTGTTAACATGAGATTTTCTTCAATTGAGTTGTGATGTGATCATCATGTGTTTTAATCTCCATGGAGCCACAATTTTAAAGCTTGAAGCCTTGGGTGTCTTCATGTCTCTTTTTCTTGGAGCTTCCAATGTTAGCCTTCCATTCTGTTGGTTGGCTCCGCCATCGCCTCATTGTTTGCTTTCCCTGTTAAAGTCTAACCACGGAATTCATTGTTCTGAGGAGCAACATCGAACATACATAAGGCGGGAAATAACGCAGTTGTAAAAACCAAAGTCGTGAGATGCATTTATAAATTACAATGAATATCATAGATGAATTGACATGTGAAAATCTTTTGACTTAGTCATGATCATATCCCTAGAGGGTATTGACTTGCATGCTCATCGCATTAGTAATAGAAATTAAAATGAAAGCAATTGGATTTGACAAAGATAACAAGTGATCACTTATTTCTTGAAGTCCTCCGTGTGTGTTTTCTTGTAACTTTATTCCAATCCATTGTTGCATCGGCCTGCAACTTTCTCTTGTGTTTGAGACACAAGTTGAATTCTCCACAGAGTTCTAGTTTGGGACCTAAAAAACTCAAGAACTGAAAGTTCTTATTTGAGAAATTTTAAGTTTGAGTACTCTTCTTTTTCTTCTACTTTATTTCATTTTTTACAAGGCCTTTTTTCAGGTAGCCCCCTCTCTCTGTCTCTCTCTCTCTCCCCCCCCCCCCCCC
>QANU01051517.1:41910-66764 GCA_003254905.1 Nissolia schottii
TCTCTCCCCCCCCCCCCCCCCACACACTAACTAGGGCCTTTTTGTTGCCAGGCCATTCCTCTCCTCCTCCTAATTGTTCTCTTGTTTTTGCAGGCCCTTTTAATATGAGCCCAGATTTTTTCTTGCTTTTTATTTTGGGTCAGGCTCAAACCCTTTTTTTTTCTCCTGAAAGCGTAGTTGGGCCTTGCTCTTGCAGAAGCAATCGCGCTACTTCTTCTTCACGGCACCATTGGCAACGCTTCTTCTACACCTCGCTTCCCTCCTTTATTATCCTTACTTCTCCCTCCAAGACGCGGCCTTCCACTTTGCGTCCGCTGTGGCGATAGTCGGGCTCTTCTTCTTCCTCGCATCCTTTTGGCTTCACCGCCTGGTGCTTGCTAGAAGTGGCTGCAGGACTCAAGCTCCCCCGCTACGGCGACGCTATGGTGGGTCTCACCCATGATTTCTGAGATCTCCTTCTTTGACAATGGTGGCAGATCTGTCGACTGCTGCGTCAGCGTGGTGGCAGTCTTCGTCTTCCTCACAATTCGCATGTTTGGTTTGCGTTGCACATTCTTCTTCCTCTCGTCGATGTGCTATGATGCGTTGTTGTTTACATTTGTTTTCTCTTCTTCTTCTTCCAGATCTATTCTTTGTTGTTCTAGGTCTTGCTTGAGTTTTTTATTTTGGCTCTTTGTTAGAACCATTGCAGTGACATCAGAGCTAGTTCCAACTTCTTGGATCACTGCTAGCCTGAGACCGAGATGGAGAAAGGAGTTGTCGAAGCTGCCGGGACCCGGTCCAAGAAACCCTAAATTCTAAACCCTAAACTCATGGTGGGTGTAGGGTTTAGGACCCGGTCCAAGAAACCCTAAGCCCTAGGACCGGTCTCCGGTCCGGCGGTAGGGGTGTACCTACACACAGTCCGACGCTCTTAGGTTAAGGTTAGAAGGTTACCATTCCTCAAGAGTTACAAAGTTATTTATAGAAAAATGAGTGTGGTTTGGGCCCTTGTCAAGGTCCAAGTCACCTAATATATAGTCCATAACATATACCATACGTACATCATATGATAATTGTATGATAACAACAAAAACAATGTATACCGGGCATTATTGAATTAGATTTAATGCGACAATTTTGCTCATTTTCTTAATTAATTAACTTTCGGTGACTAATATTTTTCTCAAAACCTAAAAGCAACCACTTAAAATTGGATGTCATTTGATCACTAATAGAGATTCTAAAAAGGGTATAAAATGGACAGAAGAATCTAGAGTTAGCTTAGATTGCGTCCTCCAGTAAGGGTACCTAAATCCATGTAATAAAAAATTAACGGCTACATCCAATCATTGTAACTTTTTTTTTAATTCTTTATTATTATTTTTTTGGTGAATCTAAGTGTCTATCGTCAACAGCAATGACAATCCCCATGTAGTAACTGAGCTCACACGAAGTGGTAAACTGCTAGTCAGAAAGTGTTTTTCCATTCTTGTGGGTGATGATCAAACCCAAACCTACATAGTTAAGAGACAAGATGAATTACCACCATGTGCCACACATCGTGATTATTTATTAATTTATTTACTTATTTATTTATTTATTTTATAATTTCCTTCTAATTTTATCATAAAAAAATGAGAAATACAACTAAAAAATGGGTTTCTAACCTTTTTCTTCTTCTTCAAGAGATGTGAAAGGTGAGTGACAAGGAGTTTGAATATCTCTCACACAACCCCTTCTTCTTTTTACATTCCGACAATCTTTTCTGATTTAAATAATAAATAAAAATATATATTTGAGTTTACCATGTATCTTACCCATGACATAATATCATTCATTAAACATTCTTGTATAATTATAAATAGATAGATATTATAAGGATCATTGATTGAGTTACCAAACAAATAAAAAATCATTGATTGATAGGATGTCATGCATACTATGTAGGACTTATTACTGTCGTTTGGATTGGATTCTAAGAAGAAATAATTTTTTGAAAAATAAAAATTGTTAAAATACAATTTAAAAAAATTATTTTTTTAAAAACAATGTAAAATACCATTTTCTTAAAAAAATTGGTTGGTTCTACTTCTGAAAAAGCAGAAGAATTGGAGGTTTTTAATAAAAATTACCTGATTGTAAACTAAATCACTTAAAAAAATTTATACTAAAAAATATAACTAAGATAAGTACTTTTTTTAAGTCAATCCAAACAGCCCTACATCTAGGGTGGCGAACCTTGGTGTATTGCGTCTATCAAGTTGCAAAGCTTACTTTTACACGGAAGCGTAAAGTAAAGAAATTAATAAAAAAAGAAAAAATAACTTAAATCTCCAAAAATCTTGTTATTTTTGCATTATATTACTTTTATTTAAGAAAATAAAAAAATTATAATATTTTTACTTAAAATTTTAAAAATGTCATATAATAGTAAAGTAAGAGTCTTGCTTAAAGTTCTCACTAAAAGATAAGTGTGTCTATGTGTGTGTATATATATATTATTTTTTTTGGTAACGATACCAAAAAATTATATTAATTATAATGATGTTTGAACTTAAACTCTCATGTATATTACTCAACTATCTCACCACAAGACTAATTATAATGGCTTAGTGTGTGAGTGTGTATATATATATTGAAAAGACTAGTAAAAAACAGAAAACTAAATATATTTTTATTAAAAACTATTTTTAATATTGAGAAATTCTGTAATTAAAATAATATAAAAATTACATTATAAAATCTAGAAGAAAAGAAAAGCACGATGAATTGGCAAGGCAAAAGAAAAACCCACCATTTTTTATCATAAAGTTGAAAAACTAGTTCTGAATGCTCTACCCTACTACACTTTTTATATTGGTGTCAAAAGGTTGTTGGAATTGAAAAAAGGAATTGCTTTTTTCCTCTTTATCTTTTTATAGTCTTCAATCATAAAGCAATTGATTGCCAAATTATTTCTCACTACACTTCCTGATGTGTGTGCTTGTGCTCAAACTGCTTTGGAATTTGCACCGTCTTCCAATTCTGTCCCTTCTCCATGTCTGTATTAGCAGTGTGACACATGAATGAACCAAGAAAAAAACAAAGAATCATTTCATTGGACTGATGAGTATGTTAATTTGACTAGGATGTTTTCCCTAATTAGCATTAATTTTAGGATTTTGGGGGAATCAAAGAAAGTGTTTCTTAAAAATGCAAAGTTTCAAGTCTTTCATGTGTTTAACGGTTAGGAGTTTAGGTAGTATACATGAAATTTTAAGTTTAAATTTCATTGTGATTAATATAATATTTGAAGTACCAACAAAGTCTTAGATTAAATGGTCTATGGGTTATTTCATACTTAATCTTTTTGAGTTATGATAAAATTCAAAGTTCAACATTGCATAATGTAGGCTTGTGAAAAATCTTTATATGTAAACTTTATTAATAATAAAATATTTTTTATATTGAGATAACATTAAAGTGAATTTCTGTCTTATCAAATAATGTAAATTTGTTAAGTCTTTTGTTTTGCTTCTTCATTTAGGGCCCAATATGTTTTTTTTTTTAGGTTGCCTGCCCGGTATCCAAGGCTTAGCCTTGACTAATCCGGGTCGACCCGGGTCGCGCACCTGGCTATAGCGGGTGAGTCTCTCAGCGGGGATAACTGCGTACACAAGGTCTCGAACTCAGGACCTTGCTTAAGCGATACCAAGCCGCTTACTACTTGGACCAACCCCCGTTGATAATATGTTTTTATTGATAGTTTAGGTCATTGTTTTATGATCGTTGAATCTAAATTATTAAGTTATCTTTCACCTATTTATATCTTATTTATCTAAGACCATTGATTACAAAACCTGTTGGCTTCCTCTCTATTACCTTTTGGCATAAATAAGTAATTGCAAGTAAAACTAGTTGTTTGATAACCACTAAAAATAAAAAATAAAAGTAAATCCTTACATTCGTCTATAAAATTGCCAGTACTGTTGATAAAATTCATTTTAAAATTATAGAAATAATTATATTAATTCTTGAGATTAAAGTCAATTGAGTGAATTTCTAAAAAAAATTAATTTAATTAATGTTAAAGAACTAAATTTACCAAATTGTAATAACCTTAGAGAAAAATTTAAAAATTTTACTTTAAAAAAAAATCAAAATTTCACATCATTTTCTTTAGAAAAAGAAGAAAGGATCTTGTAAATTGATCAAATAAAATAAAATATTATCAGCATGTGTTGTCCCAAATTAACTCTCTAGTATCCAATAGGTTTCTTGGTTTCTCTTGCATGTTGTATCAAAAGTAATTGAACAGACAGAGCAGGACTACTCCTTCATAGGCCCGTCTGTGAGCAGCAAGTTAAAATTATGAGTAATGCTACACGTACACCAAAAAGTGTGTACCATACATATCTCCTGTACTTATATGCATAAAGTTTGTATTTTAATGTGTGTAATGTTTGTGCATTTAATTAAGTATAATTGGAAATATTTTCTATAAGTTTGTAATGTTTGTGCACTCATAAAGATAAAGTTTGTGCCTTATTAATAGTGTATGTATAGGTGTATAAAATTGGGTGTACATGTAGCATTTTTGTAAAATTATTGACTTTCTTACTTTAATTTGTGAGAAAAAATTCTCAAAATAAAACACTAAAATTAGTTTATTTTTATAATGAATTAATTTAAAAGTTATTATCAAAATAAATTAATCTTTTTTTTTTTATAAATAGAGTCGATTTCAGTCGAGTCTCATTTAAGTAATATTTTTTTTATTTAAGCTTGTTAATTAATTTCCTCCTAATCATGACCAATCACAACTAAAGAAAGTTTTTGAGACAACAATATAAATAATAATCTCGAAATTTAACTCCAATTGCATAATGTGAAATAACAACAACAATCACAATATCTATACAAGAGGTTTGTATTAAGAATACCTTCAATGGTCAAGAACAACGAATTAATGACATCCTATTTATAGTTAGAAGCATGACACTCTCTTTTTATAGAGTAACTTGGTGGTTAAGGATCTTCTCATTATGACAAGTTCAAACACAATGACTCATAACATTATTTATTAATGAGCAATGCTTAAATAAAAAGTCTAATAACAATAATGATTACAAAATAATAAAACTTAAATAAAATGCTTTGATTATTTTAACATAAATTAATTCGAGTTATCAATTATGTTAGACCATACATAAAATTTTCAACAACAACTTATACAAAATGGGGCCAAAAACCAAGACGAAAAAGAAAGGGACCAAGTTGCTAATTAAGCAAAACATTCGTAAGATGGACTAAAATTCAGAACTACCTTTAATTATAAAATTAAAAACTACTTATTAAAACCAAAAATTAATCTTGATACCCAAACTATCAAATGATATTATAGAAGAAGAAAATTAAAATTACTACAAAATGAATCAAAATTAAACTCGTTAAAATTACTTGTCCCTTTTGCAAGTTGACTAGTCTTTAGTAAACTGTGTTACCAAGATATAGAAATTTTGTGAGGTGAAAGGATAATTTCCCTGTTAGGTTGATATGTATATAGCATAGTACCATTCATTGCTTGTCGAAAATAAGTACCAAAAAACAGCGTGATTATTCTAGATATGTTGTACAAGTGTCCACAATAATTAATAAGGATTCGTGTATCATATTAATAAGGATTCGTGTATCATTTACTTTGTCATGAAAAAGTCCTTAAAATGGATCTTTACTGCTGCTCTGCAAAAGCAAAACACAACTATCCAACTTTCAGCATACTGTAACTGCTTTTTTTGATACTCCTTCAACGGAGAGAAATTTTTTTTTTTAATCACAGCTTGACATTAAATATGTTTTTAACGGTAAATAAAAGGATTTTGTTAACCAATATTTTATAAAATTGATTAAAAAAAAATAATAAAAAAATTAGAGCTTATAATATATTTATTGTCATTAGGATCATATATATTTTATTTTTTAAATAAAAATTTATCACTTTTGTTTTTTTTACAAATAAAATAATATTACTCTATCTATTTTATAATAACGGTTCATTTTTATTTTTATAATATTTTTAACCTAATGTATTTGAATATAATTTTATATATTTAAATACATTGAGTTAAAAATGAACTTAAAAGTAAAATATAAACACGTATTATAAAAATAAGGAGGAAATATTATATATGTGATTAGAATATATTTAGCATGATGTTTATTACTGAATAAAAATTTATTTTCAATGGCTAGCTCCAAACTTTTTCTTCTTTTGTTCTCAAAGCAAAGGTTGTAGCTAATTATTAATTTCTTCATAAATTATATATTCTACGTACTACTAATTGAGAAAAGTATATCTGGAATAGTTAAGACAACTGCTTTTGAAACAGTCAAAGTAAGGAGCTAAAAGTACTCAAGTAGATGAGACCCTATTCAATTTCAATTTTATGTTAGCATCTTGTTAACTACTGTCATGGAGTTAATATTTAAGTAAGTATTCAATACTTTTTATTAGATCATTGTAATTATTTGAAGAACAGTATTATACTTAGTTTCTTCATTTATTATAAAATTTATTTGGTATAAATTGTCACTCTAATTTTTTTTAATAGTAATACCTAAATACAAAAAGAAATATTAATCATACATCATTTACCATTTAATAATTTAATAAGTTTAATATCTCATGCGTTGTCAAACTTATTAATTGATGCGATAATATATCATTGACTGCAAATTTCTTTTAAATTGACATTATTCTAAAATTAAATATTGTCTTATATACTAATAGTTTTATTCAACGAAAGTTATTTTAATTACTTAATCAGTATTTTATCAAAGATATATGCGTTTATTTAAATAATATTACTTGGTGATTCTTCTCACTTTATTAATTAATTTCAAAGAAGGGTTATACTGCTATTATATATTACTCCATATCGTTTTTGCTCGAGTAATATGAGTACTTATATGTGTCATGACTCTCTCAGTTCGAAACGCAATTTGTCATGTTGCGATGGACTAACCCTAGGTCAAATCTCAGTCAATATGCATCTTTAGGATACATGTTTAAAAGTTGAAAAAAAATTATGATAAAAAAAATATATTGGAAACTAAAATGGTATTTGAAATTTTCCTCATTTAAAAATAAAATTGTAGATAACATAGGCTTTTCTTGGATTTCAGATCATACACACATAGGACCTTGCAACTCGGAGTGAAGCTTGGAAGAGCATTATTATATGTATGTATATCAATCATATATTTCTTGTCGTGACCCCTATGGAGTTGAAATGACGAAGCATATGTTCAGTCTAGAAGTGGTGAATGCATTAAAGAGACCAAGAAAAATAAGCCATGTATATGGGTAAGATAAGAGAGTCATACTTGTATTATTTTAGTCTTCATGATTTGTCCTAGGCTAGTATATTTTGTAATTGCATATAAACACACGTATAGTCAAATTAATGTTGGAGGATAAGGAATTAAGGCCATATAAGAATGACACAAAAGCAAAACACACAAAAATGCTAGACAGGTTGTTGGGGGATTAGAAAGGAATATTTGGGTGGGAATGAAGATCAAGGGAATTATAAGAAACTTACAAAGGAATTTTGAAATTTAGGGATTTAACAGTGACAAATATATGGAAGCAAACAAACAACACTTTAGGCCCTCTTTCCCTATCACTTGTGTGTCATTGTCTCTTCACACATTCAGGTCAATGGGTCCACATAATATGAAAAAAATCAACATTTTCTTTAGGAGTTAGACTATTACAACCACCGGTCATTTATTGCTAATGATAAAATCACCAACACTGCAATTGAACTTTCATGAATCGTGCATTGTATCACCATATAAAGTAGACACGTGTTAACGATATGATAATTTTCTTTTTCTTTTTTTCAAAGAACAAATTGAGGAATATATGTTAGGCAAGCCATGTGGAAAAATAAAGAAAAATTTGAGTACTAGCCTTCGCATAGGGGTGCAATTAATGTGCGAATCCTCCTTAGCTAAGGATAGGAGAGTTTTGCATCTAGGTGTAACTCCAATCAATAGACCACAGAACAAAATAAAGATTGGATAACTAAACTCTTAGTCCTTTCAAGAACACCAAGGCCAATAATTTGAATTTTAGTGATACATTCTATGTACCATTTTTCTTTTAAAAAATATGAAAAGGTAGGTCATGTATTTTTTTTTTTATAGAAAGGTTGCATTTATTAAAATTGAGAATTAACATTTAGGAGAGGCACTAAAAATTTAGGAGGTTGTCCAACTCATACATCACAACCACAATTTAAAACAAATTTTGCTAAGGCATTAGCCACAACGTTACATGTTCTTGGAACAAAAGAAAAATCAAAAGATAAAAACCATGTGCTTGTAAAATGTCTTATACTAAAGTCTTTTCTATCGTAAGCCTTTTGATAGAGCTTTGTGAGTCCTCTTCTAGAATAATTTTTTGACATCCCCTTTCTCTTGCAAATAAGACTCCCTCTCTAATGGCTTCCACTTCACCTTTCTCCACATCCACGAACCCATCCCTTCAGACAACTTTCGACACCACAAAAGTCTCCACCGAGTCCCGAATCACCATCCCCAACCCATATCCTCCATCACCTGCGCAAAAATACACATTCGCCTTCTACATCACCGTCGCTAGAGGATGCCACCATTGCATAGGAGTTAAGACTGACCAATGAAGGATTTGGGCACAGTCACATACCCCATCATTTCGAGCTTCTAAATACAACTCCATCACTGTTTGAACTAACCCTGCTACTTCGCTTGTACTTGCTTTACCATTGCCAATCCAAATATGGTTCCTCTGTAGCCACACCGAGTACGAAATTATCACCTGCGTCTCACGTTTTCCTGGTGTCAAGATCTTCCATAGTTCCTCAAGCCCGGCCTGTAACACCCTAGCTAACTGCATACTCTCAAGTAGTACGCAATGCTCACTAAGTTATTAATCACTTGGTGGGAATACTTATAGTCCCTTATTACTTTTTCGAAAATACTTGATTAAGGAAAATATAGACCAATTTAAAACTTTTCTACTGAGTGCATAATTACGAAATATGAGCCATGTGTGAATCAAAGTATATAAGACAAACGATAGAGCTTGAGGCTTACAACCAATAGTCATTCATAGCATAATTATTTACCTAAGCAAGTACCTGGTCCTTCACAGATAAGTACAACCAATCATATAATATTATAGTAAAGTATATGTACATGTTATAATCATCCATACACATAATAAAAGTTCGTCCATCGCATAACCAACTAAGCATGTCTTCATAGCCTTGAAGATCTGTCCGTCCGTCATCGGTAGCTTGTCCTCTGTTCTTTCCTGATCCTCTTGGTGCTCCTCATAGCTCACGTCTACCCCTGGAAGTATAAGTGAGTGGGGGTGAGAACATTCGTCCTCAGTAGTTTACCTTGGCGCCGGGGGATCCTTTTAACTCACTTATCAACCGGCCGCTCAGGTGTTTCTAAGTGAACATGCATACTAATATCCTATTGATTATCATCTGGCCTAAGTCCTGAACGGCTTTATCTACTTTACTAGGTGACTGGGGAACTAGTCTTTTTTATCTAAGTTCTCGTGCTTGTTAACTTTTCTCGCGTATATACATAGCCGTCTCGAGCGTTCTCTTGACTGTATACTCATGCTCAGGTAAAGTATTATATACTTATGCAACATGTACTCATATACTCATTCCTCATATACTCATGCAACTCATACATCATATACTCATGCTTGGGGAACATGGGGATTCTCTTACGCATATCGGCTCACCCAGGTTAGCGTCCTTCTTCTCCTTTCTTTATTCTTTTAGGTATGACGTCAACCTTTCTTTCACTTCTTATTGCTTCGATGAGCAATCTTTACTTTAACTTTAACTTTAACTTTCTTTGTGCCATTAACCTCTGCGAATCAATCCACCCTTTTGGGATTAATCCGTTAACCAAATCCTCCCTTTTGGGATCTGGCAAGGTAACACATTTCCTTCCTCGTGTCCTTAACCTCTGCGAACTAATCCACCCTTTTGAGATTATTTCGTTAACCAAATCCACCCTTTTGGGATCTGGCAAGGTAACACATTGGCCAATCCACCCTTTTGGGACTGGCGAGGGGCGTGTCAATTAGACATTGCCAAGAGAGGGGTTCTTAGCATATAGCTACATACTTATTCCCTAAGGTTCAATTATGCTCTTTAGTTTTTACGTGATTAACTTCTAGTTCTCATGATGCATGATAGCACAACCTTTCCTAACATACATATTCTACATGCAATGCTCCACATACATCATCATGGCATAACTCATTCATTCATCATACACATAATAGGCATTATCATGATACGCAATACATGACTATTTACCTCATACATGCATTAAGGTACGACAACAACTATCGGAACACTCATAACCTCTTTTCCTTTTGGAATTTTGGCTATCGAATACCCGATGAGTCCCAGACCTCATCCTAGAGTTTTTGATAGCTCTAAGATCAATTTTCACACATATGAGTCCAGATTTTATGCCCAAGGTTTAGCAATTACAAATTCACCCATTTTCCCAAAGTACCATCCTTTACCCAAAAAAAACCGTTTTTCGTTAGAATTTTTAATCAACCATTAACCGATCGACTCAAAGCTTGACCCTAAAGTTTTTCATAGTTCTAAACCACTTTTTTATGAAAACAAACCCAGATTTTTAACTTACTTACTCGAAATTACATTTATGCCCCCATAAGCCCAAAATGTCATTTTTGTCCGAAAAACTGATTTTTCTTTGGAATTTTATTTCTCCATAACCCAATGGACTCAAGACTTGACCCTAAGGTTTTTAATACCTCTGAACCCATTTTTCATGATAATAAACCCAGATTTTTAGTCCAAACCCCCGAAATTACAGATTTGCCCTTTTTGATCAAAATGTCATTTTTGCCCATAAACCGATTTCCTTCAAAATTTTAGTTAACCACACTCCCAATGGACTCAAGTCTTGACCCCAAGGTTTTTGATATCTCTAAACCCATTTTTCATAAAAAGAAACCCAGATTTTTAGTCTAAGTACCCGAAATTCCTGAAATGACCATTTTGCCCTTTTTATGCCAAAAATCCAATTTTTGCTCTAGGTCACCTTTCCTCAAAACTCTTCCATGTACAACCCTAAAACATTTTCCACATATTCCAGCCTTTATAAATCACTTATTATCTCTTCAAATCACATTCATCTAAAACAAATCATTAATAATGCAAGAAAATTCATTTTTAAGCCTAAAACACATATTATGTGCATTTTCTCATAAATCACATAAACATACAAAAAGTCATAGAACCATCAAGGAATGGTTTTAGTGAGTTTACCCACAAATCTTAACAATCAAAAATATATTTATCCTAATCAAATCATTAGCAACACATGCAAGTTCATTTCAAGGCATAAAACACATAAACATAAACACACATAACACACATAACACACATAATCATCCACAAGCTCAAGAGCATTAGGGAGTGAGTAAAAGCCTAAGTTACCCACTTGTAGAAGAGCTTGGTGGTGGTGAGGGAAGTTTGGAGTGAAGTCCCACAAGCCTTGTTGTTTCCAAAGCTTGAGCTTCTCCTTTCTCCAAGATGAAGATCCTTGAGCAAGGTGGAGGGTGAAGAGGTTGTTCCTCTTGATTTTGGAAGGAAGAAAATGAAAGCAAAGATGAGAGGATTTGGGCTGGGAGGTTCGGTTTTGAGAGCTTGGGGACAAGAGAAAAGTGCTCAAATTTGTTGAATGCCAAAGAGTGTTCTTAGGACTTGCTTCTATGTGTATTTTTAAGAGATTTTTGGGAATGAAATTCTCTTGTAAAATGGGGGAGAAGAGCTCGGCTGGGAGGGCTGATTTGTGGGGAAAATAATTGATTTTTGGAATAAAGAAAAGGTGGTGAATAGTGTAAGGCATGGGCTTAGGTATGGGTGGGTATGGGCATGTGTAAGGAAGGTATGGTGATGGGAATTTAGAAGCTAGATTTAGGGGATATTTTTGACCCAAAATCCCTTAAAAAAAACGTGCAACCCTTCTTCTTGTAGCTGCTGAAATTTCATTTTATTCCGATTCCGGTTCGCTCGTGTTTTATCGTTCGCAGTGTCGGCGCGTCGCGCACGGTCGTCCGAAAAATATTCCGTTTATACCGTCGCGATCCTCTAATTCCCCCTACCTAAGGGTATTAATATTTAAAGGTGTTTGTGAATTTTCCTCCTGGGAAATATTTTCACGGACACCTTTTTCGCGTCGGGAAATTTCATCGGCGAACAGCGGCTGTTCAGTTGTCTGCCGAATTTCCTACCGCGACACGTTTTATTTCCTAGGGATATTCTACCTAATAATTTCCCATTTTTATTCTCTAATCATGATTAGAAATTAATTTGGTATTTATGTGTACAATTATTTCTCTAAGAAAAATTGAGACGTTACAACAGGCGTCCCGGTGCTTGACGAACACTTGTAGTTTACTCTTCCAACCTCTAAAGAGTTCGCAACCGAACTTATTATGCGAAATCTTTGCTAAGGGAAAACTGGGATGTTACACGGCCATCAGGTTTGCCCCCAAAACTAGCATTGATTTCCTACTATAATTCGTTATCCCTTAATTTGATCACTTCTCTTGTGTATGAGCATCGAAGGGCAAGATACGAGCTTGTCTCGAGTTCCTGATTGCACAAGTAGCAAGATCCCTCAATGTTGATTCCTCGGTGTTGCAACTTCGAAATTGCGGGCAAGATGTCGCAACCTAGCTTCCAGGTAAAATTTTTTATCTTTGGATGCATTTTGAGTCACCAAACCATCTTCCATAGGTCCTTGTGATTTTGGAATTCATTGAAATTGCTATACCCAGGGCTATTCTCTGAAATTCTCTACTGATTTGTTGTGTTCTATGTTAATTGATAAGCTGATTTAACAATAAATGTATCTTTCTTGTCTATAAACCAACAAAAAGAAGCACTTCTATGAAAATTACTAAGAGGGATAGTTAAAATTGTCTCTACCTGTTCCTGTGAAACATTAGCCTCAATCATCTCTCGGTTCCATCCTCCAAAGTCCTCAATCATAAGTTGATCCATCGTGGTTAGCTCTAAGTTACTGGACTCTGTAACTTCTGCTATAAATTTACCCTAAATTGGTATCCATGGATCATTTCAAATGTCAATATTGGTATCATTTCCCACTTTGTAGTGAAACACCCTAGCTAACCACATACGCTTAAGTCATATGCAAAGCTCACTAGGTTGTTCACTACCTGGTAGGAATACCTTAGTCCATAGTTAATTTCGCAAATAGTTGATTAAGAAAATAATGACCGATTTTAAACTTTTCATTTGCATTGATTAATTACAAAAATAGAGCCATGCGTCAGAAAGAACAAGTATAACAAGCGGTAAANAAGTTTGGAATGTTGTTTCAAGCATCATGATGCGAGCTGAAACACCCTAGCTAACCACATACGCTTAAGTCATATGCAAAGCTCACTAGGTTGTTTGCTACCTGGTGGAAATACCTTAGCCATAGTTAATTTCGCAAATAGTTGATTAAGAAAATAAGGATCGATTTTAAACTTTTCATTTGCATTGATTAATTACAAAAATAGAGCCATGCGTCAGAAAGAACAAGTATAACAAGCGGTAAAGCCTTTGGGCTTAGCGGATAACAATATGATGATAAGGCATAACATATACATACATTCGGTCCATCAAAAGATCATGTAATTATAATTACATTAAGTAAGTACCAATAACATATACATAATCCAAGAGTAGCATCTACATAATCCAAAATACAAAATATCAGAATGCAAGGGCTACTGGAACACTACACAGCAGACCCTTGATCAAAATCCCAGTATCCAGCTATCTCTGGGCAACCGTCCTGACACGACCGCTCATGGTCCCTCGGTCCGCTCATCAGCGTCCACGTAGTATGAGTCATCATATGTCCCTGAAGTCATAAGGTAGTGAGGGTGAGAACGATAGGTTCTCAGTAGAAATAACTTTGGCTCCTGTGGATTTCGTGTCATATTAGGTCGGACTTCAGGCCGCTCAAAGATTTCTAAGTGTGCAAATATACTAACACCGTACTGATTATTATCTGGCCTAAGTTCTGAACGGCTTTATCTACATTACATAGGGGAACTACTCTTGTTTACTACGTTCTCGTGCTTATTAACATCACGTTTACATACATAGCCGTCTCGAGCGTTCTCTTGACGGTAAATTACAGAATAACATTTACATATAATAATGCACAGCAGAATGAACATGCTTTTGGAATACTTGTTATTTCCACCATAGCATTGCCCTCTTTCGACCCTGCTATGACGGAATAACCTCACACCCCCAGTGTAGGCCCTCTTTTGACCTTCCTGCGGTGGGTTTCCACCTGCCGCGTGTCCTCTCTGACCCCTCGGCAGTGGGCGGATATTGTACCCCCACCTAGCACTGCCCTCTTTCGACCGTGCTAGGCGTGATAACCGCACACCTTGCAGGGATGCCATATCGACACCACCTGTGGCGGGCTTCCACCTTCAGGATGTCCCTCTGACCTCCTGAAGTGGGATCGTTATTTGGCTCTTGTGATCACGGCCTCAGAATTTTCAACAGCATTTCAGAATTTCATTTCTTTTTAGTACTTGCAGCATGTCATGACTTGTTTCTCATTGTTCATTTCATAATCTTTACTTATCTCATAGTTACTCCTAATTATTCAACTTCCTTTATCACAAAATGCATGGAATGCACATACTTCACATATTTCATTCACAAATTACAATTACAACATTGAGTGCTAGACTATGGGCTTCAAAGTAGCTTCCATGAACATTTCGGTCACTCTCCGCGGACTCATCAACTACCATATACCTCCGCGGAACCCACTCAGACGCTCTCCATGGGACCACTCAGCAACTACAGGGAACCTCCGCGGAACCAACTTAGCACCATCCCGGGTGTCGCTCAACAACTCTCTCTGGACTGCTCTCAGTCTATCTCCGCGTAACAACTCCCACTCAGCACTATGACAGGCGCCGCTCAACACTCTCAGTCTATCTCCGCGTAACTACTCCCACTCAGCACCATTCCAGGAGCCACTTAACAACTCCAGGCTACTCTCAGTGTATATCAGCGGAACTACTCCCACTTAGCACCATCCCAGGCGCTGCTCAACGACTCTCTAGGCTCTCCTCGGTCTATATCCATGGAACTACTCCCACTCAGCACCATCCCTGGTGCTGCTCAATGACTCTCTAGGCTCTCCTCAGTCTCCCTCCGTGGAACACTCAGCACTTCTTGTTTTCTCTCAATTTTCTTACATTAACTTTCCCCGGGATCCTTCGCGGAACCCGTGTCTACAGACTCCTCTTAGTCACTCTACGCGTACCCATTCGGCGCCCGTTCGGATGCCGCTCAACAACTCCCTGGGCCCCTCTCGGCCACTCTCCGCGGACACTCGGCGCTCTCTTCATTACTGGTTTTCTCTCACTTTTCCACATTCGTCCCAAGCTCAAACCCCACATATTCCAGCATTCATATTCCTATCTAGTCCAGGTCACAGGACCCTTCAGAATCCTTTCCTAAGTCCTAACATAGCATTTCTAATATCATTTTTCATAAGGCATACAAACACATAAACACATACAAGCAAACATAAGCCACCAAGGGGTGACCAAAGCCAAGTTTACCCACCTGGTAGAGAAACCTTGTGGTGGTGAGGGAGACTTGAAATGAACTCCGTGGAAGCCTTGGTGCCTTCCAAGCTTTTGGCCACTCTTCTCCAAGAGAAACTTGAGAGAAACTGTGAGTAGCTCACGGTTTTGAGGAGAGGAAAATGGGGGAAATTTGTGAGAAGGAGGGGGTTGTTCTTAGAACTTTAGAGGGAGAATGAAAGTGTGTTTTTGTGGAGGATGAGAGAAATGAGATTTTTGCTTCAAGATTGGGAAGAAGTCTCAGTTTTGGGGAAAGCTGAGGGTGAGGGAAATTAATTAAATAAATTGGATGAATAGTAGAAAGCATGGCATAGGTATGGCTAGTGATGGGGTTTGGTTTTTGTGTGTGAGACAAGTAATGTGATGGTGAGTTTGAAAGCACCATTTAAGGGATTTTCTTTGGATAAAATCCCAGCTCCAAACCGTGCAGCTCTTCAGCTCCAGCTGCCGAGATTTCACCTCCTTCCCGGTTCCGGTTCGCTCGCGTTTTATCGCTCACAGTGTCGGTGCGTCGCGCACGGTCGTCCGAAAAATATTCCGTTTGCACCGGCGCGATCCTCTAATTCCCCTCTTCCTAAGGGTATTAATATTTAAAGGTGTTTGTGAATTTTTCTCCGGGGGATTATTTTCACAGACACCTTTTGTGCATCAGAAAATTTCACCGGTGAATAGCGGCTGGTCGGTTGTCTACAGAGCTTCCTACAGCGACACGTTTTATTTCCTATTGATATTTTTCCTAATAATTTCCCATCTTTATTTTCTAATCATGATTAGAAAATTAGATTGATATTTATGTTTATGTTTATTTTCCTAAAAAAATCGGGATGTTACATGTAGCACAACGCCAATTACAACGTGTAGTATTTCATTCATATACTTTTCCATGTGTAGGATGGATTTGACCCCACTAGAGCCTTCAAAAACTAACTATCTGCAAAGTACCTTGCCTTAAGAAGCCTAATCACCAATAAATCGGGTCGTGAAATAATTCTCCAAAGTTGTTTAGCTGGCATTGCTAAATTAAAAGGATGGAGATCCCTAAAACCCATTCCCTCGCAACCTTTTGGCCAACACAATTTGTCCCACGAGACCTAACGAATCTTCTTTTCATCCCCATTAGCCCCTACTAAAACTTAGCCATCATCTGATTCAGCTCATTATTCAAAGCCATCAAGATCTTAAAGAATCCCACAATATAGGTAGGAATAGCCTGTGGCACCGTCTTTATAAGAACCTCCTTGCCGCCACTAGATAGGGTGTTCTGCTTCAATCCTTGTATCCGTTTCCAAATCCTTTCATTGAGCGGTTGAAAAGATTGGTTTTTTGACCGTCGAACCATCGTTGGAGGTCCCAAATATTTCTCTTTTAAGGTCACCTGCTATATGTTACAAATCTCTAGCAATTGGAATTTTAAAGCATCCCCTGAATTTGGGTTAAACATAATAGAGGATTTGTCAAGATTGATTTTTTGGCCTAACACCTGACCAAATGTCTCTAATATATCCATCAATTTTCCCAAATTTCCGTCTGTGTCATTGAGAGAAAATAGACTGTCATCTACAAAGAAAAGATGAGAAATCATTGAGAAGTTAAACACATAGGTTACTCAAGATACATAAAACAATAATAGAAAAGGTGCCATATTTTTCCAATTATACACAAAGAGGACAATTTGCAGAATAGAGTAATTAAGTGCTTACAAAACACATTTTTAGGCTGCAATATTCAATTATGGATAAATAGATTGGGGCATTAAAGCCTCCTATCAGAAGCCTAACACAGCTTAATAGTTAACACAATTACAACACGTGTGGATTATGAGTTTCAATATATTTATAAGCATGTATCATCAGCAATTATCATCAACATTTGGAAAAGATCAATTTGAATTACCTTATCTCACAAGTATAACGCTCATACAATGCATGTGCGATGCATGTGCGATGTCAGATTTGCAACAATACATTTAAAATATCATAAGCATTAGAGAATGACTCGTGATAGAGTACTTTGATGTTGTGAATATGCGACTTCAAGGTCTTAAGTTTTTTGTGAGGCCACGTCATGATGATGAGTTCCTTGTACACCCTCTTCAAGAGGTTCAATCCCACATTCATCTTTCTCCAATTTTGTAGTGGGAACACCAAAACGCTTCTTTATCTCATCGAAATACAACTACTCATTCCCATCTTCTTGTTATTGCTACTTGGAATCTCTTAATGATCATGATGGCTGGCTTGATCCTCCTCATTTTGATCTTACTTGATACAAACCACAAACTCACCTCCAATCTTCTTTGTCGAATCCTTGAGAATGATTCCATTATTGAAAGACTTGATTCTTAGATTCATGTCAAGACACCATATTTCATACATACAAATAGTACGTTCAAATTTCATGTAATTATATTGTATATACTTAAAAAACTTTATCTTACTAATATATCGTCCGTACAATGCACACATGATGCACGTGCAACGTACGATTAGGTGTTGTGAGATTTTGTTTTCTAGCTACCATCATTAGGCATTTTGAGATCTTGATTTTAGCATGTTTGTCTTTTTTGTTCTCTTTTATCCCCACTTGTTAGTGAGTAAAGTGATACAATCTATCAAAGAAAAAAAAACTTCAAGTTGTTTAGTTTTTTGTGAAGCCACTTCATGATGTTGTGTTCCCTTCATTTTCTCTTCTACGCGTTCAATCTTACATTCATCTCATTCTTTGCTTCTACAATGGGAGCATCAAAATGCTTCTTTATCTCATCAAAATCTAACCACTCATTTTCTTCTTCCTACTGCAACTACTTGGAATCTCTTGATGATGGTGATGGTGATGATGATGATGATTGATTTCCTCCTTCTTCGGATCTTGCTTGATATAAGCTACTGACCCACTTCCAATCTTCCTCATTGAAGCCTCACCAAAGCCTTTGTTATGGGAGGACGTGCTTTTAATTAGATTCCTATATAAAAACACATAATTTCATACAAGCAAATAGGTAGACTGATATGATTTAGCTTGCTTTGAGTTGAATAGCTTGAATCAACAACTAATTTTAACTCGGATCGCCTTGCACCTTCAAGATGTAGATTAGAGTTTGATTGTGCTTGTTTGAGGATTTTGATAGTGTGATTAGAATGATATAGACACTACACTCAAGAGAAGATGAGAAGGTGAGTGATAAGTCTTGTTTGACCATCACAAGTTTCCTTGATAAGATTAGATTTAATTCTTTAACCCAAGAACAAAAAGGGAAACTCTCTAAGAGAACTATTAATCTAAAATTTGAAGTCTCCAAAAGGTGCACAAAAATTACAAGAAAAAAGACAAATTACACCTAATTGAAAACAATTATTTTAACTCAATTTATTTGTAGCTTGATCACTTGAATTGAGCTCCATCTTAGCTCTTCAAGTGACTTATTTATGTTGGACTTGGTTATTCATCATGCTGAATAAGAGTGGTCTATTTTAGGAGCTCATGTTCAATCCGATTACTCTTGGTCTTTGCTTCCATGACTAGGCCTTGCAAAGCTTTTTTTAGCTAATTTCCTCTAGCTCTTGTCATTGGGTCAACTATGCCTTGTAATTGAGCTTGCACACTATTGGTCGTGGTTCAGTTCTCATCATTCACTCCCTCTTGAAAAGGATTCATCCTCGAATCAAGCTCATCACCTATGACAAACAAAGATAAATTATTTATATTGAAAATAGCACTAATTTGATACTCACTAGGAAAATCAAGCTAGTATGAATTGTCATTGATCTTTTCAATCACTTGTTGTTGCCCCAACCCAGGGGTGGGCATAAAACCCTCCCCAGTCGGTGATCCGGAGGAGGGCGTCCTGCCTCCCCTCCCCCGACCACCGTGTCGCGCTGGGAAGTAGTCAGACACCTGCTTCTTTCCTTTATCGCAGGTCATTAGTATTAACTATACAAAATTAAAAAATTTATGTTAGCACAATTAACTTAAATTAAACTATTATAATAATTTAACATATAAAAACAATTATATTAACCTATAATAACAATAATACTAACAATTATATTAACATATACTAATATTGTACTAATATACTAACATACATTATATATACATACATATATACTAATATACTAATACTAACATACATTATATATATAACATACATACTAACAAAATATATACATACATAACAAACATAATATATACAGATAAGTATATTACAGATAATATATACAGATAATCAATAATATATGTTTAAATTAATATATACATATATAATACATATATACAGATACTTAATAATATATGTTTAAATTAATATATACAGATATAATACATATAATTAATAAATAAAATATATATACAGAGTGGCGGCAGACGGTGGACTTACCTCAAATACTGGTGGCGGCGGCGGCGGCGAGAGGGTGGCGTGGTGAGTGTGAAAGAGTTTGGGAGAGTTTAAGAGTTTGGGAGTGTTCGGAAGAGTGAGGCTGCCGCGAGGGGAGGAGCTTTTAAAGTAATGGCCTTTTAGGTTACCGTCGGACTTATTCGACGTTAACTGGATATTTATTACTGGTGGTTTGAAAGTTAGGGAAGACGTGACGGTTATTATTTCGAGGCGGTTACTGACGGTAACAATTGAACATTAGTCTTCCTAGCTAATTACCGACGGACATGCCGACGGTAACATATGCAATTATTGCTTAGAGACACGAACATGGGAAGACGTGCTTTGAGGTGGTTACCATCAGACGTAGACGACGGTAAACACCCATATTTATTGCATGGTGGTACATATTCTGAGGAGATTATCGTCGGATAAACTGACGGTAACGTGTGACTGTTTCGCTCGTGGTGAAGACGTGACCGTTTACAATTGGTGGGAATTTACAGTTGGCAATGTCCGGCGGTAATGATTTTTATTGTTTTAAAACAAAACCTCACATTTTTACCGTTGGTCTTCGTCGACGGTAAGTTCCCTTTCCAACGAACATTTATCATTTCTGTTATTGTCGGCTCGTGTGTCTGACGGTGACCTGATGCCTCTTCCCCAATTCTTTACGAGTGAACCGGTTACCGTCGAAGATATTTTTTATTTTCCGACGGTATTACCGTCGGTAATTTCTAGACGGTAATAGTCTACTTTTTTATAGTGTTAGTCGATCATGTAAAATCTTTTACACTGTCGGTGCATCAAAATTAAACTCTAATAAAAATTAGGCAGATGACTAATATGTTAAAAATGAAACCTACTACAGAGAGTAATGTGTGCATAACTCATTTTTTTCTCCTAGGAACTAATTTGCAAGACTTGATTCTTTCATGAACTATAATATAATTTTACTCTTTATTTAAATATGAAAGCTTTAAGGAATTTTTAGATCTAGTAATTTCTGGAATTTTGTTTTCTGGTTTTATGATGGATAAATAAGTATAAAAACGGTCACTGCCGAACAAGTAAAATTTCAACGACACAAAGATTTTCTTGTGGAAGCCATTCGTAAGCCTAGAGAAGGGATATTGGATATTGGGTAATTAGATTAGGATTTTGTCTCCTTTTATATAGGTTCAATTCATCATGTAGTATTAGCTAGATAGACACCAACACGTTACAAGCTATAGTAGTTTGAGTACTAAAGCAGCAAACGCCACTATAGAGAATGACAGCTTAATTATTACGAACGAGAATGGTTAAAAAGGGTGTGAAAATTAATACATAGGCATGGACTAAAATTATTAAAGAATTATTGTGACGAGCATATTCTACAGTAGATCTCCGACATTGATAAATGAATGAATGCAATAATGCACTAATCGTGATTGTTGTGCTAGGGGGAAATTGTTGTAACAGCATAAAAGTTCTATCTTGAAATTCAAAGAATATATAACTGAAGGTGCGTTATATATACTATATTAACATGAACAAATCAACTCAATTTAACAGTGTTTCGGAGCAAAATATCGACTTATTGCAACTCATTTAAAGCAAGTTGGAGTAAGAACATATGCTACTAAATAAGTATATCAATATAACCAACGTTCTTTTTATTTGACTTTTATATTTAATTTAAAGAAATGAACATAAAAATAATGTGACATTTTTATATATAAAATAATAAAACATAGCTACAAACAAAATTATGAAACAAATTAAACAGACAAGTTATTTACAGAAAAGTAGTTGGTTACTGCAAAAGTAGAAGTGAGTGAAGACTCAAACAAATTTGATCTAAAATGTATATTTAATCTGTAAATTTTGCTTTCTACGAAAATATTCGCAGATAATTAAAAACGAAATATAAAATATGCAGGCGCTACAAATTATTGCCTACGAATCTTAATTCATAAAAAAATTGAAAATCAGTTGTGAATTTTCAAAAAAAAAAAAATCGTAGCAAAATCTGCTAGTAATTTTTAACAAATTTTCACTAGTAATAATAATTGAATTAATTTGGTTTTGCCTTGAAATGAACCGACTAATCTTATTCGTTTGGTTTGGATCTTTGTGTTCGTTTTGTCAACCGAAAAAAAAAAAAAAAAAACTAGACATAACAAGTTGTTATTGTCGTCTTAATTTTCTAACGTTAATTAATGTGCTAATTGTAGCTAGCAAACTTTTATCCCGTGGAAAACATGATACCTTAATTAGTCACCATGTCACTATCAAAAATTGCATAATATATATTTGTTTATTATGCAAAGGAATTAAGGGAGGCCAAGAGAATTGAAGGGATAGATGATGAAAAGATAACATGTAACTTGAAATACATATGGCTGATATCAAGCAATAACAGTACACTCCCTCTTTGATTGCTTTCATTAATTTATTTATACATGTAAAATAAATTTTGAAAGAAAAAAAAAATTTGAAGTGCACAGCCAAAATGTTCAACCACAGCCAAAATAAGTCCTTTTTTTTTTTCATAACTAATTGTGGAAGATTTAATTATAATTTTAAACACAAAATAACTTTAAAATTTGTAATCAACGTGGATTTACAATATAAAATGAAATTAATTACTACTTCTCACGATATACACAGGAGGGAGAAAACACACACACACACACAAAATGTCCAAACTTTGCAGCTTGCAGTGTATTGACTATGCAGGAAAAGGAGAGTTATGAGATAAAGAAAAGGAAAGAAAAGGAATTGTTGGAGTGTCACTTTCCTATATATACTCTCAAACTTGTAGCCAGCAGCCCTCATCACCTCTCTCTCTCTCTCTCCCCTCACCGCTCTCCCATTCCTTTATATTAATTTTTGTTTATATTACACAAACCACCGCACATCCCTCTTTCTCTCTCTCCCTCTTAGCCTTTGAAGCATGTCTGTTTTATGAACCCTCAACAAAAAAGGGTCTTCCTTTTTATTCCATTTAAACACGCTTATTTTTACCAACTCATCTCCCACCCTTAATTAATATTCTGGCTTCTCTTCCCTTTGCTAGTTTATTGCTTTGTTTGGTGGGTTCTCTATTATACTATACCACCACATATGATGATAGATATCTATCTATCAATCAATAATGGTAGAGAGAATATATAAATAAGCACACCCCCCCCCCCCCACTTAATATAAGGAGCCTTTGTCTTTGTGTATGTGTTGAGTCCTTGAGTTGAGTGGTTTTATATATATCAGGTTTGAGAAAGTAGTGGTTTTCATTTTTGTGGCCTTAAATTCCTGTCTCTCTCTGCTATATAGTACTAATATATACATACACACTGAATAGTGTGTGCTAGCTAGGAGCTTGAAAACCATTTGAGAAAATGCCCCAGAATCAGATTCCTGATCTTTCCCTGCAAATTAGCCTCCCAAACAGTGCTTCTTCCTCAACTTGCACTAATGGAGGGGATTCTTCTTCGCCCCTTGATATATGGAGAGCAAATGATGGTGATGGTGATGACGATGGCGGTGGTGGTAGTGGTAATAATGGCCCCATATCGCACTCTGATGGGTCTATCAGAGGGAGCCCTCACAAGAACAAGGACACGGACCTGTCCCTTTCCAGCAACAACAACCACAACCCCACAACCCCTTCTGAGGCTGAGAGCCCTTGGAGGAGGAACAAGAGGTGCTTTGTTAGAGGCAGAGAATATCAAGATGAAGAGCAAGAGCAAGAAGAAGAAGAAGAAAGGGAAGCAGGTAATCATGTTGGGGGTGCAGGAATAAGGCCAATCAATGGAATCCCCCTCAGCAGCAACAAGTATTCTCTGTATGCAGCGGCTCCACAATATCACCCTCCTCCTCCTTGCGCTGCTAGTGGTGTAGAGCCGCCGCCAACAATCTCAAGGTTTAACGGTTTAGCAACCATGGAGAGTGCTGCTCTGAGAAACCAGCAGCAGTTTCATCAACATCAGTGCATGAGTCATCAGATGCAGATGCAGATGCAGATGCAGCATCAGCATCAGTTTGGGATTGTTGCGGGAGCTAGTAGCTCTGACTTGTCATCAACAACAACAGCAGCAACAACAACAGCAACATCAAATAATGGGCTTGGGAGGTCATCAAGGATGATGATGATGATGATGATGCCAAGGATGAATAGCAAGAGGAACATGAGGGCTCCCAGGATGCGGTGGACCAGCTCCCTCCATGCTCGCTTTGTTCATGCTGTTGAGCTCCTTGGGGGCCATGAAAGTACTGATAATCCCTCTCTTCTCTTCTCTTTGATTCCTCTTTTTTCCCTCTTTGGGCTTTAATTCATTCATTTGTGTCTTGTGTTCGTTCTGGATGGTGTAGGGGCTACGCCAAAGTCAGTTCTGGAGCTCATGGATGTCAAAGATCTAACACTAGCTCATGTCAAGAGCCATTTGCAGGTACTACTCACTCTAATGCAGATTTTCTTAGCTCTTTTCATGCTAACACAAACCTTTTCTCTTTTTCAATATATATTCCACATTCTAGCTAGAAATCGCACTAAAACCATGCTTAAAGCGACAGACCACAACAATAAGTTGCACAAAATTTGTGTGTTTAGGACTATATAGCTCAATTTCTCTGCTCTTAGAATTTTTTGTAAGACTTAGGCCTTGTGTTTTTCTTCCCCTTTGATACCCTCGTGTAAAACAAAATTACAGAAAAACACACACACATACACTATTTCTCTATTTCTTTCTTGGTGTGTGTGTGGGGGTGGGG
>QANU01051517.1:67354-77434 GCA_003254905.1 Nissolia schottii
TATATATATATATATATATTCTAATTTAATTCCTTGATCTCCGCTCCCCAAATTTGAGTTTTCACTTTATTCAATTCCTCTGAAGATTCCCCTCACACTCTGCCCCTTTATGACTCAGACCCTATTAATCCACCCATTTAATAATGTTCTCTTTTACAATGTAGCATAATGTAAAGTAAACATGCATGTACTATACTAGTACTAGACTAATATTTTGTTCTATACGATCTTAATGCTTATATGTTTATATAATCACATTATTATTAATTATATGATGATCAGATGGAGATGAAGATTTCATGTCCCTAACATCATCATCATCATCACCCCTAAGTCAAAATAAGATCAACTGTTTATCCCATCAGAGAGGACCCCCAAATTCATCATCCCTAGATCATCATCGTGTGGCCTACACTTCTTCCACCAATAATCTATGGGGTAACTCTTCTTCCAGGTAAATCTCTCTCTCTCTTTCTTTTCTTTCACTTATGTGTTTGTGGTTGTTTGGAGCAGGCCCTTGGTGTCAGTGTCAGTCATATATATATATATATAAAATCTTATATTATATCTGCATGGATTCATGGTTGGATCCACTATCTCACACATTATATAGTACTATATAATATATGCATGCATGGTTGAGTGAGTGAGTTTAATAATTTAAATTGGGGGAAATCACAAACCCAATTTCACTTTCTCTATAATAACTCTAGAAAAGAAGGAAAAAAGAGTACTACTTTCTCTGACAACTTTTGCTTTTTAGTTTCCTTTCTCCACTTCTCTGCTTTCAATTTCTGAATCATATTATCATCAAAGTAGTCATGCATCATTTGGGGCTGATACCATTTTTCAGTACAGTGCATTCAGCTTCTTTAAATGTATACTACTATATAGAAAATAAAGTTTCCTTAAACTAGATAAATTTCCCTATAGTTATGTGAAAAATAAATATAGGTCAATACACTGTTTGGCCCCTGTCATAAAATAATAAAAATAGCATGTCAATAGAGATATATTTCTTGTGTCTTTTATTTTTAAAAACATTAAAGTTAACTTAAAATTTATTTTGTCTGCTCATCAAAATATTTCAGTCCCCAATATCTTTATCTCATCTGCTTTTGGTCAAAAATTAAACGCTCGTGTTCCTTCTCAATGTTGAATTCCTTTGATTTTTTAACTTTTTTGGGCAATCCTATAAAATTTCTATGTCTTAATGGACTTACTTGCCTTGAGTCCCTTTAATAACTAACATTGTTACGGTATCCAATTTAAGGGGCTTTCAATTCCATTTTCATTGGAAAGTCACTCTTTGGGTATTCTAGCCTTATCATAGATTAACAATGCTTAGGTACAACAAGTTTCTTTTCTACCATCACTAATTCAAAAAAATTGGGTCAGCTAATACGACAAAAGAGGGTACGAACCTTAGGCAGCAAAACTCCAAACTATGATTAATTATAACCACAAGAACAAGATCTCTCTACACGTAAATGGAAAAGGCAACAAAACAATATGTAGTGGAAATTGAAGGCGAAAATGCACAATGCTGCAAAATTAGATAGATAGTCCATTAATGCAGTTTTATAGGGTGATCTGACATAATGTCCACTAGAATATATAGCTTGTCTTTGTGGCTACATTGGCTAATGTAGTTGCAAGCTACCCCCATCTTTGGAAATAATAATTAGGCCAACAAACCTAATTATTAATGCAATGATGATATAATATTAACATGAGCCTGTGTAGTTAAAATGAAGTAAAAATAATAATAAATAAAAGTTGTATACCGTTAATATGGCAAAAATTAAAAAGTATTAATACTTATTTGAGATTAATTTCTATGTAACGGGAGTGTAGAATAATTTTATAATATTTTTTATTGAATCACATGTTGTCGCACAAGTAAAGGTAATTGAGTCTTACTCTTATTATTTTAAATGTTTCTCGTATAACAACACATAATTAGATGATAGTGTCAATGCATAGAAATTAACTTATTTTTTTTTAGGTAAGTGATGTGATTTCTTGCATTAACAAAATTCCAAGACGGAAAAAGAAGTACATAATAAAATCCCAACCCCACCCCACCTCACTTAAACTTAACAATGCTTGACAAAAGACCAGCAAAGCCTTGTTAAAATCTCTCAAGGAGAAACTAGTGAAACAAAACCCTTTACTTTTTAGCGAGAAAGATGAGTGCTCCGCAAGCCCGCTTGGATCTAATCTCTAGTTATTTTATTTAGTATATAAGAGAATTTGTTAAAAGATATAACAAGTAAATACAGAATTATATATTCTTTCCCTAGCTAGTAGTGCATGTTGCTTAAATTTAGCTGGCCCTAAATGAAAATAATGCTGGTCCATATATAATTGAGTTGGATTCAGATGAGGCTTGACTAAGATTGGGGGAAAATTTTCTCGGTCTTCACGAGTTTTGTACTGTAAAGAAAAAAACGAGTTCTTTCAGGGTCAGAAGACAGGTAGTAAACCTTGAATGTGGTGTTTCTGTATGGTACATAACTCATTTATTCAGACATGACTTACCCAGTTACCACAGCTTTTAAATTCACCCTCAACAGGAAGCTGACATTATCAAAGGAAAAACAGAAAGAAAGAAAGCAAGAAATATAGACACATATATTATAAAATGGGTGTTATTTGTATTTATTTATGAGATATTTTTTTTAAGTGATATATTTATAAGATGCCCATTAATTATTGTTTGATAGTGTTTTTAAAATTAGGATGCGCTTGAAGATGTCTCGGAGTATAAATAATATTTTTTTTATATATTATATAGTAGCAATGTGGTAGGTTTTAATGCCATAGTTACACTATTAATTTTTCAAACGATATTAAATAATATTTTTGGGTTTTGGGTTTTCTAATATAGCGATAAAAAAATTTAAAAATAATATTATAATGGTATTTTATTTTATTTTTAAAAAAATTGAACCTTAATAAGGGTACAAGTGTCAGAAATCAAAATAAGAGGGAAAAGAAAAACAAGAGGAAATTGTTTCGTGCATTAATATTAGCTGCATTATTAGAACTATTTTGATTAAGGCACAAATCAAACCATCAAGGGGCTTCCTTGAATTTGAAAGATTATACATCATATATACTGAGAGGTAATTAGCTAGCATGGTGTGGACAATGGTAGCTCCTCACTTAGCTTCTTGTATTAGGGGATGGAATACATTACTAGTACAAAGAAAAGCAGATAAGCCAAAGCGATATTCCAAACGTTCTCCCATCGGTATTAGAAGTCTATAAAAAATTTAATCAATTTGATTTGAGTGATCAATCAGCCTAATATAGTAGAGAATAAAAGCTCTTTTTCTCTATAAATAATTACTATATATGTATAAACCTAATTAACTAACTCGGGTAGAAGCTTAAAGTGAGAAATAACTTACATATCCCTACAAATTGTGCCTTTGCTGCTTCTAGGATCTATAGACAAGAGCATGATTTAAGGACGAAAATCTTGAGCATTATTTAATTTGATTCACGAGTCTCTTAACTAGGATGTTAATGGCCAATTATGGTTACTCAGTGTAGTAGATAGGTTCAGAAATGACTTGCATGCATGCCACCTTTGGCGTAACTCAAGTTGTTGAGATAGGTAAAATTAATAAAGGTCATCGTTTCAGGTCGTGGTATGATAATTAGGTTTAGGGTACATCAACTGTGATCGGTTTTTGTCAATCAATAAATTGTCATCACTTCTTTTGGCTTTCTCTCTCTCTCTCTCTCTCTCTAGTTGAGAAATTTCTTATAATTAGTCAGAATTTATCATGCGCAAACCAATTCTGCCAGATTCTTAGGAGGATGGGATGCCCTGATGAATTATTTTAGATAAATAACTGCTATATATGGGGAGATTATATAACCCTTTTTTGCCCTGGTAACCGTGTGTGTCTAGATATATATATATATATATATATATATTACGATAGACAAGTCAGACATTATGTTCACCTAGAATCGAACACGGCTTGAAACGCTTAGTAATATGTAAGATCAACTATTAAGTTATGAGATTAAGTACTAGTAATAATTTATATTAGATTAACTTTAGAATTAATTTAAGTAGACAAGTTGTCCCGGCTATTTTATTTTTTCTTAAAGATAAGCTGGGACTCGACAAAAGTCCAATGAAGGATGAGGACAGAGACATGAAGGAAAATAAACTATATTATAAAAATTATCTTGATTATATTTCTGAATAATGTGAGTCTTAACATATCTCTCATATTTAAAAAAGGGCGTCCCTTCTGTTTAGCTAGAATGTGAAGTTTGCTAATTTGACATCAATAGGTGGTCCAATAAATATATAAATATATATATATATATATATATATAAAGAAAGGATAACTCTAATATTGTCTAAAATTGAGTAGGTTCAACTTCATAAAAGCTACTTTAATTGTATTCTTAAGTATTTAAGTAATGTGGGACTTGATAATGTTGAGATGAGTTAATTAAAATTTCTTCTTCCATATGCACAATGTCTTTGGAAGAATAAAGAGTTTGTCAATGTTTATAACCAAAAGTCACCTGATAGGCGTTGGGTAAAGTGGTGAGGGGGAGTCCTGAAATTGGGGAGATTTAAATGGGTTAAGTGAGAAATTAAATAATAGAGCAGATAATATATCTCTTAACCTAAAATCATAAGACAGTAAGTATATATTAAGTCATTTCACTTACATACTCTTCACTTCCATTCTTAATCAATGTGAAATTTTATTATTCACACTTAAAACCACATTTCCTCTCAAACTGTGAGGTTTGACATGGGCTCTCTCCTCAATGAAAGCCCTTTTGAGTATTTGATGATGTTAACAAGAGTCATCTAATCACTTCCTTTGTATCGTATCGTCATACTTCACAAAACACACCACATTTTAGGAGGGAAAATTCAAAATCTGGGGAGATCTAAATCAATGAACTAAGTGATAAATTCTTAAAGTAAATCAAATGTCACATCTTGACCCAAAATTAGCCTTAACATATTGGCTCAATGGGTTTTCTTAAACATATAATCTTAACTTATCTGATACCAATGTGGTTCTTCATACTCACGCTTAAAATCACAACATCTCCCCTAAGTGTGAGGTCCAACATGATATGCTCTACACACCCCCTCAACAGAAGCTCCAAATACTTATGACAAAGTCAAACACAATGTCTTGCTCAAATGTTGTTACACCAGACCACAAACATCTGCACCAATTGAGCACAAACTAACCACACCACATTGAAAACTAAATTGCATTGGACTTCATACTTACACTTAAAATCTCAACAAAAGTAATTGGGATGAATATTGGCCTTTTATTAAGAGAATAATTAAAGATGCGGCCAGATCAGCACAGCGATAACATAAATTTATTATAAAATATTTTGGAGTAGTTAGTTACATTGACCTCTCCTAATCTCCATTAAAAATACACACATCCCTTAATAGTTTATAAGTCATTTCAATGAAACCCTTAATGAATTAAAAGAATTTATGAAAATAACTTTTATACCCTTGATTACTCCATCTATTTTATTTATTTATTTATGTTGTCACTCCCCTAATTATCCTCTCATCACTTCCACACTTCCACCTGTTAATATATCCTCTCCTCCTCTTTAATCCGGAATCACAATTACCACTAACAAACAAAGAAGAGAGAAGGGAGGAGGCTGCATCACATCACTTGAAGTGGAGAAGCCAACATACAATGCAGGAAGAACTAAGAAGCGCCTATGACGCTTCATGCTTCCCATTTCTTTCATTTAGAAATTAGAATCACAAACACAAACATATTCATTCACATTTATCTTTTAACACAAGCACAAAAACCTAATACCCAATATCTGAGGAAGGAAGGGGCGGTCAATAAAAATTACCCCAATATTTCTTAATTGCAGCAACTTATAACAAAAGGTATAAAATTATAATTTAAACTCAAATATAAGCCTTTTATTTTGTTTTGATTGAACCATTGATATTAGAGCTTTGTTACTAAACTCGACTAACTTGGTCTAATTTAATACAAGTCTTCTTTTAAGGGGTACAAATATCTCAACAAGGATTTTCACCATTTTTAAAATTCGAAGGCGGTTCCAAATATAAAGTCTTTTAGTAAATATTTAGTAAATAATAACGTTTATCTAGCCATCGCGTTACATATACAACAACAACAACAAAACCACTTAAATATTGACCATAAAGATATATGGGTCGATATTTGATCCTCTTACACAATAAACCAATCCTTTTCACTACATATGCTCCCTACAACATGTATGTAATGATTATATACACACACGTGATGGATGTCAGCTTTGGCAATGAAACTAATCGCGTGGTGTTGGAGACATGTTCCCTGTAATAATTTACATCACATCTTAATCTATATGTTAATGATCACAATGTATTGATCCATGCATGGATGGATGTGTTCAAACTTAAAACAATATTTTCAAGACTAAGTCATCTGAGTTATTGCCATTGGGGGTTGATTGTCTATAAATATAAGAAGTGTGAGCTGATTTGATTTTTATCTCCCAAAAAAGTTTTTACTTGAAATTAAAATTAAGAGTTAATTGACTTTTCCAGGAAATGCACTCGCCCAACTAATAAACAGACAACACAAACATGGGTTCTAATAAAATCACTTAAAGGAATTATTACATTATTGCATACTGTTTGACCCTACAATTAATACTTGAATTGAATGGAATACTTCTTGAATCCCATCCACGAAGTATAAGAAAAGTAATGGGTGATTATAAGGTAAAGTTTAATTTTATATGTATTTATGTCATTAAATATTCCAAATGTCTTGTATTAATCATTACTCGTAGAAAAAAAAAAACTACAGATAACATAAAACATTTTAGTATGGTAAGTTTCTCTTAAACCANTTACCTTTTTCATTTTGAAAAGATAATGATGTAATAGTGTATATGTCCAATGGAACATGAAAGAAAACTACAAGCCTCCACCACAACCTGGGAAATTCTCCATCATTTTTGTTGATTAGGACTATAGTATGCTTCAAGCATGATCCGAATATATTCACCTTTTCGAGCACTCACTTTCCAGTTTTAACTTTGTATAACTATACTTGTGATTGGCCTCACATCATATAAAGTATGTTAATTACTGCAGTAAACTTATATTATGGTTTCTGTTATCACATTCATTTGACCTTTATAGATGAATAGCAGCATTAATATGCATATATATGATTTGTTCACCTTCACTTACACCTTTTGTTTCATTCAAATGATTACTTGGCAGTAGAGGAGCATGGATACAAGCTAATGAGATCAATCCTGAAGAATTCGTATCATCTCATCAGCATATTGGGAAGCTTTCTGAGGTTGTGACCTAATCCGCACCACTTCTATATACCAATATCTAGGACACTCACTCTGTTAAATAAAAATGCAATGCCTTGAACAATAATATACGGAAAAGAAATTCATTTTTGTGCACTGATAGTATAAAGAAGTTTTATATCATCATTCAATCATGTGTTGTTATATGGGAGACTTTTGAAATAGTAAGAAGCACATGACTAGATGATAATAAAATTGCTTTATACTGTTAATGCATAGGAATTAATCTTCATGTGAAAACATATGTGCATATATCCAAATCTCGTAGATATACTATGTAACATGTCATTAACCATCTCTTTCAAAATGCTTAAATGGTTAGGTTGAGACAGTTGAATGTTTAGTCATATGAAAATGATTAATTACTAATTTGTGCAGGGAAGCAACTATATGCAATCAAGAAGCTTCAAGGATCAAAATTTAGAGTGTCAGAACCCAAGCTTGGAGTTCACCTTAGGGAGACCAAATTGGCACACCAATGAACATGCTTAATTTTATTACCTGGTACATACATGATTCCACAAATATGGATCCCTTAATTAGTTGGCCCCAAAAACAAAAAATAGATTAATTAATGCACAGATATATAAAATAGGTAGTGCTTTTGTCAAGACGAAGATGTCACTTTCCACAAATCTAAAAGCAAAGCAAACTCTTGTATATTCTTTTTGAGCCAAAAAAGCTTAATTAGGTGGTGTTAGTCGTTACATATATAAATGTCATAGTTATAAAGTAAAAGCTGAAGAAAAAGAAGGAATCACATGAATTATATGGCTTTTGTTATGTCTCTCTTTTAATTTTCTCTCCTTTTCCCTAGGTTCCTAAGGATTTTGTCCATATATATAACTTTCTTTTGTGGCTCATGTTTGATCCTTTGAGAGTGATCAATGTGTGAAAGCTTTGATAGATGTTATTCTTCTACCTATCATATTAATTAATTATACTTTTTGTTCCTTTGATTTTAACCCTTGACTTGTACGCATCAAAAGCTAAATATAAAAGCAGTGATGGGTGTAAAAGATTTGGAGAATATATTATTGAGATTTCGTTCATGAGCAAAAAAAAAAAAAAACCACATCTTTTGGAAGAGGATTAAAAAAAAATATCATTCATGCAAAAAGAAGGGTGTTTTCTGTGCTTGATAATAAAAATATTGGAGATAAATAAGGTCTGATTGGAAGATACCCACGTTGCTTGATACTGTGTTAAGAATGTTGATGTTGTGATTGTGGGTTGCATTATGTGTCCCACTCATGGACAGTACCCTTTTGGTTGATATGATGCATAATCCAATGAATTGATGCTTGATGGAGAAAAAAATCACTTGTAAACAGCTGTAACCTTAAGTGAAGCATATTCAAATTAAAGGCTGCAAGGAACCATATCTATATATTATAGAAATCACTTTCTGTTAGGAAGGGGCCTTAGCCCATCCATTTCATCCCAAAAAAAAAAGAGGGATTAAAAAACATGTAGGCTTTTTGTTCCAGCCAAGTTTAAGGGAGTGCAATTGGCTAGTTAAAAATGTTTAACCGAGCGAAAGATTGACTAAGATCTTGGATTTTAAGAGTGTCAAAATTAGATTAGAACATGTTCTTTGTAGCTCAGAATAAGCTTCTTATATAGTGTTCTGTGTGACTCTTACAATGACAACGGTTGAGCACCTAATAAATGATCGAGTAGTCTTAACTTTCATTCTTTCATAATGATGGTATTAAATCTAATTGGTTACTATGTCTGTCCATGATAAGAGTTGCCACTTTGCAATTTCGATACCATAAAAATTAGATGACTAATTATGAGGGAGTTTGTTCTAATTGTAAATATTGGTCGACTTCGAAGCTTTCAGTGTTTGGTAGAGTGGACCATCAACTTTTACTAGAGACTGATCAGATGAGCCTAAAAGTTCATCCAATCCACATGCCACCAGCTCACAAGTCAACAAAGTTGGTTTAGTAAGCTAAAAGTTAGTATGTTTGGATAAGTTTACAGACCCAATGACCGATTAGAGGTTTTAATGCCTAATGACTGATCTGAAGTCTTCGGACCTAACAATTGATCGGTCCTAAAGAATGCGTATTGTTCAACTTTCTAATTACATTCTTATTTTTGTTGTATTAATTGAAAATCACTTAAATCTCTTTTAAGATATGGTTTTGATATGGTATCATTAACTAGTCCAAGGTTCAACTATTGTCTCTCTTTTTTCATTCTTTAAAATAAAAATAGGTTGAATTTGATAAGTAAATAAGTGCATTGTTTACGCTTAAGTTGAAGAAAACTTTAATATGAGAGAGCCTTCTAAATTTATTTATTTTGGTAGAGATATGTTTTTTATTAGCCATGATTCCATTTTAGGGATGAAATTGAAATCAACATAGACACCAAATTTCCGAGCAAAAAATGGTGATTAAATTGAATTTTCTCTAAAATAACGACTTCATAATTCATATAATTGAACATCAAATATTATTATATATACATATAAAATTCCTCTCATAACACATGAGACTTCCGTGATTCCATTAATTATTGCTTACAGAATGCCTCTGTCTATATTGTTTTGACATGATGATGTTAACAAACTTGGAGGTACGAAAGAGACTGGTGACTAGACCATTGCCATGAAATCCATGAAATCCATGATATATATATATATATATATATATATATATA
>QANU01051517.1:77580-95023 GCA_003254905.1 Nissolia schottii
TATATATATATATATATATATATATATATATATATAGGATCTACCAATATGTGGTACTTGAAATGAATCATTGATGATAACGCATCTCAGGAGACATTTGAGTAGTTTGAATGGTCCATATGATAATTAAATGATGTTTGAGCCTTTTCCACCACTAATATTCAGGTAGGATTCTCTTCCTCTCCATACATTCTCCATTATACATTACACTAAAAACAACACAAGGGTCGGGTTATAACTTATATATATGTAGTAATGTAAACACATTTCGTCTTTTCGTAAGGTCAAAAAGTTATAATATATACCACTTCAATTAAAACTTTAGGGATAATTATATTGATTTATAAAATTGTCATTGATTTATAGGGAGTTTTGTGCTTTTTAGTGGGGGAATTGTGATAAGGAGATGTTTACAGTCCAAGAAAACAAGAGAGGGTACGTACATCAGTATGACAATTGACAGTGGGATATGATCATAAATAGATAGGGTACCCACTTGAGTGTAAGTTTCAGTTTCATGATGATGACTTACTATATCTTCTGCGGGAGATATGCACACCACTCAAGGGCTAGTGGGGCAGGGCATGTGGTGCAACGGTCCCAAAGTTTGTTTTTAGTATGCTAAATAAGTAAATTGTATACTTAAAATGGAAAGAAATAAAAGTGAGCAAGCTAAAGACTGTAAAACTCAAACGGAAATTCATATGGTAATAAGAATTACATATAATGATAAATTGATAATGTGATTTTAAAGATGTATATAAAATTCCGCTTAAATTATTGGGTTAGAGTATTCCTTTTTTTTTCTCTTGATTTTGTATGATTAAGTTTTTTTTTTTTAAGGTTAGGCCTAACACTTAATAGGCTAGGCTCGAGCTTGGCTCGTTGAAATGTCTGGTTTGACGTATAGCCTGTTAATTAAGCTTGTAAGTTAAGAAGGAAAAAAAAGGCAGTAAAAGATTTGTGGGGGAAAAAAGTACTAGATGTTGGAATAATTAAAATAATTATTTTGTGGACATGCATAAATTAGTAATTTGTCCAGATTAACCTAATTGTCAGAATATTGTGTTCATGTGTTTGGGCTAGCTGATGATAGGTGGGCTAGGCCCATCATTAACTAATGTATGGAAGAGTCCCTTCGCATACCCTGTGTCAGTTTTTATTCTCCCTATTAAGAATAAATAAATACTCTCTCCTGCCCTTTGGAGTCTGACACAGAGCATAGGGGAGAAACTCTTCCTCTTCCTTCTGTGTTTGGTTCCATTTTCTCTCCTCTGCAGGCACAAGGAAAATGGCCTCCGATCCTTCAATTCCAGGTAATAATTTCTCTTCTCTATCACTATGAAATTGTTAATGTTTCACATGCTGTGATTAGAACAAACATGATTTTTCCTTCACTAGACTCTGTCAAGAAAAACAAAATCTGATGCGGGGGAAAATAAAAAAATAGATGAGTTGAGAAAATAATAATTATCAGAAAACCACTGCAACAAATAGATGGTGAAATTGCAGAAGAAAATCGGTGATGATAGCATTGACGGTGGAGACAAGGGTTCAACTTCATGTTCTTGCACCTTTCATCATAAACCTCCCTTCACTACCCCAACTGTCGCGAATGACGAGGTCCCACGGTTTGGCGCCAAAAAGGAGGAGCTTGGTGGTAGCCATAAAAATTAAATGAGAGGATGAGACCAAGAGAGAAATGAGATATGAGATTGATTTAAGAGAGAGAGAGAGAGAGAGAGAAAGAGATGTGGAAAACACAATGAGCAGCGGCTGAAGAGAGTTACGAGTATTGTAGGGTTTAAATTTATTATTGTGCATATTATTATCAACAGCTCATGTTAGCTAAGTGGTGGAGAACATGGGTTCAATTCCCAATCTCATCATTTTACACATTAACGCCCAACACAAGCTAGGTCATAAGCTCCTGATAGACTATCTAACATTTAAAATTTTACAACTACTTTTATATGACCATGTTATGGATAAATTTTTACGGTTGATTATATTCTTAATTAGGTCACGTTTCCAATGTCCTCCATCAAGAAGTGCACATTAAATGCACATTCATAGATGACTTGAGACACCAGGTTATCTTTTTCAATTTTTTATTCAATATTTATTGAAAAGACTGTTATATCTTTCATTTTAACTTAAATTTTCTTTCTAAACCATATAACTAAGTTTCACAAAAGGATGAAGTTTCTCTTACCACCGCCTCTCCACCGTCGTCTGCCTCACCGTCGGTCTTCCTCTGTGACTTTAAGTCTCCATTTCCCACAATCACCAAACCATAGCCTATGTAAGATTAAAGTGAAAACCAAATTCCAAAAACAAACAAGTTCATAGCCAATGATTTGCTAAAGACACCAGAAAATTTCATGGCCAAATTCCGAAAAACAACTTCAAGTATGCAAGATCTACTCAGCAGCTCAACACCATGGTTGTTAAACTCTCGAGTTAACTTGTAAACTCTTACGAGTTTATGATTTTACTACACAACACGAGTTAACACTTATTTAAACTCTTTTTTGGTAAACTTGTACTAGTTTAAGTAAACTCTCAATTCTGCTAGCTAGTTTACGAGTTAAAATCTACTTACGAGTTTATGAGTTTATCTCAAAATGTACAAATTTTGTAATTTTGTTAGATACTTATTTAACTTTGTTTAGGTTAGGCAATATCTATTGAGTTTATTTAGTTAATTTCATATATTTATCATAATTGAGTTGTATTTTATCAAACTATAAAATAATATACATACAGAATAAAGTATGATATAACAACTAATTATCATGAATTAAGGTGTACTTTATGATATTTCTTTCATTAATTTAATTTAAAGTTAACATTATTCAAATTTAATTATAAATATAATATTTAACGATATTTAGTTCCTAATTATGTTGTTTATAACATATTTTTTTACATATTTAAAATCTTACAAATTTATGAGTCAAATTTGCTGAAATTCCACTAATTTAATTAAACTATCCTGTTTGATAACCTTGCTCAACACCACAAAATTTGGAGATGCAACATACAGATCCTCAAAAAGCTCCAAAATAGAACTGAAAAAAAATTGGATTTGCTCAACACCGAGTCACTCCTAACTACAACCATTACCGCCACCACTACGACCTCGACGTCCAATCCATAAAACCTCCATAGCCACAAAGACCTCTGTCACTGATCCTCGTCGATCTCGCCTCTTCGCAACCCAACAACACCACCAAACCCCAACGCAACTCAATTGTACTGGTTGTAAACGTGGTGTGACCTTAGTAAGGCCGATTGGTATTGTTTGAATGTTTCGAAAGACAAACAGAGAAGAATGATTGGGATGGGGAAGTGGAAAGGGGTAGGGCTTGAATGTAAATGTCCTTAATAAATATTTTTTTAAAATAATTAAATAAATACAACTAGTTGTTCTTTAGTTGGAATAAAAGTGCTCCTCTTAAATGTGTTTGTACCATAAACTAATAGCACCATGTGTTTTCAACCGTCAGATGAAAAATACACTCAATTCACTGGTCAACAATGTAATTTACTGAGGAGAAAGTAGGTGAACATTGAAAGTTCATTTTTATGGGTGAACACTGGAAACGTGTATTCTTAAGTGTGAACCTGACTAGACTCCCCTTTAGTAAAATTGTATACATGATAGCAATGTGAAATTTTTATTTAAGATGATTTATTTTCATGTCAAGTGCGCCTAAAAATTGAGTACTATCTACCTAGCACCCCAAAAATGTTGGAGGATTGGGATTCGAAAGCTGACTGTCAAAAAGCTTTTGGGCCAAAACATCCGATTTCATAAATGAGGCTTTTACGGATGAGGCTGAATTGGGCCTTGCTGAACTCCACAATACAGGTAAGTGTAGCCCCATTAATTTCTGTTAAGATTTTTTAAAAATTATACATAAGATGAATATAATAGACTAACTCAACCTTTTAATATTTAAAAATGTGTATACAAAATAATCAAAACGAGGGTTTAAGGTTACTTGAGTTATAATTAGAGATTGGAAAGTGGGAGAATGCATGGCTGAGTGATCCCTGTCCAAGTGAGCTCTTGTTCCAGGGAGAGACTGCGATTGAGGGTGGGATAAATGTAAGGACATCTGACGTTAGAGACGAGGTAAGTGATTTAGGGTAAAACCTAGAGTGGGGTTAGGGTAGGCTTTCATAGAAAGGATGATGAATAACCACCTTCCTTATTTACGAAGATTAGATTTTCCCTGCAGCCTTGGGCCATACTCATCTAAAGGGAGAATACGTGTGTAAATGGATCCACATAGCCCTTTAGAACCATGTTTTGGGTTGAGCCCAAGCTTTGCGTGTTGGGCTTTTATAGGTCGTGTTCTTAGTCCTCAAGTTTGACTTCACATGTGCTTCAATCTTGACATACAAAAGTAAACTTTTCGAATTTTGTAAAAAAATTAGTGGAAATAAAAAATAAAAACAAGAGACAAGACAATCACTCTTACAAACTTGTGCTGACAAACACACAAGTAGTCCTTCACTGGAACAGCACTGTAAAGCTCATAATGCTTACAAAGCATCACTACATTCTTTCAATAATTGAAAAATGCTCAAAACTCCGATAAGACAGAAGCAAAGTCTATCACAAGACACACCGTGACACAGACCAACAAAGACACGTCAAACCCACAAACTCAACGCCACACTCTGAGCAGCCTCGCCATCCTCCGCAAATATCGCAGGATAAACTGAACATGTTGACTAATGGTTGGGACCCAAAAGTGAGAGAAGAAAATCTCTGTAGTTTCCAGATGTCTCTGAGTGAACTGCATTGTTAAGTGTCTTCTTGTATTTCTTCAAATATTCAGCTTTGATGTACTGCATGTCAATCTCAGTCCTTGTTACAATGACTCTTATGAGAGTGGTATCATTAGTCCCCAGTCCTTTCATGGCCTTACGTAACACCTGCATGGCATAGTACCAATATTGTATATTAATTAATTAGATGATATAATATTTACACCAATCCAAAATGACTTCGCCAATACCAATCACTTTACTCTTATAAAATGCCCCTCAGAGAAAAGCTTTTATTGATCCTTAGCACATCTCACAAACTTTGCAGATTTTTTTAAGTTAATTCATAACGTTGGCCTTTCAGATTATACACCCTAGAAACTAAATGCTAGAACTTTCCATGACTGTTCACTGCCTTGTAAACACAAGCATGCCTTTTGCTTTTAGAGCAATGATCAAATACCTTTTGTCCTTACAAGAAGAGTTGTTATTGACACCAATTGTTGCCATGGCATTACAGGAAGCAAATGCCTAAATTTGAATGTTCAAGGAAATATTTGTTTTTTTTAGATAACAATGAATTTTCGTTGAAATAAGGCTTGAACCCAAAATTACGGAAGCAGTTACACCTGAGCCATATCCACTAAAAACAAACCCGGCCAGTAAGGGCTAGAGCCTCATTAAAAACCCCTCCATGAGAGAAAAGTTCAAGGGAACATATATATATAGATATAGATATACCTTTGCATAATACTTTCCTGGATTCACAGCACATTGGACTATTGTCAAAAGAGCATGAGCAAAAACCCCTGATGTTTCATTCTTTACAGCCTGCAATTAAACCAGCTTGGATATCAAGGGATAAATTTTAAAAAAAGATAAGTGATAAATTCAAATAGGTGAGCATACCTTCCTGAGCGAGTGACCATACATGTCATCATAGAAAGAACTGACGGCGGCCAAATGCGCGGCGCTCCGCTCGCTGAATATTTGGACGAAAGCCTTCTCATCGGTTCCCAGCTTCTTTTCCCCTGCTTTGTAGAGAACCTTGGCATCGTTCCGAGCCATTTCTTCGTTAACCTCAGGGCCTTCGTGGCGATGTACAGTTGTATATGCAAGCAAGATCTGCAGCAAGCATTTTGCACATAAAGGCATATCAGTTCTGTCACAAACAGAACATCACACACTTAAAACAGAGAAGTGCTAAGGCGCTTTCCATAAAAGCCACGCATACAAGGACAAAGAGAATCCACCTTTTTAAGATCCCCGGAGGTGTTTGCTTCGATATCATGCTCGGGATAAACGCCAAACTTGGAATGGTAGATCTGCTTCAAATATTGCAGCTGGGATGGTGTGTGCGAACATATTACTTCAGCTGCAGCTTCGAGGTTTCTGTCTGAAGTTAGAGACTGCCTAATGATCGTTGCATCGCGTCCCGCAGGATCATGCATCCAAAGCAGCACTGCAGTCTGATGAACAGTAAATATATGAAACAAACCAGATAGTGTTCTGATTCAAAGCCACTGCAAAATTTTTAAGATACATGTAATTTGGTAGGTAGCATTTTGGTAAGCGTCTCGGGACAAAAAAAAAAATACGGGGATGTAGGAATAGTAGAGATATGTCCCCTGTGTCTCTTCATTTTGGAGGTACGGAAATTAGCTTAAAAATCGTCTCTAGACCTCGTTTTGAATGTACAAGATTAGTTAACAAATTATCCTGAGAGAAATGCAATTAATGCAATTCTAAGTTATTTTCTGCCATATGACGCTTACGAATAGCTACCAAAGTACAGTGGAGCTCACGATAATAGAGTAACTATAATATAAATTAGTACCTCTAACTTTCCATGAAGCTCCTTCTCTAGCCGTTTAGAAAGCTCCTCGGAATATGTTGTTCTGTATTCTTGTTGGATGTAGGCTCGCTGCTTGGCGTCTCTGTGAGCAAGGATATTAATGACAGCACTGGTATCACACCCAAGTCCTGTGAATGCATAAAATCAGAATGAAAATAGAGAAGGGTTCATGGATGAAAAGGGAACAATTTAAGGTAGAACAAGTCTAGAGGAATATATCAATTGAATCTTGACAACTGACAAGCAATCTCTACGTATTAAGAATCAGGTTGGCGACATCCTGTGTAATGTGGCAACCACAGTCCAAAGTTTTTTGTTTTTTATTTTTTAAATAAAACGAGTTTAATTATTATGCATTGGTTTACACTGTCAGCAGCAAAATGTTTGACTTTCTTATCCACTATTTGAGAAGTCATGCATATCAAAATAATTTGATTAGATGATAACGTAAAGAAAATGTACATTGTTATGCACTAACAATTAAACTTAAATTAGATGAAAAGCAATCAGAGAAAAAGAAACCTAGGTAAATATCAAGTTTTATCCAACACTTAATGTACAACAAGTAAAAAAGTTTGGTAATTAGGGTTTTTCTTTTCATGACTTGGGTTTAAAGACTTTTCTGCAGTCCAAAGCATGTAAAAACAGAGAAGTGGTTAAGAATGCAGCAACAAACCATTGATTTAGAATAGCTTCCCCCTAGAAATTGATGCCACTTGTGAAACAGATACAATCATTCTAATTTTATGCTGATGTATGATTCTTTTCAACAAAGTAAAAAAAGTGGCCAAATTTAACTTCCTTTTTGAACAAAATTCCATATAAATAACAAGATTACAAGCACACAAAATCAGCAGAGGGAGATTACCCTTGAAGGCACGGTATAGCTGCATGGCATCATCTCTTGGTGAAGGAGGAATTGGAGGTACAATGAGGGTGGCCATTTTCCCCTTACGAAAACACAAGTTACACTAAGAGGAAGAAGAATAAGATGAAAGAAGTGGAAAACAGATAAGTTTCTTATTGTAAGAAGAATAAGGCAAGAAGACCCCACTTATTTATGCAAAGCTCATAGCACATGCCACATTATTCTAACAAATAAATTTGGACAAAAGTTATGATTTGCTAGCATTTTCGTTAAGATCCACACACACTCAGCATGGTGAATTTACATGCATGCAAACAGTTCTTGTGTAACAAGAAAACATTTCATTATTCTTTTCTGTCATTATCACCAACAAAGATCAATTCGGCCACTTGGCCTATTCCTTGTCATGACTTACGATTCTGCAGACCTGAAGAGAATAAATTCATCCAAGTTCAGTAGTTCACTTTGGAATCTCAGACTCGTTCTAAACAATGATGACTAGAGAGGGATCATTCTTCGTCCTTTCGTTGGTGGCAGTATGGCAGACGCTTAAGTCAATTTGATAAGAATTAAAAAATAAAATGCATGATATAAATGTAACTTACGAATAAGTTTAACGTGAGTTTAAAGGTTGAACCATACACTTTCTTTAGTATTGATCAGCCGTTAGGCAGAAAAAACCTCTAATTGATCACCAGACTCATACTTTTTATCAATCTTTAAGCCATGGAACTTCACTAACTACGACGGTGAACCATATCTTTCCTTAATGATTGGTCGGCAATATCATTACCTTAGCAATGTTTTTAACTTCATTTATCCGTCCGTCTTACACTCCTCAACTAACTACTATAAAGTCTAGGAGTCTTAACAGAAAAAAAAAAAAAAAATCATGTTCCAATATAATCTGTAGCACCTGAAACTTTCACTCAACTTTGTGTGTCTAAGCTAGCTTTTAACTTCTCAAAAAGCACTAACAATAAAAATATTAAGTTGTACAACCAATTTGATTCAATCACATGCAACGTGACTTATGACTCCGAAGAAGAAAAAAAAATCGAAGGTAAAAAACTATTCAAACAGCCCCTTTATACAAATCATGCACAACAATCCTTCTTCATCAGTTAATTCTGACAAACACACAAAGCAGTCCTTCACTGAAACAGGAGTGTATGGTTCATAATCCTCACAAAAGCACTACATGCTAGAACCAAATCTACACGTTGATAAAGAGAAAAATGAAGTTTGCAGCTGCTGATACACATATCATGGGATCACCAAACATGTTGACTATTGGTTGGGACCCAGCAGTGAGAGAAGAAAAGCCCTGTAGTGGCCAGATGTCTCTGAGTGAACTGCATCATTCAGTGTCTTCTTGTATTTCTTCAAATACTCAACTTTGATATACTGCATGTCAATCTCAGTCCTTGTTACAATGACCCTTATGAGAGTGTTATCATTAGTCCCCAGCCCTTTCATGGCCTTGTGTAATACCTGCATGGCATGTGGCAATACTATATATTAATTAATTAAGATATAAACCATGTCTTGTTCGTACACACTTTGGCATTTCAGAGGACATCACTGGTTACTTTTGACTACATATGTGAAATTTATAAATTATGAAGAAGAAATAAAAGGTCTTTTTTTTTTCTTTTTTCTTGCATATTTACAAAAACTCCTAATATATGTATACCATTGAGAAACATTTTAAATGAAACTCAAATCTCTTATGCCTTCAACTATATATCTCATTAGAATGAGACTCGAGCTCAAATAAACTATAAAAATGATTAATCAATATTGTATAAATAATTAAAGTGAATTGATTATGCAATGAAGTAAAGATATTATTTTTTTTGGTGAAAATGAAGATATGAATTTCTTTTTCGATAACTAATTGGTTGACCATAAGACTCAAAGTGAAAGGAGAAAAACAGGTATTTTGCATTACAAATCACACAATATACAGCCCATACATTATTTTTTGGAATATATTCTCACTTCATGGCTACCATGAATAAGCAAACCATTGACACAACACTCACATACAGCACACTCTACATAACGTGTAGTCAGCTGTAACACCTAAAAACAAAATTGTTCCAAAATGGATGCTAACATATCACTTGCATATTCACCATGAGCATACAATATTCACAAGATGCCTCCCGCGCCCTCAAAGACAAAACAAATTAAATCTTAAGCCTAACATGCCTATAAGATAAAATAAAACTTCAAAGACATTTCTCTCTTGAAATTAAATTAAGCTCTAAACCCTTCAAATCTTCAACAAATATTCTATTATTGAGAAAGATGCAATGTTAAATTTAAAAGGGTTTCATATGCAAACATGTACAATTAACCATGAATGAAAACACTTGGACGTATAAAGGAAAAAATGAAGATTCCATCACACCTAATTAGTAGCAAATTCTACAATTCATGGAATAACACCATCGCACTTAGTTATTGTCGAATGGGATAACAAAATCCCACTTGTTGAGTCACACCTCTTAATCACTCCCGGCAACATCTCTCAACCACTTCTCTACCTTTATGATAGTTTTCTTATTCTGTACCATTTTTTTTTCCTATCAATTCTATCAAGGTGTGATGGAATCTTTAATTTTCATTTTTTTCCCATAAAAAAATGAGGAGTAATCAACAAAGTCAAAAGACATGAAACTACCAAACAACATAGGATTAGTTCTAAAAAACAAAACGAAAAACAGCAAGAAATCAGCTTAATTAAAATGGCATCCTAATAAGATCCTTACCAAATGCCCATAACAGGATTCCCTATAATTTTTTACTCCTAAGAATAGCCTTGTTGTAGACCAAAGCACATGCAAATGTAACTCACTTTTACGCTCAAATCGTATTGATTACACAATGACTACGATAACAACTCCAATTTTGTGTTGGTTTATCAGTTTCTACCACATCAAACCTGCATCTAAATCATGACACAAAAACCTCTATTCTAATTTTTTTATACCCAATATCACTAAAAAGAGGATGGTATAGAATATGATGGAAGAAGGTAGAGGCTTTAACAAAAGTATAAAAGAGAATATTATGAAATATTCCATCGACTAAGCATTTCATTGAACAACTTATATACATGTGTACGGCAAATAAATAAATAAATAAATAAATAAATAAAGGAAGCGCGTGTAGTGAGATAGCGATGAAGGATGGATGGAGGTCGTGACGAATGACGCCATGATGGCCGTCACAGATAGGATGCAATCAAGCTTGTTGAGTGCTGTGGTGATGGTTGCTTATTGTGAACTTCTTGGTTTCCCACGAAATTTAGTGGGTAGCTCAAATGCCCATACATACCCTTCCATCTCCATGTCCAAGCAATAATATCAATAATAGAAATGACCAGAATTTATTGTTGGAAAGGCAATTACATGTGAATTTTATTATGGGGAGGTTACAGATACTCCAGAGTAGGAGGAAGGGTAACTTCAAGAGAGTGTGAGCAGATAGAAAGTGATTACAAAGAGGCTTGTGAGAAATCATCAATGATTGACATCTACAATAATTCGCTGACATAGTACTCATAGAGAGTAGTGCATCAGAAATTATACATTATAAATAGATTTGTTTGAGTCAGTGCAAATGTCAGTAACACACAAGCCATATTATGGCACTCATTTATCACACACAACAAATCAAAGGAGCAGCTAGAAATAATTACAACAGGTATAGAAAATACGAAAACGCTTTACAATTGTTCCTTGCCTTTGAAACACAAAGCATAGTGGATACTCATTTTGTAGGAGACGACGTGTCAACTCACATTTCATCTACCATTGAATGAGATTTCTATGGGGCTCACACCCCATCCCAAATCCAATGGTAAATGGGTTGTGAGTCAGCACAGTGTCCAATGCAAAAGAAGTACACTTAACATTTCTGTTTCCCAATACTCTCCCCTATCAACTTAAATGTTAAACAAGTCTAACATAAACATATACAATATGTTCATGTTGGGCTAGTTACTTACAAGTTGAGGAGTTGTTGTTGAACACAAATTTGTTGCCATGGCATTACAAGAAGCAATTGCATAAAGTTGAAGTTCAAGGGAATACCTTTGCAAAATACTTTCCTGGATGCACAGCACATTGGACTATTGTCAAAAGAGCAAGAGCAAAAACCCCTGATGTTTCATTCTTCACTGCCTGTAATAAAACCATCTTGGATAAGACCCAGGGAGAGAAAAGGAGAGAAAGAGAGGGAGGGGGGGGAAGAGTTCAAGAAATGACATATGTAAAGTGATGACCTAAACTAAAAGTTGTCAACACACCTTCTTGAGTGAGTGGCCATACATGTCGTGGTAATAAGAACTAATGGCAGCCATTTGTGCCGCACTGTGCTGGCTGAATATGCGGACAAAAGCCTTCTCATCAGTTCCAAGTTTCTTCTCCCCTGCTTTGTAGAGAGCCTTGGCATCGTTCCGGGCCATTTCTCCATTAACCTCGGGGCCTTCATGACGAGGTATAGTTACATATGCAAGCAAGATCTGAAGCAAGTTTTTTCACATGAAGGTGTCAGTTACACTACTAACAGCAGCTCCATTGTTTTAACAACTTCGAAGGAACTAGTAGATGTGATTAAGCAACCAAAGAATCATATAAGACAGAACTTTTGCATCCTATGGGAAATAATCACAAACCACGTCACAAGGTTACCTCAATAGGCGTGCACACACAAAGTGATACAGTACACACTTGGTTGGAGGGACAAGACATGGGTGTTTCTTTCAATATCATGTTAAAGATGAATGCATATACAGGGTTAGCTGAAGATCCTTTAATATGACAATATGACTGATTCATGAAGCATGATAGCTCAGGTTCTTTGATAAAATCTATGCACAAGGACAAAGAGAATCCACCTTTTGATGATCACCCAAGGTGTTTGCTTCAATATCATGCTCAAGATAAGTACCAAACTTAGAATGATAGATCTGTTTCAAATATTGCAGCTGGGATGGTGTGCGTGAACATATTACTTCAGTAGCAGCCTCAAGGTCTCTTTTAACAGTTAGAGACTGCCTAATGATCGTCGCATCACGTCCCACAGGATCATGCAACCAAAGCAGCACTGCAGTCTGATGAAAAATATGAAACAAACCACAAAATGTTTGGAATCAAAGCCTCTACTAAATTTTAACATACATGTAATTTGGTTAATGAAGACCGTAAATGCGATCAATGAGTACCAAATGACCTACAACGAGGCTCATACTAATGACGCGATTATAATATATAGCGGTACCTCTAACTTTCCACTAAGCTCCTTCTCTAAGCGTTTAGATAGTTCCTCAGAATATGTTGTTCTGTATTCTTGTTGGATGTAGGCTCGCTGTGTGGCATCTCTATGAGCAAGAATATTGATAACAGCACTAGTATCACACCCAAGTCCTGTGAAGGAATAGAATCAAAATTGTTACAATATAAAACCATTTGATTGCCTCTACCCATTAGCTTAAGCTTCTAGAAGAAATGGTTGTTGACATTGCTAAATATTGTTCACGCTACAAGCCAATAAAGCTCTTGTGTGAAGGGATGTGTAAAGACATAAAATCATTTAATTGTCTCTACGGATTAGCACAAACTTTTCGGAGGGATAAAGGGTTCAAGGATGAACGGGCACAAATTAAGGGAGAGCAAGTCTAGAGGAATATCAATTGAATCTTGACAAGAAATCTCTACATACAAAAGAAGAATCAGAGAAACCACACACAAAAGTACATTTCTTTCAAAAAGTAAAATTAGATGAAAAAACTCCTAGGAAGTAGAGGCCAGGTATAGGTAAATATCTAGAGTAGCATTAAACGTTTAGCATATAACAAGTAACAAAGATAGGTAATAGGGCTATTCTCATGGCTGGGGTTAAAGGCCCTTTGTGCAGTCCAAAAGCACGTAATAAAAACAGAAAGAGTGGTTTAAGAATGCAGCAAGAAAACCATTGATTTAGAACAGAACGGCTTCCCCCTTGAAATTGATGCCACTTGTGAGACACACACAATAAATACTCCAATTTTTATGCTTTGAAGTATGATTCTTTTCATCACAGTAAAAATCCACATCATGCTTTACTGATTGAACCAAAAACAAGTTGCCAAATTTGGCTTCCTTTTTTAACAGAATTCCAAACAAATAGCTGCCCACAATTAGGGGGGGGGGGTTGTTACCCTTGAAAGCACGGTAAAGCTGCATGGCATCATCTCTGGGTGAAGGAGGAACTGGGGGTACATTAAGGGTAGCCATCTTCCACTATGACAACACAAAAGTAACAAGATGAAGAAGAAGAAGACGAAGAATGGTCAACAGATATTTATCTTCTTGTGAGAATATGAAAAAGGCAAAAAGGGTGAAAAGGTTCCAACAATTAAGATTAAGTAAACGTGCTGAATTAGGACATGTTCAAGAGTTTTAGACAATTAGACCACCTATTCTTTTTAATCATTTTTAATTATATATTTTGTTAAAATTTTATTAATTTTTGTTTGATATTTTAACAAGCATGATTAAAAATAATTAAGAGAATTAATAAATTTAAAATTAGGACTCCAAACACTGCTGAATTAGACATGCAACATTTATTCTGATCTGGTCAGCTAAACCTAGTACTAACTTGTCCTGACTTCTTCAGTTTTCCATAGTTAATTTCCGTAATCCAAGACTTCTAATTTAATCAATAGGCAAAGTCAAAATGCTAGAGAGGAATTGATAATAGCCATTTGATTTCGTCCACAGCTAATCATGTGTAAGGGTTAATCGGGAAATGACATAGAATATTGTTTTTTTTTTTTTTTTAGCCGAAGGTAGAAGGGAAGGGAGGACATTTTATTTTCCGAGAGTCCAAGATAGCCATTTGTGATTATTGAGATACCAGATCAATCACTAAATCATGGAATTAATTAACTATGACGTAAAATACTTTTTATAGGGGTTTAAAAGTGAAAGATATTCTATTATATAAAAATGAGATAGACGGATTAACATATTTTAGGTTCATAAAAAAATTTGTTACTTATCCTCGTTTTATATTAAACATGATATCAATTCACTTATTATTTTTTATTAGATAAAAATTTAATAAGATTTATATACTATTAAATTACATCTAAAAATAAACGATGAGCAGGTGAATGCAATATCACAATCAAAATAATTGTAAATATTATTTCTTAAAAAATGAAATATTCAAGTTCAAGATACAGCCAAATCTGGTACACGGGATTCGTAGACTACGCGTTAATATGGATGACGTTAGAGTAGTTGGGTAGGTACCTTTCTCAATGAGCTCCATTAAATTCAACCGATTTCGTTGAGAACGGAAATAGTTTCCCTTAATGTGATTTGTTACTAATTGTTAAGTGTAATTTTTTATTCGGTTATTGAAGTGAAAATTATATTTGACAATTGGACAATTAGTTCACAATAAATCAAATTAAAATATCCATTTTCCATTTAGAACGTGTCTTCTTAACCTAAGTTGTATCATATGATTGGACAAACGACTCTAATTAAGTTTTGACCCCAAAAAGAAACCTTGTCAGGTACAGTGTAAAGGGGACACGGTCTTAATTATTGATTGAAATTATCAACTACCAACTCTAACAGTAGACAACTTTATTCTTTTGTCTTTACTGTCGAAACTATTTATTAAATTATCCTCGTTTCCAAATTAGTTTCCAAACTACAATAGTTTGGCTGACGTGGCACGGAAGGGTTGGGATTCGCCAACTGTGCTGGAAAATTTATTAAGAATTCGCCAACCGTGTTGGCGAATTTGGCACAAAATATTTTTTATTTTTTTTAAATTGTTTAATTAAAATGTAAGCAAATATTCATATTATGTGTTATGTTAGCACATGCTGGACTTAATACATGCGAAAACCATGGGTTTCTAAATAAGCTACAAAAATCCAAAAAAATATTTTTGTAAAAAGACCGAGACACTATTTATCGTGCGCGCAGGGGGAGAATCCATCAATTTGGACTTTGAAGAGATCAACCTTCTTTTCTTTTCTGTTCTGTACCCAGTGGGACCATCGTCCCCTCACTAGGTACAACCTTCTTTTCTTTTCTGTTCTATACTAGTAGGAGCGTCGTCCCCTCCTAAGTACAACCTTCTTTTCTTTTCTATTCTATACCCAATGGGACCGTCGTTCCCTAACCAAGTACAACCTTCTCCATTTCTGTATTTTAACAACAAGACTGCGAACCACAAACGCATTTAGCGTGAACATATTTATAAAGTGATCATCCCTGCATGTACGTAGGGTGGTGCGGGGCGTGTCCATAAACGTGCCAAGAGAAGGGAATTTCCTTATTCATATAACTACGTTCATATCTTCAAGGTACACCGAACCCTCTGTGGCCGGAACCTTTTTAAGACTTTGCTCGTTCTCTATGGTTCATTTATTATCCTTTCATACTTAGGTGACTTATATTCTAGTTATCTAAGATCGTCCTAGCACTCTAATGTCGACACATTTACTCATGATGCATAATACTAATTTATAGCACATAGAATATAGTTAATTTCACATGAATATCATAATCTGTAAACTAAGGTGTACCAATGCTTTTCGAGATATGCATAACCTCCAAGACTCATGGGAACTCATACTCCTAAGACTATCTTGTGATTTCCTTATAGCTCCTAATATGTTCCTTGTAACTTTCCCTCATCAAATCTTATGATCTTTCTTTATGTGTACATTTCAGACAGTTATGCCCTTTTCATTTTCTTAAATATTCTCTAACCCTAGTTTATTCTCTATTCCTCATATATTCACCCTTTTATTTTAAGCTCATTTATCTTTTCCTCACTTTCTTAGCTCAGAATCCTCACTCACCATACATACTCATTTTTAACATTCTTATTATCCACACTTACTTTCTAAACCTTATTATTTGCTCCTGCACTTTCCAAACTTAATCTTTCTAACCTCCATCCTCGTAACTTAATTTCTCTAACTCACACACACTCTCGTACTCTTGATTTCTTTTATACTCTTATTACCATAAGCCACTAAATTCTAACTCCTCTATCTTAAAATTCTAACTCCTCTATCTTCTAAGTCCACCCAAAAACCAAATCTCTTCTGGCATTTCCTCTCTCTTATACTTTGATTTTTCTTTTTTTCTCTCACTATCATAAGCCACTAAAACTCTATTTTCATCACATTTTAAACTTTCAACCAACTTTTCCCTTAAGTTTCCTCCTCAAAACCGAAACCACCACTTTCTCTTACAACTCTCACCTTTTTCTTTTACACATAAGACTTTACTCCAAAACCTTGTTAAATTCATATTAATATCCCTAACACACAATGGTACAACATAGTTTCTTAAGAACACAAATAAACATATTTTCTCAAGAACATGCATAAACATATTTTCACACATAAAACATCATAAACATGTCACTTAGACAGTGGGTTTTCGGATTACCCACCTCTAAAAAGATTTGATAAGATTCAAGAAACTTTGAGAAAAAGTTCCTTTGAGAGACTTGGTGTTCCCAAGCTTGCTTGATCACCTTTTCTCCAAGAAAAAACTTGAGAGGAAAATGATGAGGATGGCTACGGTTCTTGTAGGGAAAGCGATGAAAATTTTGTGAGGATGATGGTGTGTTGATTCAAAGCTTTGTGAGGAAAATGAGATGGAGTTTTAAAAGATGGTAAGATGGTGTTCTTTCTTGGTTGCTAAGGGAAGAAAATAAAGAAATGAAGATGAAGATGGGTGGTGTGTTAGTACACTGTTTATGAGAGGAAAAGAAGCAAGAAAGACAATGAAACAAGAGAGAAAATGAGAAGATGATGGAGTGGTCTCCTAAGCTTGATTGGCCTTGTATTTATAGAGAAAAGAAATGAAACTTCTCAAGGTATTGGGGGGGGG
>QANU01051517.1:95048-118966 GCA_003254905.1 Nissolia schottii
GGGGGGGGGGGGGGAGGGGAAGCTACGGCCATGGGGCTGAAAGATGAAAGGAAATTAAATTGATTTAAAGAAGTGAAGTGATGGAAGCATGGTGTGTGTAAGTGAGTTGGTGAGTAAAAGATGAGTGTGAGGGCTGCCATTGAAGTGAAGGAGCCATGTTTGGTGTGTTTAGTTTGGTGAGAAATGAGTGGTTAAAAGAGGTAAGTAATAGGATGGAAGAATGTAAGAAAGCATGGTTATTCTTAATCAATTTTGGGACAAGATTGATTTAATTTTGGAGGAAAATTAATTAAATTTGGGGAGGGGCTGTTGGTGGTGTCATGGCTGGTGGGAAAGATTGTGGGGAGAAATTGAATTAAATTGATGAATAGTGGATAATATGCGTATAGTGTTTGTATAGTGAAAGCACATGGTGTAATTGGAAGGAAACATGACAGTACACTCAAATTACTATCAAATATGGCATAACACTCTTATTTATTAGGAAGTGTAGCATTGCACGAGAATTGCAAGAAAATGTGACGTTGCACGAGAATTTGAAGAAAATGTAGTTTCTCATGATAATTAGACAGAAATGTCTCATTGTCCTTAAATTGCAAAGAAATGTGAGATTCAAGGATGGATAAAAAATTACAAATCTTACAAAATATTGAAAAAAACGTTAACATTTCGTGAGAATAATATATTTGGTGTTTATCACGTGCTCTACACTAATGTAAATACATTGTAGTCATATCTCTCTCTATATATAATAATACTGTTAACGGTGACATATTTACTTAAAATGTTTGAGCGGTAATACACATACATATTTTGGATGATTATGAAATTGTATAGAAGATGACGATGATGATGAGTAGGAAGGCAGATAACAGGCTCGTTCGTGCATTTCCCATATGGGAAGGAAGGCACGAAAGTTGGAGAATGGGCGCAAACCAACCTTGGGTTGAGATGTCACCGTATATTGTTCTTTTGACTCCTTCCCGTACCTTCTACTTTCATCCTTAGCCTCCAAAAAAGAAAAAAAAGGAAAGAAATCAAACATTCTGGAAGTTAAAATCCACGTGCCGTTTCCTGTGAACTCCGAAGCCAGCTCACGCCTCTCTCCTCCACCTCACGTCTCTACCCCCAAAAAATCAAAAATCGAAACTGAATAACTTCCTCTCCTTCTTATTCTCCCTTCCAAGCTAGCTTCCCTTTCATTCATTCATCCATTCTCACATATGCTACCAAGCTATTTTTTGTGCCTTGGGAATGCATCTCTCATAAACAAACCTACATAAGCTGCTGCTGCTGTTGTTGTTGTTGTTGTTCCTTATATATAATATAGCAAATTAATTAAACGGCTTGAGAATTTGGAATAATTGAGGAGAAATTAATGACGACGACAGAGGCGTTCATTGTGAAAGGAAGCAGCGCCTTGTTGATATCTCTGAGGGCATTGAAGAGCCTATTCATGTTGATCAACGCGGTTGTCACGCTTCTCGTGCTGCCCTTCCGATCTGCGGGAGGGAGGAAAAGGGTACTCTCCCCAATTGAGAATAAGGAATCCGAGAAGCATCATCATCGTCATCATCACCACCACCACCACGATCATCATCACCGGAAAGGGGCGGTGGTCATGAGGGTGCCGGCCAAGATTGTGCCCTGGAAGAGCAGCGGCGGCGGCGGAGGCGGGGGGGCGGATCATGCTGCGAGGAGGGAGCTGGCCATGAGGAGAGTGGTGGAGGACGGTGATGGCAAGACTTGTGTTAGGGACTATTGGCTTTTGGGGACAAAGAGGGGTGACACCATTTTCACCCAATCTTGGGCGCCAGTCTCTGTCAAGATCAGGCACGAATCATATCATGAGTTCTTCATTGATTCTCCAATTAATGATCAGTCTCCACAAGTTAATAATAATAATTAATTAATAACTAATGGTTTTCATAGGTGTTAGTGATAGTTACCTTTCATTTAAATAGATAGCATCATATGCCTTGTTAAACTTTCCCTAATCTGAATTAAATACTTCAATTATGGTATACTTACTTACTGTAGATTTCTACCTTAAAATGGTATTCAGATCTTAAGGACCCTCAAATTTGTCCCTCCCTACCACACAGCCACTTATGTTTTATACTTTTATTCCTTCAGTTTTCGGACCCTTCATTTTTACCCCCATACCAAACACACCCTTAGTTACTATTTGGTTTTCGTTGGCCTGTTGAATTTGAAATTGCTAATTATTGTGTCAATACTACTTTGTGCAGGGGACTTGTTACTGTCATGCATGGACTTAATGAACACAGGTTGGTGACTATTGTAGTTCCCTGGTGAAGCCGTGATCATTGATCAGTTCTTTTATTACTGCATGTTTAATATAATTTTCTGAAGCCATCCCCATCATTCCTTTGACAGTGGCAGATATGATCATTTTGCAAAACAGCTGAATGCGAATGGCTACAAGGTTTATGGCATGGATTGGGTTGGTAAGTCTGAACCAAATTATAATTGTGTACTAGTCTTAGATAGTAGTACTTGTTCCATTTACTATGGTAATAACATTGGTTCAATAGAGCATAATAGAAATATTAACACATGATTGGTTAGAGTGGTAGGTACTCTTTCCCCTTAACCGATGGTACCTTTGAAAAACCAAAAGAGAAAAATATAGAATATAAAGGAAATAAACAAAAGTTTTAGGACTCTAGATTCTTGTTGTTTGATCTTGTGTAAGTTCTAGTTCCCACTAAGTTCATTAAACTAGTATTTCATCATGCCTTGCATTTTTCTAAATATTGTACCATACTTTTTATACCAAGCATTATATTTTTGTTAACTTTATGGACAGTACGAAATGGACTCTTAATCAAGATGGTAATATCCTATTTTCTTTTTGAAAAATTACAAATGTTCTTAAAATCCCAACTATATGTAAAACATATATTCTTAACGGACTTTTCTAGTTGATGTTATCACGGGTCATAACATCTTGGCCCTGGCTTTCATAGGGTGAATCTTGGCACAACAATAAAATTGGAGAAATAGTTTTGAAAGAATAGCATATCTCTAGTTATTCTAAAGTGCTAACAATTTCTTACTTTGCAAATCAACCCAATAAACGTTGAATTTTCTTTCACCAAAGCAAACTTTTAGAGATGCTAATGGCTGTGCGAACCTTCTACTAAGTATGAGTAGCACCTCTCAACAGGTGTAGTTTTTCGGCTATACCAGTTTTGGTTTCTTGTACATTTTTAGCTGATTTAATGGGGATATCCTTTCCCACATATTGTTACAAGTTAGTTTTCTTAGCTTTTGGGCTCGCTAGGCTGATGACCATGGAAAAATGATATTCTTGAAAACATACACTGCATATGATTGCGTAGCAAACTTAAAGCACATTTAGGTATTTTAGTTGTCATTGGTATTTAATCATATTTTTCAATAATTAATAATTTAGTATTAATATTAGTCTTCGTAGTCTCTCCTAGTCCCCAAATCAATTTGTGCCAATATCCCACCCGCTATTATTTTACTTGTTAAGACAAAAGGCCAAGAGGAGGGCACTTGATGTTCACCACCAACATTTGATTTTTGTCCCTCCATTTGCTATTCTGTAAAGTTAGTGGGATGACAAGGTTGTACCTCTTGGCTTTTTGTGTTAATATGTAAAACAATAGCAAGTGGAAATGTGGAATATTGGCAGAAATTGGTTTGGCAACGGGGAGAGGCTACAGAGACTAGTATTAATACTAAATTATTAATGGTTTAAAAATAGAAAATGTAATATTTGTATGGTTAAATAAATAATCAATGGCAACCAAAATGTATAAATGCGCCTTAATTTTGTTAAGCAATCATATGTAGCCTGCTATTGATGGGCAATTGCTGGTGTCTCAGAACATCATCTCCCAAATTTGTACAGTAGTATTACCCTATGTATGTCTTCCTCATTATCCTGAATTTTCATGCATGATCTCTTAAGGGGATCTATCCCTGAAGTTATGCTACCCTTTTGTGAGAATGAAGCTGTGAAGTTGAAAATTTTTCTATTGACAAATTTCATGTCATCTTTTGTATGTAGAATACTTCCATTGGATTGTAGAAGACAGTGAATATAATCTCTTCTTGTTTGTTTCGTAGTTTAGTGATCACCATTCTTCAACATGCATGTATATTTGGATGTTGCAGGGCTAAGTTATTTGGAATGCCCATTTGTGCGATAAAGTAACATGTGAAGCTCCTGTTTATATGTAAGCTTGTTATCATCTAAGTATAATTGTGTATGAATTGTACATATAAGATTGATAAAATAAAGATAAGATACATAATTTGGCACATAGCTCATAGATTGTGTCTCTGAAGTCTGAAAACAAATGGATTTTAGGATGGTGATAATAATAAGATAGTTTCAGGAAACATTGGATGCTTGTTCCTCATGAGGCCATGTTCTACCTTTAAATTTGCCCTGAAAATTTAATGGGTTTATTTTCTGTTCTAGTAGATAGTTTTCTGTTTATTTTTGGTCTGTCCCATTTTCATCATTTTCTCAAATCTGATTTTTGTTATTCTTCCTTAGGCCATGGTGGAAGTGATGGGCTGCATGCATATGTCCACTCTCTTGATGATGCTGTTTCTGATTTGGTATGTTTTGGAATCTACAAGAATTTTTACAAAATTGTATAGACAAAGGGACTGTGATTTATTTCTTAACCCTGCATTGTGATTTAGCATGTTGAGGGAAAGAGAGGTAGTGGGAATATAGACTTTCTATTTTAAAAGTATCAATTTTTCTGTACTTCATTGCTGATTGAACTCTCTTTGTTCTGATGATGAACCTTTTTTATGTTTTTTATAAACAGAAAGTATTTATTGAGAAGGTTGTTACTGAAAATCCCGGCCTTCCATGTTTCTGTTTTGGACACTCAACAGGTGCAGCCATTACTCTTAAGGTATGGTTTATGTTGGAAATAAGATTCTTGAAACTTACTTAGGAGCAAAGAAGGTCACGAAGAACCTAATGAGTACAAAAATTGATTCAGCTGTTCACTGGTATCCATCTATATTGTAGGCACTACTTGATCCAAAGGTTGAAGCCTGCATAGCTGGTGCTGCATTCACATCACCTGCAGTTGGAGTTGAGCCTTCTCATCCAATTATGTTGGTGAGTATACCCTTTTGGTCAATTTATTTGATCATTGAATATAATCGAAACCCAAAGACATCTTCATTTAACTTTTAACATCAGAATGTATCTAAAGTGAAATATTTTTTTTTTCCTGAATATAGCTTTGAGACACCCCAACCGATACTATGGTGAACGGTGTTCAAATAAGTGTTGGATTTCCATTTTGTTAATGTTGAATTGATCTTGAGTAATAACAGATGAGAAATGTTTTTTAAAATGCATACTTATTTGGATATCGTTCACTAGATATCGATTGAAGTGCCTGGATGTGTGTATATAGATCATGACATAGTTGCATGATATAGAATGCATCCATGAGTAGAGAACCAGCATTCATTTCCATATTTCCATCATTACAGGTAGTTGCACCTTTGGTGTCATTTTTGCTGCCAAGATATCAATGCAGATCTGCATACAAGAAGGGGTCGCCAGTTTCTCGAGATCCAAAGGCACTGATGGCCAAGTATTCCGACCCTCTAGTATGTACTGGACCCCTTCGAGCGCGCACGGGCTACGAGATTCTTCGGATCACAAGCTACTTGCAGCAGAATCTGAGAAAAGTCAGAGTTCCATTTCTTGTTCTGCACGGGACTGCTGATTCTGTCACTGACCCTGCTGCTTCTCAAAGACTATATGAAGAAGCTTCCTCATCTGACAAAAGCATCAAGTTGTATGAAGGGTTCTTGCATGACCTCCTCTTTGAACCTGAAAGAGATGCTATCACACAAGACATAATTCAGTGGCTAAATAGTAGAGTATGAGGTGGTTAAGGTAGAGGAGTGTAAGAAAAATATATTCCTGGGAACTTTTTTCATCCGAGGAAAATTTGAATAAGCAGCATTTGTTTTAGTGGTCAATTTTTCATGACTTTGCTGCTAGGGCCCTTCCAGTGAAGATGAGGAAGAAAACATGAAGCAGCATGCTTTTCACATTGAGAACCTGAAAACCATGCAATCTGTTTTAGTCCATTTGCGTCTTCTGTTAGGCAATTGACTCATTAGTATCAATTGTCATTTATTCAACTATTTGAGTTATTACCATCACTTGTCATTTATTCAACTCTTCTGCGAAGAGGTGATTGAACCTATGAACAAGTGTACCTAAATGTGCGGTTGAAGAATTGTATTTGGAATATTTGTAACCTAAATGTGACAGAATATTTGTATTTGAGACATTCACCCCCATTTTACATAATGTAGATTGTCAAACTTCTTGATGCATGAAGGTGCTATATCTCATTTGTTTATGCTACAAATAATTGCTAGTGTGTTTCTCGGAAACAAGTTATTGTCGTGAAACTATAAGACTGAATGGTGTTTGGAGTCTTGTTTTTGGTTCCTACAAAATCTTTCTTAGAGAAAAAGTCTAAATAAATGATCTGAAATAAAATAATAAAATAAATAAAAGATGACTGAATTCAACAATCCAATGCAAGTTGAAGAGTGAGAATTAGTATTATCTGCTCTCCTTGTTTGGATTTGATGTTGATACCTCTAATGAAAAGGATAATTATTCTTGCACATTCAATTCTTGCACACCTGTTGCACACTCACCCTATTTTATAAAACATTCGGCTGAGTCAGCAAAGTGCTCACCCTAACAAACCACGGGCTTTCTTCGAGATAATCGCCTCCTTCATCTCTCTGCGTTTTCTCGCTATTTGCGTCTTGCTCTGGTTTTGCTCTACGTTTTCTTGTTTGTTTGCTCTTTGATATAGTTGTTGCTCTTCGTCTTGTTCGTTTTTCATTTCTGCGTTTTCTTCTTTGTTCATTTTTCATCTCTATTTTGCGTCATGGAGCCGTCGACGCCAAATCCCCTAAATTTATTTGGCAAGGAGCCCTCATTCATAGAGTTATTGGATAGTTTCAACTATGTTACAGTGGTGGCGCCCCAACCCACATTGTTAGAAGGTAATTATAATACATGACGGTTGTCTAAAGATAAACAAAGGTTGTGTCTAAATATCATCAATGGTTGTGTCTGAAGATAAACAACGGTTAGGTCTAAAATAAAATGAAGGTTAGGTCTCTTATAATAAGATGGTTGTCTCTTATATAACACAATGATTGTGTCTACAATTTATATGCATTTTATTTGATATGCCTTTTTTTTGTATGTCTGTATATAGGTGAATCAAGTACAAATATTATTATCCCAACTGTTGGTATGCAATTTGAGTCCATTTAGCATGTTCATGATTTTTATAAAGACTATGCAACTAGCGTGGGATTTGAGTGCAAGATTAGAAACATAAAAACTGATGAATTTGGGGTTCCATGGTACCGTATAATTACGTGTGTTAGGGAGGGCAAGAGTCGATCGAAGATACCATCATCAAAGAGGATGAACCCTTCTATTGATGCAAATTGCAAGGTCAAGATCATTACATCAAAGAACATTGACGGGGCTTGGGTGATCAACAAAGTTGTTTTGGAACACTCTCATGCAACAAGTACATCAAAATCAAGACACTTTGCATCCAACAGATTCACACCAATGTTTGCAAAAAGGAGGATTGAGGTGGATGATAGTGCAGGGGTACGAACATACAAGACTTATAACTCTTTATTACATGAAGTTGGTGGAGCATAAAATATTACATTCACGGAGAGGGATGTTAGGAATTTCGTAAGGACAGAAGTTAGAGGTGTTGGGTAGGAAGGGGATGAGCAAGTCATGATCCAATACTTTCATAGGATGCAAGCTCAAAATGGCAATTTTTACAATGAAATCCTAAATGATGATAAGAGGCGAATCACCCATGCTTTTTGGTGTCATGCTAAGAGTCGAGAGGCATATGAATATTTTGGAAACATGATCTCGTTTGACGCGACATGCTTGACCAACATGTACGGAACATTATTAATTACATGACCTAACTACTTTTATATTTGAGACCTAACCAAAATGTTGTATGTGACTTAACCACATCATAACATTAGATACAACTTTATGTGATTATAGACCTAACTTATTTTATCAAACCTGACCTAACCATGTTATTACAGTAGACATAACCGTAATTATAATTTTACTTGTAGGTACAATATGCCTTTTGCATATTTTGTTGATGTTAATCATCATGGGAATTCTATTTTGCTTGGGTGTGGGTTGTTTGCGTTTGAAGAGAAAGAATCTTTTGTTTGGCTATTTCAATGTTTCTTGAGATGCATGAAGGGGAAGGCACCATTGAGAATCATCATAGACCAATGCATGTCAATAAAGCATGGAATTGAAGTAGTGTTCCCCACAACTCGTCATCGTTGGTGTATTTGGCACACATTGAAGAAAGTTCCAGACAAGTTAAAGGGATTCACAGAGTATGTAAGCATCAAGGAGGACATTAACAAGTTTGTTTATAACACACTTACTATTGAAGAGTTTGAGAGGGAATGAAATGTGCTTGTCGACAAATATAGTCTTCAAAACAACGCATGGATTTAAGGTATGGTTAGGTCCTTCTAGTGTGTGTGTGTGTGTGTCTATATGTGTGTGTGTGTGTGTGTGTGTGTGTATGTATGTATGTATATGTATAATGGTTAGGTCTAGCAATATGTATTTTTTATTAATGATAAATTTGGACACGAGTCTTTAATGATTGCCATAGGAGGGTCCCAGTATACTTTAGAGATAAATTTTGGGTTAGCATGTCAAGCACACAAAGAAGTGAAAGTATGAATGCAATTTTGATGGCTTCCTTAACTCAAGTAGTAGCCTTCGCCAATTTGTGAACCAGTACGATAATGGTTAGTTGTGGTATTTTTTATGTTAATTAAGATGGTTATGTTTGTCAGCATAGTGTGGTTAGAACTCATAATGCTAGGGTGTTAGGTCTTAATTTAATTTCACATCACATGATACTATTTCATTTGTGTTGTGGTTTCAGCGCTTGCCAAGAACGTTCAAATTGAAGAAGAAGCTGATTTCAAAGACTTCAATATTTCAATTCAACGTGCATCAAAGATGGAATTTGAGATACAATTTCAAGTCATCGATTATGAAGTCGCAAGATGAGTTAAGGGTAGTGTACAACATGCTGGAAGATAGTTCAAGCTCATGGGATAGGTCATGTGAGGTGGAGTTCCAACCAGACAACAATGAGGTCAAGTGTCTGTGCAAGCAATTTGATTTTAGCGGCATTTTATGTCGTCATGTCATTACTGTGTTGGGTGTCCAGCGAGTGAAACAACTGCCACAAAGCTATATACTAGAACGATGAAGCAAGAACATAACTCGAAGACACACCCGCATAAAGAGTAGTCGTGATGAAACTCCTGTGCCAGCTATGATAGCTCGTTATGATAAAGCTATTATGATTTCATCCGAACTACAAAGTCGATTTATATAGAGGGACTAAAGAGCTTTGGGCGATTAATGATGGATATACCATGTGAAGCAGAACAAGCATCGTGTGAGAAACAAGCAACTAGTGTGATTGGTGTTAGGAGCCCAAAACGTGTTAGAATGAAGGGTCGCCCAATTAAGCTTAGGAAGAAATCTTTAACAGAGAAAGTCGTAAAGAAAGCAAGGAAAAAACTAACTGAAATTGTATAATTGAGACCTAACCGTTTGTTATAGTCAGACACAACCATTTTCATATTTTAGACACAATCATTTATATTTGTCAGACATAACCGTTTATTTTACTTAGACACAACCATTTACTTTAATCAAACCTAACCGTTTATATCAGCCAGACACAACCATTTTCATATTTTAGACACAACCATTTATATTTATTAGATATAACCATTTATTTTACTTAGACACAACCATTTACTTTTATCAGACCTAACTGTTTATATTAGTCAGACACAACTATTTTCATATTTTAGACACAACCATTTATTTTTATCAGACATAACCATTTATTTTTCTTAGACGCAACCATTTACTTTTATCAGACACCACCTTTCTCATTTTGACATAACCAATTTTGACTAACCATATATTTACACAATACCTAACCGATACAGTAATATATATATATACACACACACACACAGCAACGCGAGAATAAAAAATGCCCAATTTTTTTGTGAATAAAATATGTACAAATATTGTACTACACAAACATATAATTTTGTCTTAAAAAAAGAAATAAAAATAGAATTAGTTGCGTTTCTTTCTCTGTAGCACGCCCTTTTTTTCCTTTTAGTAGTTCATCTGTGTTTGGATCACAAAAAGGGTTACGCGCATTCACACCTGCTTTTGTTCCTTTTTACTGTGAATTGTGTATTTGCTCTGCTGCTAAACCATTTGTACCAACTGCTCACACATCTTGTTGGATGAGTGAAGGAGCATGTCACACAAAATTTGTTTTCGCAAGATGGAAGAGTTGAAAAATGTTGTTGCAGAAGGAGGACGAAGAAGAAGCAGTGACAGAGAGGAAGACGAGAGGGTTGTGTTTGTTGGATGAAGATGAGAGAAGAAAGGTTATGTCGTGGGAGAAGAAAGGTTGGTGCTCTAAGACAAAATGCGAACGATTGGCGTGCTGTTGGATCTAGTGAGTGTGTCACACGTGCGTTTTGAGAGAGTGAACACGTCTTTTGAGAGTGCAATGCCGTGGGCAGTTATTACACCGTGTGCACCAGGTGTGCAACTACCTGTGATGCAATAATCATGGCCCTAAGGAAAAAAGCAAGATAGGTTTAATCTGGTCACTATCCATTTACCCTAAACAAAGTAATTCCTTAGCACTCAAAAGTCTAATACTAGTTTCTCGTCATAAAAAGAAAAAAAATCACCGACGTGCACATTTTAGTCAAGTAACCGAATTAACCAAGGGATTAACATATTTCTTTTTCTTTTTTTTTTTTAAAAGTGAGAGACTTTTGTTGAATTTTCAAGTGTCGAAAGACTACTTTTTTATCTACCGCAAAAATGAAGAATGACCAGATTGAGCATTCGCTTAATAAGTTACTGTCATTTTAATCTTAACGAATTTTCTATTCATTAACGAGAACCAGAACCATTCACTATAGAGAAGTTAGGGAAGAATAATTGGAACTCCACCGAAACACCGAAAAGTTACATTTAATTGTAAACATTAGTTGGTTCAGTACCAACACCATATCAACTTCGCCTTTGGAAGCATTGCAGCATGCATAGCTCACAGAACATAGCATTAACAAATTAGCAAACATCTGAGACCAGATCCACCATCGATATGTACAGATCAATCAGTGATAAATTCTTGGAATTCAACACCTAAGTTACATTTAATTGTGCCAATAACAAGGTGGGCCAGTACCAACACTACGAATTTTTCCATGGGGTGCATGGTGGGAGTAAGCAAAAATTTAGCTCAGGACAAAATGGTACCTAGAGTCCACATAGCTCTCAACATCCCAGAGAAATGAACCAAAAGTGACAGCTTCTAAAACAAGTCTCTTCAAACCACCAAAGCTAATTTTGACGTTTTCATCCTTTGAAGAGTTAATTGCCCCCTGAGGCGTTATAACAATTTCAGGTCTTCCAAACAAGGCCTCTGTGTGCTTCTCAATGATGCTGACAGCCTCTTTGGATCTTATTGTTGCAAATCTATGTAGTGTCTCACCGTCAAAGGACATCACATAGGTACGCAACCTGGATGCCTTTGTCCCAAAACCAGATCCCCCAGAACTGATGCCACCACCATGAATGGCAGAGACTTCAGGATGGGACATAACCTGAGGAGGGTCCTCTCCACCACTGGGGTTCGAATCACCAAGGACAGTTGGGTAAATGCTATTCTCTTGTGCTGCATTAGGAAGAATTTTCATTGTCTTCTCCAGCTGGAATCTTTGGTCAACTCGCTTAAGAAAGTACCCATACATTACGGATGCCGCGTAGACCTGTCCAACCCTAATTTTGCTGATCTGAGCTACCGAAGATAAATCCTCAGTGCGGTTACCCAAGATGAGAGACAAGTGGTTTTGGATCATCTCATAGGCTTCAGGAGAGTGAAGCTCCTCAAGTTTCCCATCTTCACTTGGCCATGAATCAACTCGCCCAGAAGGATTTGGGGTGACAGAGGGTATCAGAGAAATATTGGCATCCATAAACTTTTGCACCACCAAAGCATACAGTATCTCTTCTAGAGCTTTTCTCCTCTCATTAGCCTTAACCTCAGCAATCCTCCTGGAAAAGTTTGGAAGACAGATCAATTGTCAATACCTATATTGTTTGGGGGGATAAATAAAACACACCTCACTTCTTTACAAATACAACTTTTGTGATAGAAAACAGCAGGAAACGTTAAAGTAAGAAATTCACCCTCTGTCCCCTTCCCCGGCACATCTTTTCAACTTTATAGTTGCCAATTTTCCATTCACGAACAATGTGGTCTTTTAGGGTAAAACAATTCATGAATAGCATTTTAATTTTTATATTATAATATTTTGCTGGTTTCAACCTAAACACAATCATGTTCACAAATACATCAATGCAATATAGCACACCTACATCATAAATAAATCCAATTCTTTCAGTAAGAAAAATTAAATTCACTGACTTTGTCACCTTGCCTTTCATGAGAGAAGAAAGAGTCAGTCTTTCTCCTCCAAACAGTTACTTAAAGAGTAGAACTGAAACTACAATTTCGTCCCTGAAACATTTGGGGTGTAACAAATTCGTCCTTGAATTCGGAAATATTATTTGGCCCCTTAACTTATCAACAATAGAACATTAGAATAAAACAAGTTAATGCTTTTGGGGGACCATTATATTAATTTCAGTGACAAAAATGCTACTCTATTTGTTATAATTGGGTAAATTCAGGGAACAAACCGCACATGTTTTCCAATTTAAATTTACGAACAAATTTCTTACACATACACCCCAAATTTTTCACGGATGAAACTGTAGTTTCTCTCATTACTTAAAAATCATTTTATCAGATTTGAAATTACACAAAATACAAACTTCACACAGGACAGGAGATAAAAAAACAGAATGCTCTCTCTTTGCAATATCTGATTTTGAAAAAAAAGCATCCCGCCTTCCTTCCAACCAAAATAATTTTAACCTTACCAAAAAGGAAAACACATCAATTCATCAATCTTCAATCTAGTCAAAACATAAACTCCACAGAAGTTCCAAAATACATAAAACCACGTAATGCAGAAAGCCAGAAACATACTCTTAAATTTCTCAAAAATTACCACGTGCCATGCACTAGCCTAAAATAATCATTTGCAACAAATCCAACTGATGTGTACTTAGTTTTTCAATATTTCTGTGATTTACCAATCAATATGCATATTTATCTGATTTATAAAAGCATGAAGGGCATAAACTTTTTCTTTGTAAAAAATACTCTCAATAAGAAATTAAGCAATAGCAATGTGAAGGACAAAATATTAGATATCAACCTGTACAATACTAAGTCAGTGCCTGAAGCAGAAGGCTCTTCCTTTTGTTTATCACCATCACGATCTGTTTGGAATTGCTCAAGCTGCTGCTCCACTGCAGCAGGCACAAGATGTGGGTGACTTATCAAAATCTCAGAGAGAAACTGGCCGATAGGAGACTCCATCTGAAGTGGAGCAAACTTGGAATTTGATCCAGATGACTCTCGAAATGATGAAGCAGCTTTAACTACAAAATCCCTTCTACTTCCTACAGAGGATCTCCTATGACCTTGCTTGGGAATAGATACAGAAGTGCATAGCTGCAAAACACCAAGAACAATCACAAAGTAATATGTAACTAATTCTCAAACATGCAAATAAAAAAAGCCAATTCTGTGTAAGCACAAGGAACATCATAATTAAGGCAAGCGAAAAAACTCTAGACAAATGACATGGCTATGCAATAGACTTTAAATCATCACAAATAAGCAAGCAAGAATCTCCAAACAAGTTTTCTTAAAACCCTTTTCAGGGCTGCACCGTGAAACCACAATACAATAAATAAAACAAATAGAAAGAGCAGATTGTTAGAAAATATATGCATAAGAAAAGGCATAGAATTCAACTAATGTTTTCTGCCCTGATATCACAATGCAGTTATCACTAGCAACCTAAACACATCAAATTCTTCATATTCATCCAAATTACCCCAGTAACAAAAGCAAGGTCGGGAACAAAAACCATTTGCAAACGCCATTCCATTAAGAAATTACTTCCACCAGCAGTTAATCAATCAAACTCGCTATTTTCATCAACCATAAACAAAACAAAACATAGAATCTCAGCAAAATCAAAATCCCAAAAAAAAAAACGGCGATGTCACACCTTATTATTGGAGAAGTGAAAATTGGAACGGAAGGCCAATAAGGAGGATCGTCCGACGAAAATCGACGGCTTATAATAACCGGACGACGATGGGAAGAGGTTCACCGTCGCCGCCGGTGCACCCATTTGATGCTGCGCGGAGACAATAAAGAAGCGTTGGATGAAACGAAGAAAGGGAACGCATTCAGCTAAAAATAAATATAGAGACAGATACAGATACAGAACCAGCAATGAAGAATGAAGCATACCTCTGAAGGAGTTCACAGAGATGGAACAACGAAACCCTAGAGAGAGAGATTGGGTAGAGAGAGAAAATGGAGGGGTGGTGTATTACAGACACAGGAACAAGGGAAGAGAAAAGGAATATACTATTATTTTAGTAAAAAGTATTATATTATTTTCGTTATGTCATGTGGCTTGTAATTTTTCAACAACAATAATAATTAGTTATTAAAAAAATTAAACTAAACATAAAATTATTTTAATTAATTCCAATACATAAGTAATGATTTTTTCACTAAAAAAGTGATGATTTTTTAATTAATTCACTTATATGTTTTATTTACATAATTAACTCGTAGATGCTGATTTTGATCATTGAAACTATAACTTATAGTTACTTTAGGTCATGTTTGAATGAATGACTAAGGATGAAATGACAAAAAAATGAGTAGTGTTACATGTACACCCTTAACACATACACCATACATACACCCGTCTTATAATACGGTGGGTCCCTCAAACTAACTGACTCATCCACTCTCTCTCCCACTCACATCAAATCGCGCGTGAAGCCACGCTTCCCGCTTCCACTTCCACTTCCACTTCCCTTCGTTGCACAAAAAATAAGGATTCAGAGAAACCCTCGTTCGTATTCTTCACTCTCTTCACTCTCTTCGTTCACTTCGTCTTCCTTGCTTCTTCACTCTGCGATTTCATCCTTGCTTCTTCACTCTTCTCTCTGTTCCTGCGATTACATTGTGCTCTTTGCACGGTCTTTTTCAAGTACGCAACCGAAGAAACAAGAAGTACACGAAGATTAGTGAGTGCATCAAACACACTTCGCTTGATATGGTTTTTGTTAATCGTTCGCTTTTCCATTCGCTTTTCACTGAATGCATTCATTTTACAAATAGATCTTCGTTTTTGTATAATATTCGTTTTAAACATTACACTTCACTGTAGTGCGAATAATGTTTGTGCACAACGTGCTTTAAAGTTTGTGCATCAAGTGTGTGAGTTGCTTGCGTACCACGTTGTTTGTGTTCTCGCAACTTTTCTCTATTATTTTTGGATTTGTGGCGTGGTGTGATTTTACAGTTAGGGTTTTGCTTGCTGTGGTGTGGAGTTATGGTGCACAAACATTATACATACATATCACGTTTAAATGACCAAATTAGTCATTATAATGTTTGTGCACTGCATGGTGTAATGTTTGTGCCCTTACATGAAATGTTTGTGCATAATGTCGAATAATGTTTGTGCATGATATGCATTTGTTAATATTTTGATAACGTGTTAATGGATTAGGGTTTAGGGTTTTGTGTGCATTGTTGCCTGCAATGTTTGTGCACTCCACAGTGTAAAGTTTGTGCATCATGTCGAATGAAGTTTGTGCAAAACTGTACATGTGTTGCTTGAATGTTGGCATGTAAAGGACATGTGTTGCTTGAATGCTTTTTAAGTTGGAATTGTTAATTATTCCTTTACATAGACATGGCAACTACAAGATCAATCAAGGGAAATATTGGGGAAAGTGCCTTGTCATTAACGCACAGCCTGCTCGGCAACGTTGATAACAAAAAGGTGATACACACCAATACTTTTCTCAAACTAACCCAATTGTGTTGTACTGACACAATGTGTTGTTTCTGACCAATACTGATGCAGTGCAAGATCGAAATGCGTTGCTCAACAAAGCAGTTGTCAAAGGTCTGCACAGCATTGACCCGCGAACAGTGGGAAGATGTTGTGTCAATGGGTTTCGCCCCATTGGTTGAAATAGAGGGTGGTCAAGTAGACCACCCTTTAATGCTGGCATTGGCTAACTCATATGACCTTAACGGTCACTTCCTTAACACTTCATTTGAAAAAGTGGATGTTAAGACAAAACTTATTGGTGCAACACTAGGGCTGCCTTACCACGGTAAATTATCCATGCATATTCTGTTTTTTTTTTTTTTTCATTTTGTTTCTTTTAATCTTCTTATCCAAACACTCAACATTTATTAATGTTGCCACGCTTTCTTTGCAGGGGCACACTTCACAAAGGTTGGCCCCGAACATGTTGAGTTGCTGGCCCCGTTCAAGAAGCAAAGCCTCATCCAGCATGGTGAGAGAGAACCCGGTTGGGCCAACCTTCCGGAGAGCATTTGTAATGGCAGCATTAAAATGCTTTCTCTACCCAAACACTTGCCCGGTATCAAGTCCCGCATACCTGTCAGCAATCGTGGATGTAGATGACCCACAGCGTTACAATTAGAATCAATACATCCACGAGTACATCTTGGAAGGTATCTGACAGTACCGAAAAACAAACTCAAGACCATCAATGGCTGCCTATATGTATTGGAGGTAATGAGTGTGCACTTAACTTTCATGCTTTAATTTGTTTGCTAACATCCTCTTTGTGTAATGTTTGTGCAATTGGCTCATAAAGTTTGTGTACATGTAGCTGTAAAGTTTGTGTATTAAACTTTCATCCTATAATGTATGTTGCTACTACCCTATTTGGGTAATGTTTGGGCAAGTGTTGCATAAAGTTTGTTTACATGCTGCTATAAAGTTTGTGCACTACCAACGGGGGTTGGTCAAAGTGGTAAGCGGCTTGGTATCGCTTAAGCAAGGTCCCGAGTTCGAGACCTTGTGTACGCAGTTATCCCCGCTGGGAGACTCACCCGCCATAGCCAGGTGCGCGACCCGGGTCGACCCGGATTAGTCAAGGCTAAGCCTTGGATACCGGGCAGGCAACCTAAAAAAAAATAAAGTTTGTGCACTTAAATCTGTTGCTAACACTCTTTTTTGTAAAGGTCCTGTACTTCCACACAAAAAGGTTCAGCCCATTTGATCTACTAAAAGATACACTCCCGCCATGGGTCAGGTATTGGACCTATGACCGAATGAAGGAAATGGTGAAAATCGAGCTGAATAGCTCAGTGGTAAGAACTTTTATACATTGTTGTTTCTTTGTTATGTTCATATAAGCAGTTCCCTAATGGTTCCTTTATATGTCAGGGAATGGTGAACATTTTTCACCGGAGGAGGCCCAAACAGAACAAGGCTCGGCCAGCTGAAACGGCTGATCCAACCAACCAAGAAGACTGCAGTGGGGGTGCAAGGGCAGTCACCAATGTGTACAAACGACTTAGGGTTAACAAGAAGCAAGTCATTTTGCTTGTGCCCGACCCCCCTGCGGACTTTGACAATGAAGGTGCCACAACAGACGCTGATGTTTGTTGTGGCATGTTGCTTCTAACGCAACACGACGAACATGATGCACCAGTTGCCGATGAATCAGCCCCGGGCCAGCATGATGCACTGGCTGCTGATGAAGTAGCCCCGGGTAATCATGATGAACTGGCTGTCGATGAAGTAGAACCGGTGCAGCATAATGCACCGGCTGCCAGTGAAGCAGCACCAGTGCAGCATGATGCACCGGCTGCAGATGGCGTCATGGCTGCTGCCATGTTGCCCATTACAACCCCATCACTGCACATGCAAGAATTTTTACTGCATTATTTTTCATTATACTCTACATGATATGCATATTGTTTGTGTATAGTGTTTGTATTCAAGATATGCATATTGTATATGAGTTGTAACTGCAAAGTTTTTGCACCTTGGCATGTAATGTTTGTGCTCTATTCTTGTAATGTTTGTGCATCCTGGATATGTGTTAATAAACTGGCATCGCCTATCTCCCATTTGCAGCCCACAACACAATGGCAATACAGGCAACATTACTAGTGACCAATCACTAGACATTGTTGTGCATGGGGTTGTATCCTCCATTTTGGGCGACGATGCTGGTGCAATCATCTCATCATTCTCACTGGGGATAATGCAAATGTGCGAACACCCATCTGCCCATCATTAGAACTATTGGCGTCTACACATGATGCAGCCGCCAATCATAATAATTATAATAGTAATTTATAATAAAAATAATAATAATATTTTATAATAATAATAATAACAACCGTTTTCATTAATAATAATAGTAATAATCGTTTATTAATAACAACACTAATAATTTTGATGATGATGATGATGACAATTTATTAATAATAAAAATAATAATTTTACAAATATTAATAACAGTTCATTGATAATAATAATAGTACTTCAGAAAAAAAAAAAGATAAAAATTGCAAAAAAAAGTTAACCTTATATTAGATAAAAATTGCCAAAGAAAAAATGTGTAATGTTTTGACACTTTTTTTATACGCAAAATTCTCATAATAAGGTGAGTGTAGAGCATATTATGTGTTTTACTTTGCATTATAAAATGATTCCAAAATTAAATTTACAATATAACACATAGAAAATATTTATCCTTCCATTAACAATTGTCTCTTAAATATGTAATCGAGAATCCATTATTTTATCCGGCCTCATCATTTTACTATTTTTATATATACAACTATAACTCAAAAAAATTAAATATAAACCTTATAAAAAACAGAATGGATATGAGCGTCAATTAAGCAAAGAAAGAGAACATAAAATGGGTGAGGAAGGTTGGCTTTTCTCATAGACATCCCCTCTATTTATACTCCCCAACCACTTTTCACCCACTCTCCCAAATGCTCATGTCCATAATTAAAGGGAAGAGAAAACAAAGTTTTGCAATCGGAACCCTTGGCCTCGATTTCAGAGAGTCAAATCTACGGATTCCCAACATCTGAAATCGGATCTTGCAACACCAATTTTAGGGTGTGTGAGGCGCATGATTATCATCAATTTTAGGGTTAATGCCCCAATGTTTTTTTTTTTTAAAATCAAGTTTAAAAATTTTGATTTACAAACTTTGATTCATAGAAATGAAAAATCCCTTATCTTGGAAAATTGTTTATGGAACGTCACGTGACGACAAAGTTTCTTGAGTTCAAAGTAGGGGTGTTCATGGGTCGGGTTAACCTTTACCCGAACTCAGTCCTATATTTAGATCGGGTTAATTTTAAGGACCCGGACCCGACCCTAAACCCGATAGATCCGATCATATTTGGGCCGAGTTAAAACCCAAATTTAAATTAGGCCAAAAATGAGTCAAAGCTATCTCAAACTTCAAAATAAAAAATAACATCCATTAAAAAATAAAGTTGAAAAAATTGCAAACTAAACATTATACTTCCTAACTAAATAATCATTAATTTCAAACACTACAACAAAATGAGACATAAAATTGATAATCTTAGTATTTTCATTCAAACTTCCATATTATGTCTTAGTATTTATAAATTTTAGTTAGGAATAATAAGTGCACTACAATAGATTTCTTATTATCTTAGTATTTATCTCAAACCTATTATCATAAATGACAAAAAAAATAATAAGTGCACTACAATAGATTTCTATATACTGAAGTATACATGGTTTAATTACAATAGACACTAAAATAGACATGATTTAAGAAATAGACACTAAAATAGATATGGTGTAACTACAATAGGCACCAAAATATACATGAGCTATGTGATGAGAAGGAAAGAAAATAAGAAATGCATAGTATAATAGTTTATGCGGGTTTGGCTGGATGACCCCAGACTAAACCTGAACCTGATATGAATTAAAGTCAAATTTAATTAAAATCAAGTTAAATTTAGCCCGAATGCTTTGAACCGATCCGAGTTAATGGGTTGAACCGAGTTATAAACACCCTAGTTCGAAGTTTGAAACGACAAAGAAAAATTGCTGGCAGATCTACACCCTAAACCCTTTAAATAGGGTCTTCGGCCCAACAAAAATTAAATAAAATTAGTATTTTTTTTATCCGGCCAACGTGCCCTAAGCCATTGGCTGAGTAGCGAGCAAGCACCCTCAATAGCTTCCCCCATCTCGTGGTGGATCCCTCTATCGCATTCCATCGTTCCACCACTTCGATTCCGAAACACAGCAACATCAACAACAGAAAGGAACCAACTTCGTGACAGAAATTTTTTTAATAAAAATTCCCTCAAAAAGTGATAAAAGCAATGAAGTTTCGGTACGCGATGGTGTGCTCTTCGAACCAGAACAGGAGCATGGAGGCTCACTTCCTCCTCAAGCGGCAGGGCTTCGACGTCTGCTCCTACGGCACTGGTCAACACGTTAAGCTCCCTGGTCCCTCCCTTAGAGAACCCAACGTCTACGATTTCGGAACCCCTTACAAGCACATGCTCGATGACCTACGCAGAAAAGACCCTGAACTGTATCCTCTTAATTTTCTTTCTCCTGAATTCGTGCCTTTGTTTTTCTTGCATTTTCTTCTACCCTTTTGGTTTCTTTGTCCAAATATGAGAATAAGAAATTGTGGGGTTGCTTCTAGTGAAAAAAGTTTGATTTTTTTTTTTTAATATATACGAATGCAATTTTGATTGTGATTTGTTTATATCCCTTTTGCTCCAAAAATAATGATAAAAAATTGGGGGTTTGCTTCAAGTGAGATAAAGTTTGAATATTTTAAGCTGAAAGAATGTGGGTTTGCTTGAGTGGTTTGGATGGTGTTGTGTCTTGAAACTTCGCTCTTTTTCTTTCAATTTTGTGTGTAAATTAGGATTTTCTATATGGTGTCTTTGCTTTAGCTGCTATGCATTTGTTACTATAGCTGGGGATAGCTTTGATTGAAGGGGGAACTTTTCTTCAGCTTGAGACCAATAAGTGATGGGAATTCTGTATAAGGATTGAAGGGGGAAGGGGCAGCAAACTCTACAAGGGATTTGTGACAGTTACTACTCTTTATGCTGTTGTAGTGTTTTGTATGAGTGAATAGAGTAAGATGCAGAGTTGATGAATTACAGTACACTAGTGTATACTATCTACGTATTTGTTTGTTATTTGATTTTTATGTTGGGCAAGGAGTTTAATTTGCACTTGAGTGCTTATTCATTGTTGCATATGGTTGGTGAAACCTTAACAAGAGAGCAGCTACAAGCGAAATGGGATTTTGCCGATGCTTAAAAGAAATTCGACGGTCAAATTGGCACCTCAACGATGGCAAGAGAATGCTGCTGATGGCACATTTGATGTGGTATTTACATTTGAAGAAAAAGTTTTCGATATGGTTGTTGAAGGTTGATATTTTTGCTGATTTGTTTCTTTTTTTTTTTTTTTTTTTTTGCTCTTTCTGGTTGTTCAGATGAAACTCAGTTGTAGGTTGTAAGCCTTGTAGGATAAATGAATTTGAGAAACTTTTTAGATAGACTTTAACTTTGCTAGCAATTACAAACTCCCTTCTTCAGCTTCTCAGTATATTGTGGATAGGACATAGTGAGTGCCATGCTTGTGTTTTAAGCTGAGGTGTCTATCCCCGGTGTTAAAAGGCAGTTTGGAAAAGATGATTATGTTACACACCCTCCTGAGGCTCCTGATGCGGATCCAGCTAAAACAGGAAAGGAAATCCTTCCTTTCCCATTAGTTTATTCTAGAAGATTAAGTAGAATAAGGAAGGAATAAATCTGTTAAGATATGGCAACAGATTAGGAGCTGATTTGCTAATCAAATCAGATAGGAATTAATTTAGGAGATAAAATAGGAAATAAAATAGCCACCTGATTTCTCTCCTGCAATATAAGAGGAGCCTAGGGAGCCAGGGCAGTTTTTTATCCGAGAATTTGATTAGGAACTAGGAGGTCCAAGGGAGCCTTTATTCCCAGGAATTGTTTTCTTTATTATCAGCATTCTATTTTGTATCAATTCAACCCGGAAATTCCCCTCTGGAATTTCTGGTGCCATTAATAAAATTCAGCAAGCATTCCAATTAATTGTTCCATAGATACCAGTTGTTACAGATTATTAGCCTTATGTGTGTAACGACTTAGGCAATTAAACACAAAAGGTGATTAAAAGGTAGCATTTACACACATAAGGACTATATTTCAAACTGATTAAGAGAATAAGATAGTCAGGTGTTGAAGCCCCAAATTTGCAAAGGGGTTGCATACATCATTTCTCTTTATCCTCACTGTTATTAACAGCAGAGTTGCAATGCCAGTGGAGTGTACTGATTTTCTGCCTTGTCTCTGGTTTTTCTCATAATGAGTTTGTTAATCATTAAAAAATAGATTTTGCCTGACATAGTTTATTGGCTAAATTATTCATGTTTTCTGGGAATGATAGTTGTTTGATGTAGGTCTTAGCTATATTTTCTCTTTTTGGCAGAAACTATGGTTTTATTGAAATTCATTGGGGCTGTCAAGTTTATTTTCTCATTCTTTGTACGGATATTGTTGTGGCAGTCAATCTTGCCATCTATCATTCAGAAACTATTGTATAGACATATATGTGGAAATGAAGATCATGTTGAATCCAATAGCTCTTCAATTTTGTATCTATGTTTAACAGCATTCTAACTTCGACAATGTGCAGATCTCCACAGTAGAGATCATGTTCTGATGAAAACTGTGCTGGTAATCAACTTGGAGGTAAAAGATAACCACGAGGAAGCAGCTATCGGAGCTAGGCTAACTTTAGATCTATGCCAGGAGGTTTGTCCCTCATTCAATACTTTATGTACAGTATTTGTTGACATAGTAAGAAGCCTGGACATGATAGATGAACACAATGGCATGGCAAAACTCCATGTGCCTTGGAAGAATTTATATGTTCTGATGATCAGACAACTCTTTTTTAGTTGTTTTTAATATATTTGTGTTTCAAGAGGGCGAGTCTCAGCGCAATGGTAAAGTTGCTGCTTTGTAACCTCCAAAAGTCATGAGTTTAAATCTTGAAAACAGTTTCTATGTTTACAAGGGTAAGACTGTGTATATATACCTCCCAGATCCCGCCAAGTGGGAGTCTTATGCACTGGACTGCCCTTTTTATAATATATTTGTGTTTCATTGCTAAGAACGGATATATTTTGTGGATAGATTGAAGCTGCGGAGTCATGGGAGGAGTCCATTGATGACATTGTTTCTGGTTTTGAAAAACAGCACCAATACCGGCGGAAGCTGTTGTACAGCATCTCCTTCTACTGAAGATATCCCACTTTTTTTTCCCTTAGAAAAATGTTACAGTAATTTAGTTTTGGATGGTTTGGTTTATACCATAACCTAAAGCCATTTCTGTAAAATTGTCATGTTCATTGAGTTATGTGGCATGCAGTGAAATTTGTAGTAAGCTATTTAGATGTGCCTTGATCTTATTAGTGTGTTCTTGAGTTGAGTTTGAAGGGATTGCTGGTGCCTGAACTTTGAGACAGTATGTTGTGTTCGGTTTTAATGTTTTAACAAATATATATAAAAATGAGTAAAGGATAAATTTAAATTAAAGAGTGAGACTCCTAAATACTTTTCTTTCTTCAATAATATATATATATATATATATATATA
>QANU01051517.1:118987-204242 GCA_003254905.1 Nissolia schottii
ATATATATATAACAATGGAGAAGTTGAGAAACTTTTTTGTCATATTTCCCTTAGTATTGACCCAGCCTATTTCCCGTGTGTACGTCCCACCCACTTTAAGACTTCCCTGGTTGCACTTGCACCAAATCCAGCATAAGCTTGATCCCCAATAAAAGTTACTAGAAGCTCTTACTTTTTTAAAGATAAATGTGGAAATTTTATTTTTATACGGTATCTGAAAAAACAATTAGGCAAACCCCGATATATGCATGCCATTTTTAAAAGAAACAAGTGTATTTAGATATTAATAAAAGTATATAAATACTTATTTTAAAATCAATAATCAACAATTTGTCAATTCTAAATTACGTAAATGACTTTTTGATTCGTAAATTATGTAAATGACTAAGTACTTTCTAATATATTTTTTAATTAATTTATATTATTAAATAAAGAAGATATCTAAGTCTAATTTTTCTTTTCATCTTTTGTCTTTATATACATCCTCTATAATCTAGATAGTTTTACGTAGTTGTTTCCAGTAGTGATTTATAATAAGAATAGTTCTATAAGTTTTGGATCAAAAGATAACTACCATACTTTTTTTTAATTTATTAGATACTTGTTAGCTTTTATTTTTTAATTGCTGCTTAGCAAAGCCCTTACTTACAGAATAAACTTAAATTGATGTCTATTTTATCTTAGCATGGTTAAATATATCAAGAAGTATTGGCCGACAGGCTTGATTAGAATATAAAAATGACCAAATTATATGCTAGACAAGTTAATGAGGAAATGACTGAAAGCTTGAGAGAGAATACTTTTCCCTCCTCGCACATAAGGAAAAATTCTTCCTAAACTACTCTTCAAATTCCCATCAACTTTTTATTAGAAAAATGAAATTGGTTTCTTTTTCCCCACGGAAATTAGAATTGTGCCCCCAGATTTCTATGTCAAAAAATTTATTAGAACATCAGACAAACCCTGAAGAAAGTTCCTTTGAAGGAAAAGAAGAGGAACTATGCGCTCGTGAGTTCTTTTTCTCATTCATTTCAACATAATGTAAGAAGAACAAATTTGGGATTGATTTAAACCAGAAAAAACTAATCAAGGTTTAAAGCATAAACTATAAGATTACAATGTTTGTAAGCTTGAAATAAAGTTTGTGAGCTTTTTGATGGCAATGAAGGCTAAACTTTGATAAAGGTGAATGATCCTGACTTTCTGACGAAGCCTCCTTAGAGAAACTATATTTAGGAATGACTACATTAAAAAAGGATGCCCTGATTCTGGTATGTGTTTAGGGTTCATGACGGAAAAAATCAAGTAGAGAGGTGTTCTCTTGGCTGAAGGGATAATAAGTGTGTTCTCTTCTTCCTTCAATCCACAATCCAAGTCTCGCCCATTTTCCTTGTTGGTTCATGTTTTTTTTTTATGGGAAGGAAGATCTCGGATTTTCCTACTGTCCCATCACTATCTCCTTTTCTCTTTGCTAGGCTTTCATCAATTCTATAAGGAAACAAAAGCTCTTTTCTTTTATTGTCAACCAGACAACCTATTTTGGTGAATATGGGATTTCTTGTGTTGACTCGGTGGACCAAATCTCCTAAATTAAGGATAGACACAATTGTTTAATGGAAAGGGCTGTGGTTGGGTGCAGGTGATACGTTGTTGGTACACCATTTCAAGAAGAGGTCATTGACAAATGGGTATTTGTTAAATCTTTTGGTTGATCTTGGTTGTTGATCTAAGAGATCAACCAAAAGATATCAGTTAGTCCCCGAATCCTTCAGTTCATACCCTCGGATATTTCCCTTGCCTTCCTTATACATTACTCAAGACATCTTTAGAAAATATTATCCCTGTATCCCCCTTCCTCGAGGTGCACGGGTAGACTTCATGTAGAATAATTCCTAATCCTTCTTCTTTATCCAAGGGTACAAATCGGTATGAATTAGAGATTAAAGCATGTTATATGAAAGAAAAAAAGAGTCAAGATTCATTCATATCAATATATTAATGTCAAATGTCATTCATAATCTATAATACATACATGCAATAAAGGAGATTCTATAGACTAATTGTCTATTGGGTATCCAAATTTTGTTCCATTTTTACCCTTATTAGTAACTTCTTTTTGTTTCATGAAATCTCTCATTGGTAACTAACTAAAATGTTATTCTGCATTCATTTTTTTATTTACGTTAATGAAGATATGTTTACCAAAGACAAAAATGGAGTGTTTGAATATTTATATAATAAAGTAGACAATTTTTTTATTGAAATTGATTGCCTTGAAAAAGTAATAACAACTAAAATGACTAAAAAATTTTAAGAGGAATGAAATTGACAAATTTAAAAAATATTAAAGATTACATCTACTAAAAAAATTTAACAAAAATAAAAGGTTCTTTCTTTTATACCCACAATTTTATGAAAATACTAATATTCCATTTTATTTGAACAACTGAAATTTAATCATAAATTTAAAATAATAAATAATTTAAATTAATGAGACACTTAACTAAATCTTAAACATTAAAGTATCCCTATTCGAAATTTTGTTTTCCATAATTAAGCTCTTTAAGATTTGAGTTTCCTCTTCTCTTAAACGGTTACTGTTCTGTACTAGTGTATTGAGAATGCAATCACGGTGACGTCAGACATAACGGAATCACCACCGTCAGTGGAAGGACAGAGTCTGCCGTCAACGGGCTCCGTTTACTTTCTGCCAACTGCAGCAGCATCTGACAACTCACAGCACAAATCACACACACAAAGTTACAAACCCACTCTCTCTCTCTCTCTCTCACCCCAAAAAGATGATCAAAACTTTTCATCATCACCTTTGATTCCCCCGAAAATCCACTTTCCCTCACTTTCCTTCTCATTTTCCCGCACTTTCTCGCCACCCAAACACCCCCTTCCCAATGGCCTCCGACTCTCCCGAAGATGACAAAACCTGGGAGGATACCCTCCGCCGTATGCTCCCCGCCGGCGCCCCCTTGCCGGACGAAGACCACCTCGACTACTCCATCGCCGTCGAGTACGTTGGTCCTCCCGTCCCCTACGACGTTCCAAGGGTCGATCCGGTCGAAATCGCCGTCGCCACCGCCGCCACAGCTCCGATTCGCACTCCCTCGGCTGCCTCCGCCATCTCCGATCACTCCGCCGCGTCGTCGATCCCGGTTGCCATGCCGGTACACCCGCGGTTCTCCCGGTTCAGCCGCGTCCGCAACGGCGGCGGCTTCGGCCGGGAACCTCGGAGCCCGCCGGCGGAGAGTCAGAGGTCGTCTTCGGTGTCGAGGACGCAGTTCGATTCGCGCAGCGGCGAAGTTGATCGGTCCGATTTCTCCGGCGAGGTCGTCGCCAATGACGGAGTCAGCTCCCAGTCGTCTCCTCTGCCGCCGCCGCCGCCGAACTCCCGCGCCGCCGTCGAAGGTAAGCGCCCTACCACGGTAACGTTCAATACTCCGAGGGACTCAGAAGATGATTACGACGATTATTCGTCGCCTCGATCGGCGGCGACGGAGCCGGTCGGTTCGCCGGCCGTGGCGGCGGCTTCACGTGCCGCCGCCTCGCCGAAGAAGAGGTGGATTTGCAGCAGGTGTGGGAATGCGAATAGGTTGAAGGAGAAAGAGGCTTGTTTGGTGTGTGATTCTAGGTATTGTGGTAACTGTGTGTTGAAGGCTATGGGGTCCATGCCTGAGGGTAGAAAATGTGTAAGCTGTATTGGGAAGCCCATAGATGAGTCCAAGAGGTCGAGCTTAGGGAAGAGTTCCAGGCTGCTGTCTAAGGTGTGCAGCCCCTTGGAGATCAAGCAGATAATGAAGGCGGAGAAGGAGTGCGCCGCGAACCAGCTCCAGCCAGAGCAGCTCATCGTCAATGGCAGACAGTTAAGGCAGGAGGAATTGGCTGAGATTTTGGGTTGCGCTATCCCACCTCAGAAGTTGAAGCCCGGGAGGTATTGGTATGACAAGGATTCTGGACTTTGGGGCAAGGTGAAAATGAAATTACTCTTGTTGTTGTTATTATTATTGTTTATTTATTTATTATTAGTAAAGTAAAACTATATTTTTAGTCCCTTAAGGCATTGGTCTGAGCATATTGGTAATTGGTCCCTCAAAGAAAAAATCACATGTATATTACTCGCAGTAGCAAGATTTTGTTTTTGACATACTAGTCTCTCATAAGAACTAATGAGTATGTGACTTTATTATTGTGTTGTTTTTTGTGGAAGGCTCAATGTTTCTTCTTGGTTACTATTTTTAGATTGGTTTTTGTTGTTTTGCTAAATTTGGATGTGATGGATTTCAGGAGGGAGAGAAGCCTGATAAGATGATAAGTTCAAAACTGAATATTGGAGGAAAACTTCAAACTGAAGCAAGCAATGGGAATACAAGGGTTTACATGAATGGCCGTGAAATAACAAAGATTGAACTTAGAATGTTGAAGGTAATTGTGTGTTTCTCCTTGCATTCTTTGGCCTTGTATTCTGTTCTGCAGAAAGCTGTAGAACATGTAAATTTACTAGAACTGTAGAAAGATTGATACCAATGTCTTTGTTTTCTGTTATTGGGCTTCAACAAAGGTTTGTGTAATGTGCCTTATTATTATGCCCCCTCATATGTTTTTCCTGCGGGAAACCTAATGACTGTATATATTCACTGTAGAAATGTGCAAGTTTAGCATCATGTCCTTCTTTAGTCCTAAACATTAATTAGATCATGTTTTGTGTACATTAAATCCTGACCAAGCAATAGTATTGTTATTGTTATTATTACGTTGGCAATGATTCCCTTCAAAATTTAGATTTACATATTTCAAACGTTTAAGCTATGTGATTTCAAGTATCACTAGAGTATAGAACTATGTGCATCCAGTTAAATGTACCTTGAGCCTTCTAGTTGTTGACAATTAAGTCTCTGAAAGAACAATGCATACTTGTTAAAGCAATGTAATAACTTATGAAGCTTGTCTTGAAAGATAAAGGCATCAAGAAACCTTTTATAGACAATTCTGCTCCCCTATTTTAAATGCATCAGACAATCTCAAGTGAAAGATATCTTGAGTCTCGCCCTTCTAGTTCTTTAGATTTGATATTGATCCAGCTGCATTCCACTAAGCTCTGAGTTCCCACTTTTGGTCTTTACACATCTAACTGTATTGGAAATCTTCAAAGTGTGTTTTGTTTATCTGTTTGTAATTCGTTGCCTTTATTATCAGCTGTTGATTTTGTAAGTTGTTTGGCTATCATTTCAGCTAGCAAATGTACAGTGCCCACGAGATACCCATTTCTGGGTTTATGATGATGGATCTTATGAGGAAGAAGGCCAAAACAATATTAAGGGATACATATGGGGAAAGGTTCTCTCTTATCTGATAACAATAGATATCTGTTGTTTAAGTTGAGCGTGAAAGCATATGTCTTGATTTGTTTTTTTATACAATATTGGTTTGGTTTATGGTAGGCAGGCATCCACTCGTTTCATTTGTTCATTATTCTCATTACCTGTACCACCTACTAATCCTCCCGGGGTCAAAGATAATGCAACTAACTATTCATCAAGATCTGTGCCTGAGTATTTGGAGCATGGTAGAGTTCAGAAACTTTTGTTGTTTGGCATGGAAGGATCTGGAACAGCCACACTCTTTAAACAGGCATGTATCTGTTCCTTCCTCTTCCTCTTTCTCTTTCACTTCTTTCCGTGTGTATACCATTAATGTGGCTGGTTTGGTATCTCCATCTTCTGCTTTCTTCTTTTTCTGGACTAAGGGCTTTAGTGAAGAGTCATAGTTTATCATGTTATGTGTGCTCAGCACTTACAGCAATGGATTCTGGTAGACTGCTAGTTATAATAGCTCATATTAATGTATAATAGAATTAGAGTATTTTATTAGGATGTCAGATATGTGATTATCAACTACATTGCATCATACGTATGTATAAATGATTTTAATGGAGTTTATGCATGTACACACTGACAAATGTATTTGATTGTGAATGGATGATACATATGCATGGATGTATCTACCAATAACTCTATGTAGATGCATGTTGTGACCACATTCATAATTTGTGCCAATGTATACTCATACGATTGTGTACATGTGCATAAATACTTAGATGTATACATAAGTAGAAATTTTATTTTTGGTTAGTTTTAACATTTCAAGGCATTTGTGCTTTCACCTCATGTATGATGAAACTCAACCTTATCCTTTTTTTTTTTTTCCTTTTTCTTTGTTTATTGCATAATTTGTGAGTACTTTGTAATTTGTTATGGTTGTTCAAGTACACATAGCAGGAACATGTTTTGAAAACTTCGATTTTAGTTTACATGGTTGTGGCACACTATCCTTTTCACATTTTTCATTTTTTTATTTATTTTATAAATCCATATACTTGGTTTTTATGCTATTGTACCAGTTGTTTTCATGTTCTTGTTTTACCTTTCTATGCTTTCATTATGAGAATATCCTCTTTCCCTATCCTTGGAACAGGCCAAGTTTTTATATGGAAACAAGTTTTCTACAGAAGAGGTGCAAAACATCAAACTCATGATTCAAAGCAATATGTACAAGTATCTCAGCATTCTGCTTGAAGGACGAGAGCAGTTTGAAGAGGAATCTCTGACAGAGAAAGAATCTACTTCTTTAAATGGTGAAGGATCTGGAACAGGTGAGATTATACTTTTCTTTCCATCCCTTCCCTCTATGGTGGTCTTCAGGAGAAGCATTCAGTTTAAGTATCTCACTGCATTTTGTGGGATTTGTTATTATCCTGTAGTTACTAAATATTGCTTGCTAAAATTTCTGGAATTCATGGTAGATTTTTCAAGTTAAACTTTGATGCTTGTCCTAATAAAATAGGCTCAAAATAGAATTATTTTTAAAAGTGAGACTTAATGCTTTTTTAAGTCCATAGTGCTTGCAGGTTATGCATTCGCCCTGTATATTTCTCACTGTCACTGCCTCTATTTGTTTATCAATATTTATTTGGGTTATCTCATTCTTTTATTCCAATTGGAAACTTAACGAAGAAACCCACACTGGCTATGCTGGTGGGGGGAGAGAGAGTGTGAAGAAATAAGTGTTTTTATGTGGCCCTTTTCTGGCAAAGGAAAGTCACTTTTGGATATTGATTGTGTAGAGATATGCTAAATGTTGTCCACAATTTTGGTCCAATATTCAGTAAACTCACTATTGGTTATACAGATGCTAAACTTTGTCAAATTTAACTTGATTTGACTCATTTTGTATTTTGTCGCACAATACTGAACACTTATTATTATAAAGTCAATCTTGACTGATAACTGCAACAACCACCAAAGCTTATCTCACTGGTGGGTTGATAACATGGATCAACTGATACCATTGGGCTTAACCAAAAACCAAATTTTAAATAAAACCGTTTAAAGTAAGGTATTTTTAATGATTATACGCTGTCTTGGAAAGAGTTCTTTCTACTACTTGTACATTAGTTGCTCCAAGGGAGTCCAACTGTGTTATAACTGGGATACTGGATCATTTTACTTTATAAGCATCCAAATTTCCGGCAGGCAGCTCTGAAAACCACCTCATTTTTTTTTCCCTTTTGGATTTTTTGGGCGATGCAATTTTCTTGATGTTTCTCAATGTCTTTGGAAATGCTGGAGTTGTGCGAATGAATCTAAGTTTGCAATAAATTTAGCAGAAACAGCAGCCGAAGAAAACAAGCCTACCATTTACTCAATCAACCAAAGATTCAAGCATTTTTCTGATTGGCTTCTGGATATAATGGCTACGGGAGATTTGGAGGCTTTCTTCCCTGCTGCTACGCGTGAGTATGCCCCTATGGTAGACGAGATCTGGAGGGATCCTGCTGTTCAGGAAACATACAAGAGAAGAGAGGAATTGCATAATCTTCCTGATGTTGCTAAATATTTCTTGGATCGGGTATGTCTCTGCAGTTTCTTTTTTCGTATTTTTCTTGAGAAGTATTTGGTGTTGTCTTGTGCTTTTTCTTTGCACTTGATAATAACTATATCATAACTAAGTATTGTCCGTGAAAAACATGTTTTCAGTGCTTTCCTGGAATCATTTCTTATTTTGTTAACGGGTAACAGCTAATATGATGAATTTTTAGAAAGAAATTGAAACACGAAGTGGGAAAAATGTGGTGTCAGTTTCATTTTGTTGTTTCAATATAAAAATTGAAATGCTAAATGTAAGTGAAGGTGAAATGTAACTTCTCTGGTGGCTAGGAACAATTCTCTGGAGATGTGTTTTCCACTTTTCTTTCTCCCTAACAAGGAGTGGTTCAAAAAATTTCCTTTCATCTTTTAAATAGAAAGAACTTAAGAGGTAAATGTGTTAAATATGTTGGCTCTTCTGAATAAGTGAAAGAACCTTTTTATCGGGTTAAACATTGATTATCCAGTGGTTGGTCCTTCTGACAATAGAATTCATATTAGAAACTAATGAAATTAAATATTAGAGTGAAAAATTTTAAACACTAGTGTGCCTTGACAAGCACGGGTTTCATGCTTGTAAAGTGGGGAACATGGGAGAAAGTGAATGTGAGTGGGGTGGTTATGAATAGTGGGTATGAGCGGGAAGTTACTTCAAAAGGTATAAAATATAGATTTATAGAAATTTTTTTACATTTTTTTTATTATAGGTCTGGAGCTGAAAAAATCATTTAATGCAATGAGGAGACACCAAAAAGCGGTTATTTTTTAATCCTCCTTATTAATAGTATAGATAGGAGTATAGATGTTATCCATACTATTAATAAAGATGATTCAAAAAGTAAGTACTTTTTGGTCTCTCCTCATTAAAATGAATAAAATTTTCATTTCCGGAACTATAATAAAAAAATAAACGTTCCTCCATAAATTCATATTTTTTAGTCTTGAACTCCCCACTCACACCCACTATTCATAATGCCCCCACTCACACCCAACTTCTCCCCTGTTCCTGGCTTCATGCCTGTCTCACTAGTAACAATAATCATAATAATAATTGAATATAATAATATTGAAATAATTATTTATTAAAATCAAATATAATTATAAGTATGTTTAATTATTAACACATTTATGAATTTAATTGCCATGCACTGATTTTTAAACTATAATCCAATCAAATCTTATCACATAAGTAAAAATCTCACTCACTACTTGAAAATTCATGCACATGGTGATTTGATTGGATGATGGTGTACAAAACTTCACACTACCGTTCATAGTTATTAAACTCTATTTATATAAATACTTTTTTTAATTTAAAAATAATATGACAATTAAATAATCCCTTGGCCTTATTTTTGGGTAGTAGTTCTCAATGGTGCTTCTTTATCTGACATACTGCAGGATTAGCAGGCTTTGTTGTATGGTTTATCCACTTAGATTATAGTTTTTTGTTGTTTCTTTGTGAGGATGCATTATCCTCTTTTCTACTCATTGTCTCTTTTCTAATAAAATTTCTTTTTCTATCATAATTTCTTTTTTGTGGCATTCATTGAAATATTTAATATATGAACCAGTTGCTCATATGGGCAATGCACTATGCATATTATTGTTGTATTGTATATGAAGCAAGTGAAGGAGTTGGTCTCTGATGAGCTTTAGCCAAGGATTAATCTCATTTAGCCTGCGGTTTTACTAAATTTGAGCTAAATATGATCCAAAAAAATTTGTGCTAAATATTCTGGCATGCATCTTTTATCATGTTTAGATGATTACTTTCATGTGCATACTCAAATCCCAATGCCTGATAGCACAACCTATTAGATTAAAGGGTTTCTTTGACACACGGTATTCTACCCCCAGAACGGGAGTTCCCTTGATAAAACTCACTGTCGCCACATATGATAATAGTAATTATAATAATAATAATAGTACATGTTGAGAATAAAGCATGTGATTAAATACATTTACTCATGTTTTTTATTCCTATAGCACTATATATAGTGCTGATGGGTATCATGATCTGTGGAACTTAATCATTTTTCTCTTCAGATTGTTATTTAACCTATTCACTTCAGATTATTATTTAACCTACACTCCTCCTCTTCCTCCTCTTTTACCCTCTCACAAATTCAACATGGCATTAGAGTGGTACCATCCTCTGTGACTTGTCCCGTCACTCTTCCGCTACTAAGTTTGTAATCAAGATGGGAACTCTTCTCTCCATTCTTCTTTGGTCCTGAATTTTCTCCGGAAGTTCTTTTCCTCAAACTGTCCCCTTTTAGCAACTGAAAAACAACTTCAAACAACCTTTGTGTGCCGCTGGTGCCTCTATTTGCTGCTACAGTGTTCAGCCTCTTGTTGGTAGATATTCCAATGGTCTTGGTGCTCTATTCCCGTGCTAACCATTGCACCTTCATCAGTTGTTCCAGCTCCAGTGAGCTACCCTCCACCGGCAACTTGTTCTTCTGGCTCCTCCTCCATTGTGCCTTACTCCGGTGGTTCCGGAACCATTTTGTGGAGCAGTTCCATGTCTACCAACTCCACCACTACACTTTTTCCGGTGGCTCTGAACTCTGTTCATGTGCAACAGTTGTACGTTTACTAGCTGCATCATCTCTGGAGAGCTATCCACTGGCAGCAACGTTGACTATTCACCCACCTTTTTCTGCTTCATCAACTTCCAGCCACTTATGTTATATTTTTCTCTTTTGTTAAGACTCCTTTTGTAACAAGCTTGAGTTTAGTAAGCTTTAGCTTGAGGGGGAGTGCTAAGAATAAAGCATGTCAAAAGGATCTTAACGATAGAAGAAAAATAAAACATGAGTTGCTGACGAAAATAAAACACATATTTAGTCATGTAACTAGCACTGTCTTGAGAATAGTAGAAGCCATGACATTGGAAACCTATAGAGTCTAGGAAATAGACTAGCATTAGTTATGCTTGGGAGACCTAAAAAATCACCCTATATATCAACCTACACACTTTGATGAATGACACTTGACATTTGAAGGAACAAAATAGGAAGTAAAATGACAAATGTCATTCATCAAAATGTGTAAGTTGATTTGTTAGGTCTCCCAATCTCTGCTCTTAATTACTTATTCTTAAAACTAAGCATGCATTTAGCATTTACTTAGCATTTACACGTGTTGAACCTATTTGAATCTAAGTTATTTTTCTATACACTTTTGGTCCTCTTCCTCTTCCTCCTCTTTTACCTTCTCACAAATTCAACAGTACATATTATATATTAATAATAAGGGATAATTACACTCACCTCCCCTGAGGTTCATCAAAATTACACTCACCTCCCTTGGTTTTTAAAAAATCACTCACCTCCCTTAATTAGTCAGAGGGCATTACACTAACATCCCTTGCACTTGAGTTACACATGACTTTCACATATACAATGACCTTTATACCCTTATTTATTTTCCTTATTCTCATTTGAATGCCACTAGTTCATAACACCATCTAAATCAAACCTACTTGTATCCTCGTTACCTTTCATTGAGAGCAGACCTCCCTATTCCATTACCCCGAAAACAAAAAACACATTGCCCAAAGAAATAATTTCAAGGGAAAAATGAGTAAACCAACAAACACCTAATTTTTGCCCTCCCCTAATTTTCGATGGCAGATAGGCAAGCAGTGTTGCTTGCAGTGGTCATGTGCGATAGCTTGCAGCTGTAGGCTCACAGGCGGTGGGGGGTTTTATGGCGATTTGGTTGAAGGAGTTGGACAAATAAAAAGCCACTAAATATAAGCCATTATTATGTGTCTGTGGTTCATGAGAACGTAGCACTACTTCTGGGGGCTTCTTCAATGTTCATCATCATGGGCTTCTTCTTCTTCTTCTTCTACCTTCACATTTATGGTTTTGTTTAAGATGGTGATAGTTTACTTGCAGTGGTTGGGATGGTGGTCTGGTGGTTGAGATGGTGGTGTAGGGGATGATGAAGGTTAAATTTGGTATTTTAAAACCATGTTAAGAAAAGGGAGGTAGGGGTAATCTTGCAAACTAGGAGGGAGGTAAGTGTAATACTAAACAAGTTTGAGGGAGGTGAGTGTAATTATCCCTAATAATAATAATAATTCTATGAGAATCAATATAAATCTGTCAAATATTTTCTCAAATACTTATTTTTTAAAATTTTTTCGGATGTTCATGTAAGAGCAACATGGTTTTTACTTGTAATTTAACCATTATATAGATTAAACTCACTTTCTATAAAGAAGCATGGAATTGTATAAGTATGTCCTTTACCCATGGCAGTTCACCCTCACCTTATATAATTATATGACATGTTATAAATAATTATATACATATTTTTATGATGCATTAAACTAAACAAGGACAAGAAAGTTTGAAAATTCTGATAAAATATATGTCTGAACTAATTACAATCGCTTCCAATAGTACTCAAGAAAAGTTTTAATTATCTTAACAAACATTGGAGAGTAAATGTTATTACTCCCTCTATCCCAAATTATATGTCATTTTAGCTAAATGCAGGAGTATTAAGAAACCTAGAATTAAGAGTAGTTTAAGGAATAACTTTACCAAATTGCCCTTATTTAAGTGTTTCATGATGAAGAGAGAGTGAGATTATTAGGTTACTATTTCCAAGATTTCTTTTGTGTGTTTGTGTGTTTGTGTGTCTAATTAATGCATGAGTTGATATTGAAATCTATAAAATTTTAGTGCTATTTTAATGACTTCTTTTTCTAATAAATTCCCCATGTTGGAAAACCTACAATTGGAGATCCACTATCTCTCATTATAGTGATATTTTCATACTTTTGTGTGGATTGAAAATCCCAAACTACTTAATATTTAATAATCTGAAATAACAACTAAGCCTTGTTCTACTAGGTGGAGTCTGCTACATGGATCAAGTGATGTCATAGTGTCTATCTTTGATCTATGCCATGAAGGTTTGACAAAGTTTTACGTTGGTTGTGGATTGCCTAATACAACCCTTCTCATTCATTTTGGCTTTGGGACCGGCCATGTGAAAGATTATCAACGAAACACAAAATAGACAGAGTTAAAAGAATATCTGAATTGTAAATTTTAAAATCATGATCTTAAGGATGATGATGATAATAATGATAATGATAATAATAATGATAATAATAGTAATAATAATAATAATAATAATAATAATAGATGTCTTCCTTTCTCATTTTCGGATATGATATATGACTAGATGGAACAGGATTGGAGTTTACTAAACTTCCTTCAACTGTTGCTTGCCTTTATGTTGATTTATCATCTGTCTCGGCCTAATAATGTAAAGTACAGGCTTTAAATATATTGACTTCCCTTGTGCGTTTTAGAATAGATGTCTAATCATGTGATTCCGCACAGGCAATAGAAATATCGAGCAATGAGTATGAACCTTCTGATAAGGATATACTGTATGCTGAAGGTGTCACTCAGAGCAATGGTCTTGCTTTCATGGAATTCTCATTTGATGATAGGAGTCCCATGTCCGAGATATACAGTGAAAACCTAAATTGCCCACCTTCCTTAACCAAGTAAATTCATTCTCTTTCATCTTCCTTTCTCTTTATTTTTTTATTTTATATGAAGCTTCCAAAAATTGTTCATTAATATCTTTTCACTGTCATTGGTCCAGATATCAACTTATTCGCATAAATGCAAAGGGATTGCGTGATGGTTGCAAATGGTTGGAAATGTTCGAAGATGTGAGGATAGTTATATTTTGTGTTGCCCTGAGTGATTATGACCAGGTGTGGCCTACTAATACCGGTCAGCTTCGCAACAAAATGTTGGCAAGCAGAGATCTTTTTGAGAGTCTTGTTCGGCATCCATGTTTTAAAGACACCCCTTTTATGCTTCTGCTAAATAAGTATGATGCCTTTGAAGACAAGATGAACAAAGCTCCTCTGTCTACCTGTGAATGGTTCGCAGACTTTTGTCCTGTGAGGCCGCATCACAATAATCATGCCCTAGCGCAACAAGCATACTACTATGTGGCTGTGAGATTCAAGGAGCTTTATTATTCCATAACCGGCCAGAAGTTGTTTGTGGGACAAACTAGAGGCCGGGATCGTGCCTCGGTTGACGAGGCATTCAAATACATTAGGGAGATAATCAAATGGGACGATGAGAAGGATGATGATGTATATGAAATCAATGTAGAAGAATCCTTATACAGTACAGAAGTGAGTTCTTCTCCGTACATCAGACAGGAATGAATTCCCAAGTTTGTTATCCCTTGACAGCTAGTTATGGGCACAGGAGAGTCTCACTGCCCTGAAGAATTTGTAGGAGCATTGCATTTGTTATTAAGCACTGGGGGGATAGTTGGCTGGGAAATGTGTAATATGTTGTTTTCTTTGTTTTTTTTTTTTTTTGGTAGGATCTTCCTGATCAGGTTCAGAATGATTTTTTTCCCATCATAAATAAGCTAATTTGATTGAGAGGTTGTAAATTTAGAGGTGATTTGTTGTTTGTACAGCTTATATTGATAATATTGTTCAGCTTTATTGAAGAAAAAAAATAATCATAAAAAAGCTGTAATTTTTCTGTTAACCTACCATTATTATTTAAGACATAATAGTTCTGCTGCTTTTTAGATGGCTGATTTATTTAATACTATGCAATGTGACTCTAATTCATCAAAACGGGGAGAGAAAGATTGACTTGGTTTCATAGTAGCCGGCAAGTGCTGTGCTCGTTTTTCTGACTTAATATTCAACAATCATTCTCACCTAACTGACGCAACTCATACTTACTTCAAGCCCCTCACAGCTGAGCAAAATTGAAGATGGGAAAATTGTATTTTAGTATCGTAGTCGTTCAACTACTTGTTTTAATTACTAAATTCTCGTTTGGCCGTTGGTCTTGAATATAATAAAGTCTATTTTCAGATCCTTACATTACATGCAATTTTCCATGTAAAGAGGAAATCCATGGAAGAATTCTTTCTTCCCCTGTTGATGCACGCTGCGCGCAATATATATGTGATTGATTATTCTTACTAATGAACTATGGTTCAATTGATATTAGTGTCTTTTTTTCATAGATTTTGGGTTTGAGCTTTTTTTTAATGTAGTAAAACAATTGATTATTCTCTGTTACTCTCTTCTTCCAAGAATAATAGATGACATTAATGTTACGTGAAATATGAATCTATTTCTTTTGTACTATGGACAAAAGTAAGACTACTAACGAATCTGTCGAAAAATTATAAACTATTTTGGCCTATTTTGGACAGTACATTGAACTTGTGAAGATTGTGTCATGATTTGATTGATTTAATTGGACGAATTATTTATTTAGAGATAAATTAGACAACATAATAAGAAATAGTGAAATCCAAAACATGTTTGATTTATGGTTTAATACACTGAATTGGCAGATTAAGCTTAATTGTTAAAATCTTTTTGACAGGTTAGGTATAATAAAGAGAGCGTTATTTAATTCTGTTTAGTTTAAAATATAAACTTGTGTAAGACATGTTTCTTCTGGTCCAAACTAGCATATAACTTGATACTTAATGATTGGTTATAAGATGTCCCCTAAATTGCACACAGCTACGTGTGAATCGATGCTCAACGTTCAAAAATACTCCTTTCGCTACCTACTTTTGTCCACCTTTCCATTTTGATGTTTCTACAAATAATTATCTATTTTTTAAGTTTAGATAATATTAATTAATTTTTTTATCATATCTCTATTAAATAAATTTAATAAAAGAATAATAAAAGAGAGAAAAAAATAGAAATAAAGATAATAAATAAGAGTAATTTTATAAAATACATAATTTTTAATATTCTTTTAATATTTATGCATAGTTTAAAATGGACAATTAATTGAGAATGGAAGGGCGGGTGTCTCACTCATTAATTAGGCTCAAATTACTCTAAACATATTCATTATTTAAACATAATCGACGTATAATGAACAATTGGTAAATAAGTGAAAACTTTTTATATTTGAAATCAATTTGAAGCTTACTTAAGGAAAACGCATACTTGTTTGCACATTGTTCACTTTATTTTCTTTTCTTCTCATGCATGCCAGCAAGGAAGGAAAATTGATCCACTTAATTAGAATTTTTGTCATGTATTGTCAAATTTAATTTTTTACTATTAATTAATGAGATGAATTTCACACATAACATAAATAATAAAAAAGTTAATAATAAAATATTATGTAATAATACATGATAAGAAATTTAATTAAGAAGATTTACTCTCTCCATCAAAAAATTAGATTGATCGAGTTGCAGACGCAAGGAAGTCAATGCCTTAATTTGGTCTCCACAAAGGAAGGAAAATTAAAACTGAAAATCAATTGAAAATGGGTGGCTTATTATAAATGACAAAAAAAGGCTAAGGTTTGCTATGAAATTGGAGGGTTTGAAGATGTCAATTAAGAATGGATCTCAGCTTGGTAAACCCAAGACCAATTTCTTTCACCAGCAAGAGTAGGTAGCGTGATCATTGGCGGAGGGGGGGGGGGGTTGAAGAAGTAAAATTAAAAGGGTCAAACTCAAAGCACAACTTGTACAGTACAGAGAAAAGGCTAGCCTGTGAATTCAATTAAGGAGAATTTTCAGTGTAATAAAATATTCTATGGTCTTATTTTGAGTTATAAAAAAAAGGTTTGGTTCCCTGAGGTCACCGTTTTCCTATTATTTTACTTCATATTATATATGCTTTATTTTTTCTCTTCGATAAGTCGATTTTATTCCAATACAAATGACAAAAAAGGTGCCACATCGATTTTATATGTGTTTAATTGTCATGACTTCTATTGCCGGATCTCAGTTCTTATACATAGGATTAAATTACAAAAGTTTTCTGTACTATTATTTGATTGTATATCATTATACTATTAAAAGTAGGTAAATCAAGATTGCACTACTCTTCTTTATGCGCAACGTTGCACTACTTTTCATTTCCAACGTAGGCAAATGCCTTTACTTTTTTTTGACAATAAAGTTTGTTAAACATCATGGGTGAAGAGGAATTGTGTCACACTAGGTAAGAGAGAAATCAAGAAAATAAGGATTGTATTATGTAGTGTATTTCTAAATGTGCTCATAAAATACAAAGATGATATACTGCAACAAATAGCAAGAACAGAGAGGGGAATCAAAAGAATAACAAGGGCAAAGTGGGAACTGTAGCAGCAACCACGATCAACAAACAACAATAAGCAATTCAGAAGGGAAAACAATTAGAGAGAATGGGCACGTGGCAATGGATCCACAGGACCCGGGCGAGCGCAGGAGCAAGAGGAAGAGGAGGCGTAATTCATATTTGGACGATTACCTCTTAGGGAAGCTCATGAGTGTAGTAAGTCATCTATCCTTCTTCTTTGATACTTCTCTGCTCATCACTGCTTCCATTTCTGACCTGCGGTTCTGCAGGTGAGTGGCGCGGCTTCTCGCGACGACAGGAGCGCAACCGCACACCGTGGTCCTTTATCCTTGCCGGGTGCGCTCGTCGGGGAGGCCACGGGGGTTGGTGACCGGGAGGCGTAACTCCTTGTGCTCATGGTGCATTGCTCTGTTTTCCTTATTCGACTGTTGAGACTGCTCTGTTCCTAATTTCTTTGAATTCTATTGCTATTGTTATATCGCTGATATTTTTCCTTGGGCCTGAGACTTACTTGTAACCCATTGGGCTCGTTGGGGGATCATTTAATTGTAAGCTCCGTTACATATACCTATTTATAGGCTAAAAATAGCATAAAGACAAACTTAACCGATAAGGTAGGTATCTTAACCGATAAAATAGATAAATATCCTAACAGATAAATCAGTTTAAGATAGATATAATAATATTCAGATTTATTCTCAATACCATCCCTCAAGCTAAAGCTCATTGAGCTTTAAGTTTGTCACAACTAAACGACAATGGTGTCTGCACGGAAGCGGACAAGTGTGTCTACACGGAAGTGAACGAGTGATGTCTGCACGGAAGTGAACGAGTTGTTTCTGCATGCAAGCAGATGAGTTGTGTATGCACAAAAGTAGGAAGATTGGACGGAACTAGTGGGTTGGGCGTAACCAACAAAGACAATGATGATTGGACAGAACCAACAAAGGCGCAACGAGTGATTGGGCGGAACCAGCAAAGGCAACGGTGATCGGGCGGAACCAGCAAAGGCAGCGATCTATGGCTGGCTGGAACTAACGAAGGCAATGATATGTGACTGAGCGGAACCGGCGAAGACAACGGTGGCTGGACGGAACCAGCGAAGGCAACTATGACTGGACGGAACTAGCAAGGCAACAATATGTGGCTGGGCGGAAGCAGCAAAGGCAACAAGTAATTGGGTGTAACCAGCAAATGTAACAGTGGTTGAGCAGAACCAATAAAAGCAATAGTGGCTGGACGTAACCAACAAAGGCAACTGTGGCTGAGTGGAACTAACTGAAGGCAAACATGGCTGGGCAGAACTAGCTAAAGGCAATGGTGGTGTGGTGAAACCAGCTGAAGGTAACAGTGGCTGGACAAAACCAGCTGAAGGTAACAAGTGACTGGGCAAAACCAGCAAAGATAATTGATCTGGGCTGGGAGGAACCAACATAGGTAAACAACACTTGCATTACACATGCGGTAACGTTAGGTGGTGTGTAGAAGCGCATGGAGATATAGGCGATAGTGAAATCTTTACTATAGTGTCTCACACAGATGTCAGCGAGTATGAGATTTAAGATATGGTAGTAAAGATGATATATTTGTGGAGAGTGAAATGTAAGGAACAAAGAGCATAAGCTCTAAGGTAGAGGAAGCGCAAATAGGATTCAAGGTGGGAACCATGCATGACTCTGATACCATGTTAAGCATCGTGAGTGAAGGGGGACTGTGTCACATTAGGCAAAAGAGAAATCAAGAAAATAAGGATTGTATTATGTAGAGTATTTTTGAATGTGCTCATAAAGTACAAAGATGATATGCCTATTTATAAACTGAAAATAACATAAAGATAAACTTTACCGATAAGATAGGTATCTTAACAAATAAATTAGTTTGAGATAGATATAATAATATCCAAATTTATTCTCAACAAAGTTATTCATCATGCTCATTAATAACAGCATGGAAGCAAAAGTAATAAGTTAAAAATTGAATAAGGGTAATTTAGTAAAATGATTCCTTAAATTAATCTAAGTTTTGAATTTCTCAATACTTACTCATTTAGCTAAAATGACACTTAAAATAAACCAGAAGGAGTAGTATAGAAGGGAGTCATTCTTTTATTCTATGTGGAGAGAACTTTTTAAGCTCCACTTAATATATGAACCATTGATCATACTTGTTTTGTCAAAGCGGGTGACAATCTTTGTTCAAAGTTTGATCACATGTTTATGGGTTTCATTAACTTTTTCACGAGTATACCAAAATCCAAATTTGTTAGATTTGTAGCCAGACAAGAATTTTCGTTTTCATTCTCTTTTCCTTCTATGTTGTTGGCTCTAAACTCTACTTGCCCTTCGACTTAAGCCTTACATTAGAGCCCTTTTTTTTTTGCTCTTCCTGCACCTCCTCACTTTCCATCGCCAAATTTATTAGTATATATATTTTTTAACTCCACAACTCCTCTATTAGTCTTCCAACACCATGGATAACGAAGATGCTAACCCACCGAAAAACACCAACATTATGCCTACCTCTACTACCGCCCCATCCCCTACGCCCCTTTCCGTCACTCCTACGCCGCGACACCTGCGACTCTGCCCACTACAAGAAAAATTGAGAGGACTTGATGTACAAGGTTTTGAGAGAGAGAGAGTGCTTCTGGAAAATATTTCTGAAATTAACTATTTTTCTAATAAAAAAAGACATTATAACTGTCGCCAAATGCTGTTAACTGCCATCATTTTCTATTTGACTAAGATGAAATATGCTCCGTTTATGATGGGACTAAAGTTTCATATGGTGAAGAGGAAATAAGTAGTTCTATGAAGCATGGCTACTCCAACATATATAGTTGACATATATGTATCGCTCAAGTACTTATAGGTTAAAGATTTTAGTATGTACATGTCCTAAAATACAAGTTTGTTCTTACAAAACACATCAAAGTTTACAATTAAATTATTTACGTTGCTTTTAAATGGAACAAATTAATTACTATTTCATCCTATCACATCTTATAATTACTTAAGTAATTTTGCTTGCTTGAGATATTTTATACTACTTTGATGAAAAGTTAGAGTTAAAACACTAATAAATTATATTTATCTTATTATTTAAATACTTTATCATTTCTAATTTTATGTTTTTATATACTACATTTTCTCGTACCTGTAATCTAGTTTTCCCAAAATTTTCATACTTCGTACCTGTGTAAGTACCCAATACTGTACGTACCTATGCAACATAGGTTAACTATGCAACATAGGTTAAGTTTTTTTAATTATTCATTAAGTTTCAGGCTCATTTATCATGGTATATGCAATCTGCAGTAACAGGTTGAAGTTCCTTGTCTAGTGTCAAACAACATTTAAATTGGGATTTTTTTTTTTAAATATAGAACTTATTTAATTTAAATTTATCTTATCATAGTATTATAAAATTTTAAGATCCGATAAAGAAATTGAGAGATAATCCGTCCAAACCCAACCAGAGGTTTGTCTAGTTCTTTGACATTCGACATGCGACCATTGCATTGATAGAGATGAACGACAATGATCTTGATGACAAGAAAATCTGCGTCTAGTTTAGTAGATCAGGTGGTTGTTTTCTGCCCCAAAAGAGATTAACAGGTCATCTGCTTCTTAGGCAATTTTTTGCTCCTTTTTTTAGCATTTGAGTTGGTTCTAATTTTTTATTTTTTTCTTCTGTCATGACTTCTGTGTGAAGAATCAATGTACTTTGTGGTGCTTATACGTGTGTGTGCGTTGTGTTGTCTATGGTGAATGTTGACTCTGGCACAAATGAGTTTGTGATTTGTTTGAAGTAAATTGTATTTTTTTTTCCATTTTTTTTCTTTTTGGTTATTTGAAAAAGTTATAATTTTTTAAATGTCTAAAAATTCATATAAAAATAACTCGAGTTATACCAAATGCTAAAACATAAAAAATTAAGCCAACCTTTATCTAGTAATTACGCATGCCATAGAATCCAATAGTTTGTAGAATAAAGAAATCTCCAACAAAGTTTCAAGAATTAAATTTTTTTTAAATCATATTAATTTTTTTATAATAGTACTATATATTGTACTGAAGAGTGGGTTCTCCAATATTTGTTGGACTCCAAGTTTTCTTGGTGGATCTTCGAGGTGGTGACGGTGGTACTTACAAGCACTCTGACACCCAAGTAAGACTTTTTCTAGAGTGAGATATTGAAAAAGTTTCGATTCATACCTAGTGGGCAGGTCCTTTTATAATTGAGGATTGTCCATCAGTATCGACGGGGTGGTTTTCGGGAATCTCTTTATGGTCCTGGATTTCTCTCGTTGGCGCCGAAGATCTTTCCCTGTATCTGTGTTCTTTTCTGAGATGGTTGTTCTGGGGGTGACGGATTATTGGGCTTCTGGACCATGATCTATGGAATCCCTCGAAGGCCCGTTTGGGTGCGCAGTGTGAGTTTTATTCCATGGAGTCCTGTTGATGCATTGATCCTAGGAGGCACGCTGCCGTCATTGATTGATCATCCCTCGCCTTTGTACTGTCTGCAGATGTGAATGGGGCTGCGTGTCCCCCCTATCTTGTCATCTGTCACTTTGTTTGTCTCGTGGCAGGGGGAGAATTTTTTATCCTCTTATAACCCGCCATGTGTAATCATGGGTTTCCGTTTCGATTCCCCATGCTGCGTTTTCCGAAGTGCCATGATTGGAAAAGGGTTTTTTCCGGAGGATAGGAACCGTTTGGCCTTCTTCTCCTTCCTTATAAATAGCCCAATTCGGAAAGTGGGGTTGCATTTACGTCCTTGATTTTCCCTTCTTTCTTTGTGATTCTTTGTTTCCTCTTAGGCTATTCTATGTTTGTGTTCGGGGCATTTGTTGCTGATTCATCATCTTTCATCACTATGGTAAGTTTTTTTTTTTATGGTCTCACATTCTATTTTTATCTCTAATTTGGTAGAAGTTAAAGAGGAGGAAGAAGGTGATTTGGATTGTTGATGTTTTTCTTGATGATTTGGATTGTTGATGTTTTTCTTTCTTTTCCCTTCTTTGTTGCATTCTACTGGATTGTGAGGTTGTATCTAGGGTGTGGGGTTAGTGACGTTCAGTGTTCATCTCTTGTAGTGACTAATTTTTTCCGTTTTCTTCATTTTTCTCTTTTCGCCTTTCAGCTTGCTTGTGTAGTTCGAGTATAGGGAGGTTGAAGAAATCCTTTCAGGAACTTAGAGTTTCGCGACCATAATCGGGGACCCACGAACGCGTAGCCTACTGGTGGATACCCCAAAGGTTTTTTTTTTGGATACCTTCTATTATAAAACCGAGGCACATTGATGATCTGAAAAGGTGGTTGAGTTAACAAAGGGGGGATCGATGATGATGAATATAGGTTAGAGGTTGCTTCCACAGATGAGAGGGTTTGTATGCTCCGACATAAGGACATTCCTCATTTCCTATGGATGTACGATGTTTTCTTTACTCGGTTAAGTACCTATCTTCCCTTTACCGTTTTTGAAAGGCAGATCATGACGACGTGCGGCTTTGGGACTACTCAGTTGTACCCTAATGGGTGGGCTCTGATGCGCTGATTTCAAGTAGTGTGCGATGTTTTTGGTGTTAACCCGTACTTGCAGACCTTCTTGCCATTGTTCACACTTACGAATCCATTAAGTGGCAACATTTCTGGGATGTGAGAGATATATAAGAGGTGGCATACCTTCAAAGGCATGTTGGGTACTCGGGTTTTCACGTGTTGGGAGGATTCGTATCAAGAGTTTATATTGAAAATATTTCAAGATTTTCGTTGTGCCGGGGAGGACGACATTCTGGGTGTAATGGCCCGTGACGAAGAGCCCATCGCAAGGGCCTAGGTTGTTCTCAGAGATGTACTGTAGCACGTCTAGTGGGCTCCAATGTGATGCTGCTGATCATAAACCCTAATCCGTGCCCCCTGGGCCAGAGGAGGGCCCAACCCGCCCTTTTGGCCACCTCTCTACCTATGAATAGAGCTCCCCTCTTCCTTTTTAACTCACTCAGAACTTCAAAATCCTCTTCTCTCTATAACTAAGTTCCTGCTCAATTTCTTCCTCTCTCCCTTGTGAAGATGTGATGTCTTCACCTTGGGTAGGTAGCCTCCTCTCTTCCCTAGCTTTCTTGGATCACAGGAGGAACCTGATCATGCGGTACCTCCTTGAGAACTGGGTTCTGTGTATGGTGATTTGGTTGGGTGGTTCTATCGTCTAAAACTGCTCCTTGGTTGTTCATTGCCGTCACGACACAATAGGTATTTATAGTGTGTTTGGTGGCATCGAGATCGTAGAAAGGAAGTCTGTCGTCTAGGTTGTGGGAGGTTGTAATTCCCATAGACGACGCCAATGTACCGAGAGTTGGTTCTCCGATGGTTGTTGGACTCCAAGCTTCCTTGATGGATCTCCGAGGTGGTGGCCAGGGTACCTGCAAGCACTCTGACACCCAAGAAAAAGTTTTTCTAGAGTGAGATATTGAAAAAAGTTCTGGTTCATACCTGGTGGGCGAGTCCTTTGATACTTGAGGATCGCCCATTAGTATCGACGGGGTAGTTTTCGGGAATCTCTCCGTGGTCCTGAATTTCTCTCATGGACTCCAAAGATCTCTCCCTAGATCCGTGTTCTATTCCAAGATGGTCGTTTTGGGGGTGATGGATTGGGCTTCTGGCCATGATCCGTGGAGTCCCTCAAGGCCGACTTAAGTGTATTGAGCTAGTGTCTAATATATATGTTCATTAGTTAATGGCTCAAAAATACCAATATACTTATTTGTAGTTGTTAAAGACCTCACTCTTTATTTTATATTTGATAAGTAAAATTTCATGAATTTTTCAAATTTAGTGTAAAACAAGTTATGGTTCGATTGACTTCAAGAGATTATTATTAAATGAGTTTAGTCTTGAAAACCTTGTACTGCATTACATAAAAATCAAAATTTTCCGTCTAATGATAGAAACGTCACCTACGTATTTTCCACCGACTATTCGGTTCTTATCCCCAGAGCTAAAACATTCCACCCCTCAATTGAACATCTAGAAGTTAAAAGATAATAATAATTAAATAAAGATGGTATAAGACATCAATTATCTAGATCTTGCATTCAAATTAAATAAATAAAGTAAAACACGAGATCCTCATAAAAATTAGATTATGAAAATCCATCATTAAAGATGTCCATCTACACTCTTGCGCCTTCAAAGATAGACATTGAATAACATTGCCATTTTATTATGTAATAAAAAATATGATTTTTTTAAGCTACTTTATGGAATAAATACTCTGCGATATTTAATTTAATTATTTTTATTAATTTTTATGACTAAATTTATTAATTTTTTTTATTATTTCATGATCTAATATGATACATTAATGAATTATATGATCTAATATGATAAACTAATACTTTTTAATATAATATTTGTAGGTGCATCGTAAACTCAAATGGTCAATAAATCTCTAAACTTCTTATAAGTTAGTTCTTTCAATGATTTGACTAATAAAAAATTTATTACAATCATATAAAATATGATATAATAACAAAAATCAATGAATTTAGTCATAAAAATTATTAAAAATAGTTAAATTAGATACCATAAAGTATTTACCTCATAGGGTAGCCAAAAAATCACCTAAAAAAATAATAAAAAAATTTTCTTTGGTATCACTTTATATTGTTTCAAATGTGAATATATAGTGTTACATCGATGAACCATGGACAAAGTAAAAAATATATGTTGAGAATACTCATGAATTCATTGCCTTAATATTTTGAGTTAAAATGTGACATCTAATCTATTTTATGTCTAACCTATAATTTCTTCGCAATATTTACATCTCCACTTTGTATTTCACTTAACCCATTTATTTAAACTTTCTCCAATGACTCCTCTTACCGTTTTATACCCAACACATTTACATTTGTGATTACAAGAATTATTAGTTAGGCAATTTTGCCAAAACTTCGATGTATTTTCACCCTGGAAAAATCCTATAATGCATCTTCACACCATGTCTTGAAAGTATGGAGGACTTCATTTCTTTCTTATCCCAATCATAAAACATTCTATCCTCCATTGAATATCTAGAAATTAAAAATTATTCACAAAATAAAAGTACCACAGAAAAAAAAAACGGAAAAAAAACCAATTTAGTCTTCTTTTTTTTTATAAAAAAAAATTAGACAATTTTATCCTTCTTAAATTTTTTCAGCCAATTTAATTATTATTTTTTATATCGACTTGCAAATTATAAAAATTAGAAAATTTAATTCTTTTATCCATCTCCTAAATTGAGACGACTGACTTAGATGATAACAAAGGAATATGACACATTAAAGGTTGTCATCACCTCCTCCACCCCAGAAAATGACATTATTTTACACAACTAATAACTCATTCTCCTTTAAAAAATGACATGTTTTGCATTCCATAACTGCAAAACGTGTGCATTCATGATGAAAAACAAATATACATTGTTGGGGTATATTTGGTAAAGATGAAAATGTGTTGTTTGAGTATTAACATGGTAAAGTAGCTAGGATTTCTTTGAAATTGATTAATTTAAAAAAAAAAATAGGAACTAAAGTTGCCAAAAAAATTGAGAGAATAAATTGACCGATTAAAAAAATAAAAGGGATCAAATTTACAAAAAAACTTAAAAATAATAAAATTGTCCAACTTAAAAAATAACAGGTGTAAGTTCGATTTTTAATCTTTGAAATTGTAAGTTGTTGGTCAAATTAATCTCTCAATTTATTATCATTATTTTATTGTCACATTTCATTGATTTATCACATTAAAAGTTACCGTAACAACAATTGAGACTGCAAATAAGTTGTTTTTGCTCTTAAAATTGCAAATAATGTCGCTAGAGCAATTATGGTGGTAAATGAAACTGCAATAACAACTAAGATTTGTAGCTCCAAATGTCGTTTCAGCCATAATTTTAGCTTTTAGTGTTCTCACACAGCCTATGTTGTTATCGCATTATCATTTAATGCAAAAAATTAGTGAAAACATGACAATACAATAATGATAATAAATTGAGAGACTAATTTGACGTGCAACTTACAATTTCATGGATTAAAAAGTCATATTTTAAATTTTAATGATCAAAATAACTGGGGTTTATACTTTCATAAATCAAAATGAACATTTTTTCCATCTTATTTTATTATAAGTAACCAAATTTCTTGTGAGATCTTTAACCTTTGTTATCACAAGAAATACACATTAAAACTTTGGTTAAATAAGTTTGTTCTCCCTAACAAATCACAAATTTTGATTTTACACTCCATTAATTATTTTTTGTTTGAATCCTCAATAAATTTTTTGTTTTAGCCCTTGATATTAAGTTGAACCCTTAAAAGATGACGTTGAAAACGAAAATTAGATAGGCTTCATTGTAATTTAGTCAAAAATGGGCAAACCAAGTTTTAACCGTCATTAAATCGATTAAAAATGGTCAAATTGGTTTGAATTATGGGGCAATTTGACCACGATTTAAGCCAATTTGACTAATTTGATTATGGTTAAAACTTGACCACAAAATAGTGCACCTAACTTTCGCTCTATATATTATCTTTTAATAATCTAATTTAATGTTAGGAACTAAAACAAAAAAAAAATTATGGATGATTCAAATAAAAAAATTAATAAAATACAAAATCAAAATTTATAATTTATTTAGGAGAAAAACTTATTTAACCCTCAAATTTCGATACAATAATACTTACTCTATGCCATATATGTCTAGCGGACACATATCTTGCACAATCGATTCAATTTTGGTACAGAAATAGTGTGAAAAGGTAATATAACAATATTCTTTTATTTTATAAAAATATTTAAAGTAAAGGAAGGTTTTGCCCTTCTAATTAAGATCATCATAAATTATCAACTTTAGCGATGATTCACAATGAAAATATAAATCATTTTTAAAAAAATTATCAATTTCGATAAAAAAAATGATTAAATAGGCAATGGTTACTGTGCTCCATCCTAGTAGGGAGTATCCTTGTGATTTAAAAGTAAATATTAAAATAAATATGATTATATACATTTTAAAAGTCATCAAATTTTATTTAAGTGGTTCTGTAATTAAATAATAATTTTGGGTATAAAGAAGATAAAATTTAGTTACTTCTGAAATTAAAAAAATTGATTAAATGCATTGTGAAGGTGATTAAATTTTGTCTATATGATCTTAGAATTAAATAATTTTTTTAAAATATCACACCCATAAAATTTAGTCACTTTTTAAATACTTTTTTAAAGTATAGTTAAGCAAAGAACTATTTCCGTGTATCGTATTAATAAGAGAATAGATTCTCTCATGTTAAATTTAGTTATGTTTGGTTGTGTTAAAAGACAAAAAGACACAAACATTTTGAATTAAATATTGCCATTTTAAAATCATAACATGAACAAATTTAATATGAGAAGATTCTTTCCTTATTAATATATTGATACATGTTATGATCTTACATAGATCACAAGATACATCACGAAGAGGAAGCACCGTAACCATAGCCTTATCAAACAATCCACCTCATGTGCATGCGTGGATAAGTCTTAACCGTGTAAAATAAAGTTGCAGTTATTTCCATCAAAAAGAAAAGGAAAAAAAAAAAAAGTTGCCGTTATTCATGACAACATGGATCTATGTTAGGGTCATAGTTGCTAAACTGGCCTGGCCTAGCCGGTTTCTCCTCTTAGATCGGATCAGTACACAGATTGAAATGAATTGATAGAAATCGGATCAGCAGTTCACATGCTCATTAGAAATTAGTGCAAAAGTCTAATGTTTAGCCACAAAGCAGGAAACATGACATACAATTTAGCCACTAAACTACTAATGTTACTTTGTTAAATAATTCATTTGATATAAATAATATATATATATATATTAATATTATTCTAATAATAATAATAAATTTTTTTATACTAAAAATATGTTAAATTACTAATTATTTTTATCGTTTTGTTTTATTTATTTAAATTTTAATGTATTTTAATATATTTATTTAATTAAATCTGGTTCAATAAATAATTCAGAGGCCCATTAATTAAACCAGTGACCTAGTCTTCTGATGAGGTGGCCGCGTCGAATTCCGAATTGGGTTTAATAACTATGGTTAGGGTTGTCAAAGAATGGTTCAATAAATAAATCAAACAAATATTAAGTGCATTAATTTTTTTGTGAGATGTTATATTGACTTATATTTCATTAACGTTAGATAAGATCCGAATAAAACTTACATCTCACTAAAATCTCATTTAGTAATAAATAGATTATGAGTCAATATGTTATCCTATAAAAATAAATACAAATAACACAACCAAATAAACAATATACAAAAGAAGACCCTCAAAGTCTATATAATAACACACATGCACAGCAGCAACCCAACACAAAAGGGGGGGAACGAAAAAGGCGTTGGCGTGTAATATCATAAGTACGTGTTTGTGTTGGTCTTATTCCATAGTGGAAAGCGTGTGTCATCTTAGTCCAAAGCCACAAAACCCAAAAAGAAAAAAAAAGAATTAAAAACATGCTTAAGCCTTTGTTTTACCCATTCCCACCCTTTGACACTTCTTCAACTCTTCAATGGTCAATATTCAAATATCCCTCCCTCACAGTTATTGCTCCTAATAAACCCACCCCACCCCCCCAAAATAAATAAATAAAATAAAATTAATTTTTTCCGCTCTCTCTATCTCTCTCTCTTACTCTTCAGTTTGAATGCTTCTCTTTAGAATATTTCTTAGCCTTTGAACACACTTTGTATGAAAGCGAAGACCCATGACCCTCTGCAGCAGATAGCTAGCTAGCAACTATATCTACAATCCACACAAACACGAGGGACATGACATATCTACATATGCATATATAAACACCAACACACCAAACTTGAAAGACCCATCAAAATTTTCCTCCAAAGTTTCAAACTTGATCATCAAAAACCACCAAACAGAACACCAACATTGCTCCCTTGCTTTTCTCTCATCAAGCTTTCTCCTCCTCCGACAGTCTTTAAACATGGTGCTAGGCTTCGCAAGAAGAAAGAACAAGAAGAACCAACACCGTCTCAGCTGCATTAAACCGAAGGAGCTGGTGATTCCAAACCACTTCAAATGCCCAATCTCCCTAGACCTCATGAAGGACCCTGTCACCCTCTCCACGGGGATCACCTACGACCGAGAAAGCGTCGAAAAGTGGTTCGAAGACGGCAACTTCACATGCCCTGTCACCAACCAAATCGTCAAGAATTTCGACATGATCCCAAACCATTCCCTGAGGATCATGATCCAAGATTGGTGTGTGGAGAACAAGCAGCACGGTGTTGAGAGGATCCCAACGCCAAGGGTCCCCATTAGCCCCATTGAGGTCAGTGAGATCCTCTTCCAGTTGAAGGGTAATTTGGACCAACATGGTGTCCTTGAATTGGTTAAGAAATTGGAGAGGTTGAGTTCTGAGAGTGAAAGGAACAAGAGGATCATTGTGGAGAACGGCGCTCCGGCTGCATTGGCATCATCATTTGATGCATTTGCCAATGATTCTATTGAAAAGAATGTGAGTGTTCTTGAAGAAATTTTGTCTGCACTGAATTGGATGTTCCCGCTTCAATTGGAGGCTAAAAATCCGCTGGGGTCAATTGCTTCATTGAGGTGCATGGTTTGGTTCTTGAAGCACCAAGATCTCTCAGGGAAAGAGAAGTCCATCGTTGCATTGAAGGAGCTTCTCTCATTTGGTGATGAGAAACATGTTGAAGGGATCTCAATGATTGAAGGGGCCAATGATCTCTTGGTAGAGTTCATCAACAAGAGGATTAGTCCAACCATCACAAAGTCCTCATTGAGGGTAGTTTGGTACTTGGTGTCATCAAATTCACCTTCTAGTGAGAAATTGAAGTTGAGATTTGTGGAACTGGGTTTGGTTCCTTGTTTGCTTGATCTTCTTATCGAATCAGAAAAGAGCCTTTGTGAGAAGGCTTTGGCTATTCTCGATTCCCTTTGTGGATGTGAACAAGGGAGGGAAAGTGCTTATGGCAATGATCTGATGGTTCCTCTCTTGGTGAAGAAGATTCTGAGGGTCTCTGCTTTGACCACAGAGTACTCTGTCTCTTCCATATGGAAGCTGTGCAGGTTTGGCGATAAGGAGAAGGAAGAGAAGGTTCTTGTTGAGGCACTTCAGGTTGGTGCATTCCAGAAGCTTCTGCTGGTTCTGCAGGTTGGTTGTGGTGATGGGACAAAGGAGAAGGCCACTGAGCTTCTGAAATTGATGAATCCTTATAGGGCTGAATTGGAATGCATAGACTCAGATTACAAGAATCTCAAGAGATCATTTTAATTAGGATTGTTTTAGATTCATTTTTAGTCCTCTACTTTGTAAAACAAATTCTTTTTGGTTTTTTTTGGGGTCAAAGGGATGATGGATCTCCTCTTCAATCTGTATCATTGGATTCAAGGAATCACATCAATAGGATAGGGAACGTAGATAGAAATTACATTCTTTTTTGTATATTGCAATAAGAGTTTTAACATGACACTTTGATTTGATATGTCAGAATGATTTTGTGTTTCTTGTACTTTGTCTTTTGTGATGTTGAATAACTTTGCTTCATGATCTATATCAACAAATATTACCAAAATCCATGGTTGTAAGTTTGATTCTAAAAAAAAAAAAAAAAAAAGCACTAATTGTGGTAAGGGTGGAGATTTTAACAATCAACCAGCATCCTACCTTAACAAAGCTCAATAAGTAAAGTCGGAGTTTGATTAAAATTAAAAAAAATATTTTTGTCACGTTTTTTTCAGAACATCTTTTAAGAGATACCATAAGACATCTCTTATATATCGTGTAAAATTTTAAAATTATGTAACCTACATAATTTTTACATGAAAATTCCTTCGTGGGCAACATGGTTGTGCCTTAATCATATTGTTAGAATTAGGTGTCATGTTGGTGGGGTTAGACACATCATATTTTTTTACTCATAATTTATGTAGTTTCACTTTATTATCCTAAAATTTGACGCATTATTCTAACGCATCATATTCTCATAGAAATTCTAGTCGCTCAAAGTAACGTTACAGAGTAAAAACTAAAAATAAATAGAATTTCGAAATGATACAATTAGGTTTAAGAGTAAGAGTAATGGTTAAGATGCATAAAGTGGTAGAAACTACTAATCGATTTTTTAAACTATTTTGCACGACTATGGTGGCTTCATTTGTAATAGATATCCAATTAACATTATTATATATATTGTAAGAGAAAATATATAAAAAAATAAAATAAAAATAAATAGTGGAGAATGATTTTGCTTCATGAAAATCTCATGTGGTTCTTGAAATGAGGAAGCACTGATTGATGTTGGTCACTAACATGGATGAGAGATGCAATGCAATTGTTGGGGACAGGACAGCCATTGAGGTTGAACTCTCTCAAGAGAGCCCTTATGAAAATTGCACAGAATGTGAAATATTGGAATAAATGGAAGTGTCATTTTCATTGCATGTTTTCAATTCCATGGAAACGTCATTACTAGAAATTGAGTTCACAATATCTTTCATCCATTTTTTTATACATTTTTTTAACACCCTTCGTTTTCAGATTTGAGCTTCAAATTGCGTACAAATTTGTAACCATTCTTCAATGTATCTAATTATCTATGTTACATTCACCTTATATATTTTTCATCCAATCTCATCAAACAATGAACATTTCCTTTTCAAATCATCCTTACCAAAACAATGTATAAATGCGTTGTACCTATACCAAACATATTATAACATGTGACAATGCAAATTCAACATAGTGATTAAACTGTTTTGTTTAAAACAAGTTTAAATGCATAAATGAGAATGATAATGAATGAGATTTGGGTTCGTATGCTTGTTTTGAGGTTTGAGGAATGGAAAGTAGAAGGAAGATGGGGAAAATTATGAGGGATGGATAGGAGAGGTGAACGATCTCGTCCTCCAATCCAAGCCCTTTTGTGGATGGTCCTTGTTCTTGGCTCTAGGAAGCAAAACTGAACTATTTCCAGAGTCGCCCTCTGAATGCAGGGTTTCTGAATTTTCTCTAGGTGGTTATGGCTGAATATGTTTCTTGTCCCTTAGCCGATGTTCTCTCGTTGCTCCTATGTTCTCTTCTTGGTCCTCTATCTGTCTATCCCCTCTTTCTTGTTTCCTCTCATTTCTTGGGTTACATTTCCTTCTTTGTTTTCGGGTTGGGTATGTCACTCTCAAGGTGCGCTCTCAAGGTGCGCAAGACTAGGCCTTCCCCTGCATGGGGTCCTCACGCCTGGTCAACCCTCCTAGGATAGGTCACTGTCACACCCCTCATGCCTGCAGGACTTTCATCTAATATTTCAAGTACAAATAAAACTCTATTTTGCCTCTTTTACCTTGGTCATTATGTATGGGTACCTAAAGGATGTAAGGGGAAAAGGGGCTAGGAAAAGTTTCAACAGTCTAGGCAAGGGCGTACAGGGGAAACCCCAAACCCAGGGTTTGTCTTTTGATGGGCATAGCACTGCATCGATGGCGTCTTCCAAGGCTATGCTGCCTGGGCCTGCAAGCTGATTAAAAGGCCTTGGAATGGATCCATGATATCTTGGGATGTGTGGACGGAATCCAAGCCCCCAATCCATGACCTCTCATAGTTTCCCTCTTGTCTCAGTGTGGGTCCACCCAAAGCGTATCTGAGACACCATCCAATGCCAATCCTTGGTAACCACACTAGAGACAAGTGATTGTTTATGTTTAATCTTCCTAATGATGTCTTTAATTAGATGTTATAAAAGGGTCTATATCACATAGTTACACAACATTGCAGCAGCTGCACTTAGTTGTGAATCCATGACTAGTGTGAATTGCACCACTTAATTGGAAATTATAGTTTTTGCCATTTTCCACATCGCTGTTTATATACAAAAACGAGTCCGGAGAGGATTGAGAACGTGAATCACGTGATTTGATAAACTAGGTGCAGAGTAATGGGTCAAGAATATGAGAAAATACAAGTGCAAATGGGAACATTTGTTTGTATTCACATTGCTGAATAAGCAGTGAAATCTCTATCACAGTAAGATAGAAACAGCCAGAACATAAAATTGCATCTACTGCCAAGAAATTGTTGCATGTAAAAAATATGTAATTAAGAAAATTAAATTTGAATCGTCGATCAACTTAATATTAATTAATTGCACATATTCCTGAATGATACTTGTGTCCTCAACACACGCGTATGACTTAGAAAATAAAGCCTTCTTCGGTGAATAATATAAAGAAATATACTTGTACAAAATCAATTTACTGTCAAATAACATAAAGGTCCACACGTGAAATTAGTCCACCAACGCATTTGACAACAGAGAATTTAGTGGGTCAATTTGCCCGTTACTTACTTCTACTACTAATTAGTAGTACATCAAAGTCTTGAATTTAATTTTACAAGACTCCAAAGCCTCTCAAACACTCAACTTTGAACCAAGTGTGCTTGCTTTCATTTAATGATTTATAGTGACCCACAATTTTAAGATATCTTTGGGCGAGTAAAGTTTAGTCGAATTAAATGAATTCAGACTTGACTCGTTAAAATTTAGATTTGACTTAAGTTTAACTTGATAATAAATGAGTTAAATTTTAGACTCGAGCTTGGCTCGACAAAAGCTCGCAAGCTGACTTGAGCTCGACAAACCAACTCGTTTATGATATAATTTAAGTCTTTTAAGCCTAATAAGCTATGATATATAGTTTTATATATTTATATACAATATTATTTTAGTTTTCATTTATAATAATATTAATATTATAATATAAATACTAGTGGGGTTTGATAGGCACTTTGTGCCTACCAAGCAAAATTTTTTATTTAATAAATAATAATAAAACAAACAATTTAATAGTTAAAAAGTAATAAATAAAGATGCTAATGTGTTTGGAGTGGATACTGATAATTTTACGTTGAAATTATTGAAATGTTAATGGGTCAATGAGTTATTGGGTTTTTGTGTATAAAAGACTATATGGGTATTTTAGGAATTATAAAAATTGGACATCAATGACAGTTAAAGTTTTGTATCCTTTTTATTAATAGTAGAGATAAGTATTAATATATATATATATATATATATATATATATATATATATGTATTATAAAACTAACGTATATTTATAACTATAAATATATAAAAATATCTCTCTCTATATATATAGACACACATATATCCCGCTCACGAGCTAATAAGTCAATCATAGCAAAGCTCGAGCTAGACTCATTTAATAAACGAGCTCAAATCTTGACTCAAGCTTGGCTCATGGGCTCACAAACTCAACTTATTAAGCCACTAACAAACCAAGTCAAGAGTAGCTCATGAACTGAATTGACTCACTTCCAACCCTAAGCTGGAGGATTATATTTGATAGTGAATTTTAGAAAAGTAAGAACTTACATTATCTTAGAAAAACATATTTAATATTTAAAATGAATTAATCAAGAGAGTAATTAATTATGTCAATACAGTACTCCTATTGTTCAATATTAGATGACACTTTTTACCTAAAATTTTATCCAAAACTTATTGTCACTTGATTAAATTAAGAAAATTTTAATTTAATTATTTTTTTAATTTCATTCCTATTTATCATGAGCCCTTTACTATTGCATTACAATTTTTCACAACTTGACTCTCTTTCACTACAAAGGTAATTGAATCTAAACATTTTCCACTATATTTTTAATGTGTGCTTGTGTCAAAAATGTCATCTAAACGAAGGGAGTAACTATCTTCTAAGGTGGTTAATAGCCTCTCCGTTTTATTTAATCTATCAATTTAAAATTTAAACATAGATTAAGAAAAGTACTAAATAATATTGACAATTATATAAAATGAGTTAATTTGACAAAATTATCTCTATCTTAAAAGAATTAATTCCATTAACTCTATTAATATTCTTTCCTACTCCACTTTATCATTAATATCTCAGGATAATATTAAAAGAATATTAAAAATATCTTGATGTTCTCTTTTCATTTTTTTTTTTGCTTAATATCTTAATATTCTAAACAAACAGAAAAATTAAAACCCAAAAACATCTTAAAGTGGAATTCTGCCAATAGCTTATTATGCCATCACCCTCTCACTATCAGTAAACCTAACCTTTGCAAGCAGCACACAGAAAAACAATCATTATTCATTTTTCCTGCCACTTTAAATTTTAAATGAGGTTCAAGTAGCAAACAGAAAAAAAAAGCCTCGCCAAATACATAAAAGTCATTGAATTGCATGAGTCAAATAGGGGCGCGTCCAAAAAGCAAAACACAAACACATAAACATTGTGTGATATAAAAATATAAAGCTGAATCACATGTGATTTTGTCGCACTATAATAATATTGGGACACCACAAACATACAAAGACTCAAACTGAAAGAAGTTGCCTCTAAAAGTCCCTCTTCCACTAAACAAACCATCACAAATATGGGAGAAGCTGCTTTTACTTGGACTTGTATCTCTTCTCAACTTCCTCCAAACTTTTGATATCCTTCTGATACTTGCAAATGCGGTAGATGCACCTGTCACAACATCCAACACATACATTCCATTTAGCTACATTCATTACAAAGCATGGATTGATAACTATGCTTGCCTAAAATGCTCATTAAAAATGTGAGCGCATCCAAGTGTCTAAGCCGTTGATTATTATTATTTTTCACAAGAAAGGGCGGTCCAGTTCACAAAACTCCTACTTGGTGGGGTCTCGAGAGGATAGATGAGTGCGGCCTTATCTCTGCAAGCAGAGAGACTGTTTCCATGATTTTAATAGGTGCCCTCCAGGTCACAAGCCAACAACCTCACCATTTCGTTAAGGCTCGCCCTCTAAGCCATTGATAAATTAGTTTCAAATAAAATTGATTCAGGTACCTAATTTATCATCGGCTTAGATTCACCCCGTACATCCCCCTCTTAACGCTTTTTGTGAGCATCTTATAATCCTCCCTGATAACTAGGTCCATTCCATTTCCAAAAAGAACACAAAAAAGAGATTTCACTGTAAAAATGGTGATGGTACTGTACCAGTAGAGAAGACAAGCTGAAACACACAGCACAACGTTTCTCTGAGCTTTGTAGATCTGAGTAAAACCAAATAATGGTCAATGAGTTAACAACGCAAATGTACTTCAGAAAGGGGAGAAAATATGGCAATTGATGTTTTTAATAAAGTAAACATTAAGGAAGCTCAAGAATAAGTCATGCAGTCTGATGTTGTGTCAGTCCAAGTCTACAAAAAGAGCTCTCTAATCATAAGTTTCAATTTCAAACCCAAGTAAATTTTGAACAGTCAGAATTTCTAGATCTTTGGGAGAGGAGGGAGGCTGAAAACTTCATAGAATCAATCATCAATAGCTACACGGCAATGATAGCTTGATAATTTCATTTTTATGTGAAAAATCAACCTTATTAATTAGCTTTCTGCAAATAAACATGTTGTCTTACTCAAGACTAGTGAATTTTAATCTAACTTTTTTTTCCCCAGTTGAATTACTGCACAATATTATTTACAGTTTGTTGCAATTGACAATTGTACCATAAGGTTGGAACAGAAAGCATTAATTCATCTTTTTTTCCTGGTGATATTTTATCTTAAACAAAACACAACAGATGGCACTGAAGTGCCATTGTGTGTGTTTAATATCTTCACATGTAATAACATATTTATTTATTCACATATAATCAAATCTGTTCCTAATTATTTTTTAAGGCCACGCTATTACAAAACCCAATTATGCTCATACTAGTTAATTAGCATGGCAAGCCAAGACCAACTTGGCTAGGAACAAAATCATACTAGCTAAATACTGGGAAAAGCTCAGCTCATGCGTTTAGCTTGTAACCCCTAATTTATCATATTCTGCATAAACAAAAAGAGTGTTCACAATTCATTTGCATTAAGAATGAAATATTTTAAATATTTTTCAACTTACACTACAATTTGTTCTGTATTCTAAACCCTCTCATTCATATCTCCCTCCTCCCTTTTCATCTTACAAAACAAAGACAGGACAAAAGGTACATTCATGGCAATACTTCTGGAGAGTAGAGGAAGAATCCCTAAAATAATCAACAAAAGAACAATATCCAAGAAGAAAACAATTAATGAAGTAGGCATCATATTGCTTTGATCAGTGTAAGCACAGCTTTATCAAATGATAAGTGAGTAAGTTCATCATCAATGTATATTGATTGCATGGTTTCTATTTGAGGGTCAAGAAGTGAATCACTTCTATGTATGTAAGTTTTGTTAAAATCAATATGAAGAAAAAATTGAGTGAAAATCAGCAGAAAGGCAAAAAGCTGATTTTGATAATTTATTTCTATATATGCTTACCTTGAAAGCCGCTTTCAGAACCTATCCATAAATAAGACCCACATTACATGCAATAAATGCTACTATATAGCAGGACTGAATTGAGTGAATTTGGAAGTCACAATACAAAGCCATCATCAAAAATGCATATGATGTCAAGGTTGAGTAAACATACAACCAAATTAAATACAACTAACAAAAGAATTTGACATATTACATTAAAATTAGAGGCTATCAAGTTTCTAAGAATGTAACTCTTCATTTTAACCACTAATAATTTAAACTAATTTTGGTGAGACAATTGAAGACTGTGTACCCTAAAGTTTTGAGGCAAAGTAAAGGGCATAAAAAAGTACAGCTGGAGATATTTTTATCAAAGGATAACCCCTGGAGCTGACATAAGTTTTATGAATTCATCGTAACTACAACTTCAAATAAACAAAACCAAACCTTGAGGGCAGTGAAATAAAAGATGTCAGAGTGGACAGACTGGAACCCGTAGAAACTAAGATTGACTCTTAGACAATGATCATTTTAATTTATACCATTTTGGCAGTACGCCATAATTCAGGAGGATAAGAAATTTTAGATAGAAACATCGAGGAGGGTAAGATGGAGATCAAGAATGACATTCAGATTGAAGAGAAATGTTACAAATAGATATGGATGTCGAAAGGTACACAATCTAACACTTAAACAGCAAGGGAGAGAATCTATAGAGAGGGTTCCAAATACAGTTAACCCCAAAAATTGGTTTCGGTGCTTCCTGTGGTTCTTTTTGTAACGTTTGGAATAGTAAACGTCTTAAAAGCAACATTGAAAAGCTGACAGTCAAATAAGTACTTTCATGGTGTACAGTGTACCAATCCTTAATCTCCCATCAAAATTAGCACCTTGCAAAGAATATAAACTAAGCTGCCCTAACCTTTATTACCGATTTATTTTAAAGTTCTATTTTCATCCATCATTCATAAAATTCTTCTAATTTTGAAACTGATACTCTTCTCAGTATAAATCATCAAAAGTAAAATATTAACATTCAATGACCACAATTTGCACCGCAAAAGAACTGATTGTTCTCCAATGAAGCTACTTTGACATTGAAAACACACTTCCAAGACTACAAGCAAAACACTACTAACAACCTAAATCATTCTCCAACTTCACAACTCAAAAGGGCAGAAGAAACTCCCAAGTAACATGTGTCACAAATAGTCAAATACTCACAGATTTCTCATATCGATCTCTCTCCGCAGCAGTGCAAACATCAGATGTACACATCAAGCGATGCTCATTCTTCCAGTATATATCTGCAAACAGCCCCAAATTCCAAATTCAGTAAATACTCAACAACCGCCCAATAGATCTCCCTAAAAAATTATTTGAGATACTTGCATCCAATCAGGGGCAAGAACAGACCCCTCTTTAAGCCATTCTCAGCTTCTGAATATAACTACCAGCACAAATCATCCCAAAGACCCAAAAAAAAAAAAAATCAAAATTTCCACAGATGGCTGATCATCATCAATAAACCCTAAATTAAAGAACAATTACAACAATTTGCAACCCAGCCCACCTACCAGGAAGTTGAAAAAGTTAAGATTTTGAGGCATACCCACTTCTTCCAAGATGAAATTGAACAAAACCCATTAGAGAAAAAAGAACAAAAAAAAAAAGGTGAAAAGGAGAAAGAGGAAAAAATAGCATACCCAGAAGCTGGAAGCCAGAAAAAGGAACAATGAAGAGCGCGGGTTGAAGAATGAGGGAAACAAGAGAGACGAAACGGTCCCTCAAGAGCTTCGGCGATGGAAGGGTTAGAAGAATGGCCACGGCAGCCTCAGCGGCCACCACGTAGGTGAGAATCATCCACTGCAATGCCATGACTCAAGAGTCTTCTAGTGTTAGGTTTCTTCTTCCTTTTGCACTGTGATTTTTCTCTTTTTCTTCTTTTCTTGTTATGTCCTCCGGTGTGAGTTTATTTTTGTTGTTTTTCGTCTTTATTATTATTATTATTTTAATTATTGGGTACTTTTCTTATGGGCTAAGTTGGCATAAATTTGGCGTGGGTAGTTTATTTATGTGGAGAATGTAAGATTCCGGCGCGTTTTGATCTGATGCATGTTAATAGGACAAGTGTAAACAGTCTACGTATTTTCTTCGAGTGATACTACATGTACAGCAAATATTATACTAACATACAACTATCATTATTTTACCTGCATCATAATCCACTAATAATAAAATAATTGATTTTTACTTGACCGTTAATTATAATTATTTTTATGTTGATTATACGTTGACACTCATTTTATTGTATACATAGATTTTTTTCATTTTCTTACCAGAGTAAATAGACTTTATTATAATAATGGAGACAAATTTATTTTTCACTTGACTAATTTTGTGTTGCTCAACTTATTAATCAGTAATATTATTTGTTTGTTTTAAAAATATTAAAGCTTTTGTATAATATATTTATTCATATAAAAAAGAGTTTAATTTCTATTTTTTTTTACATTGTCATCAAATAAATTTTTTAATATACATGACTTTTGAATGAGTAAGAGAAAATATCAATATATGATAAAATTTGATTTATTAATAGTGTAAAAAAATTTAACACTATTAATAAATAAAAATTAAACTCATAAAAAAATTTAATAAATTAGTAAGAATTCTTGAAATGTATATTTACTTCTTTCTTTTTTTTAACTCTCCTCTAGTTTTATAGTTGGATTTGTGTATATTTTACAATTACAATAAGATCTAATTTAAGAATTGAAATAGTATCGAGTGATTTATAGTTTAAATAAGAGTATCAATGTTTAAACTCTCAAGGAAAAAAAAAACAACTATTAGAAGTGTTATGAATGAGTTTTTGGACCCCAGCTCAGTCCTAATACCAACGGCCACACTCAAGTGGTTAAAGATTGGGCGGCCTATAACAAGCCCAGCACCGCCTTAGGGGCTTAACCCACTTCTATCTTTACACTAACAATCATCATATTATTACTAATGTTATTATATGTGCTTATCTTACTTCAAGAAGAATTGTGTTATATAGTACGAAGTTTTCTTATATACAAATACAAGATGAACTCTTTTAATTTGTGGAAGATATTGAGTTGGCAAGAATCATTTGAAATTGTAGACATCATGGGTGAAAATGGTGAATGGTACTGTAGCATGTAATTTGTGAGGCTACGCCGGAATAAAAAATAAAAAAAAAGGATCGAAGTCATTTTTGTTTTAGGATTGACCCTCTAAAAGTTACATATGTCCACGTTATTTAGGTATAAGATGCATAGATCTTTGATAAGACTTATTTATAAAATGGGGACACGCCCTCAAGATAAACCTAACATTTTTATTTTTAATCACATAAATAACCACTTATTTAGGCATTGGAGCATCTTTTTAAGTACCTCAATTGCCGCTCGCGCCATGAATTCAACAAAGCGAGACATCACCAGAAGGACTCCATAACTTCTAGCCTCTTTCGCACGAACATATGACGCCTAATATGGGGATCAAACACACCTAGCTATGAACTAGAGTAGTTCTCTCTGCTCCACGACTCATCCTGGTTATGGACACTCGTTCGTAGGGCACCCTAGCAAGCATGATCATGGTACGAAGGATCTCTTGATCATTTGCTTTGTCAACTATATTATTTAGATTTAACCATGTCATATCTTAATTTGGTATCTTGTGCAAGATAACTCAACCTTGCCAGGGGTTCTCAACTCGCCACAAGATCTCAGATTGTCTTAGAGTTTAGAGCTTAGCATGTGATCCTCGTATCACGACCAAGCTTCCGGGCTTGTGTTATGGACGAGCTCCTGGACCCCGGCTCGACCTTGATACAAATGGCTACACCCAAGTGGTTAGAGATGGGTGGCCTATAGCTAGCCCGTGACCACCTTGGGGACTTGACCCCAATTTTTTTCCTTATACTAATGATCATCATCATTATCATCATTACTATTGTTGTTAACAACCGTTTATCTTAATTACAGGAATGACCTTCTAGAAGACACGTGGGTCCAAGACATTTGAGACCAAAATGCATAGGCCTATGACAAACCTTACACTATAAAAGAAGCACACCAGCAAAATAAATCTAACTTCTCTATTTTAAAATATCTCTTAAATTACTACTAACTTAGGATTTAGTGTGACTCCCTCACCATTGCTCGTGCCACGAAGTCACCGAAGCGAGACATCACCAGCAGGACTCCACCACCTACAACCTCTTGTCAAAGAACAATAACCATGTGTAATATCAATAGTTTAGTTCAATTTTAAAAATTATGTTTAATATCCTATTTGATCTTTGGACTTTATTGGTTTGTCCTGCAATTTAAAAAAGTGACAAGTTAGTCTCTGAACTTTACAAACGTTAAACTTGTGTCCTTACATGTCTCAAGAGAAAATAGTTAGATTGTTCAGGGACTACTTCGGATAATATTATGAATGTTCGATTACTTAAAACAATTAGGGACTAAGTTGTCACTTTTTTAATTTGAGGGATCAACTAGGACAACACCGTAAAGTCCAAGGATCAAATATTATATTAACCCTAAAAATTAAATCAAAAACCTAATTGAACCGATGCATTTTCATAAAGTAAGAACCAAACCAAATCAAACCAATTTATTTATGTTTTGATCGATTTATTGATTCTTTTTTAAAATATATTTGCGATTTTTTATTTGGTTTGAATTGGTTTTGAACGCCTCTATTTAAATGAAGACCAATTTGTACTTGCAGTACTTTACACATACATACAATGAGTTAATTTGACTTGAATTATATCACTTGAAGCCTAGATGGACGACGCTGTATACTTTGACCAAAAAGATGGACATTTTGACTTGGCTAGACTCATTGTATCAAGCTTAATTGAATGAACCAAACATATTTGACAGCATTATGCGTCAATGAAATTCAAACTTTTACACAACATATACAGTTCTCCAATATTGAAGTTGTGCGTTGAACCCCGCTCTACATAGGTCATCCGCGAAACCAGTGGTGTAGGAAGGAGTTATATATGCATGCGGTTGAACATTTTAATTTCTTAGTCTAGGCTGCTTATTATCTTGACCACATATATGAACAACCTGCATGGATATCAAATACAATAGATATAGCTAAAACGTACCAAATGAAATGACCCTTCTTACGCTGTGATTGTCCTAAAACTTTGTTCCATAAGACAAAGTTTGAATTTACTCTTGCATGTTGAGAATAGCAAACCACAATTGAGCATACTCATTATAATTATGATGATAACTCTAACAATCATGACTTAAGCTCCCTATTAGAATATACCAAAATTAAGTTTTCTCCTTAATCAAGGAAATTTTTAAAAAATGGAAATCCTCTCAATGTTCAAAGACACATTTAAGGAAAAGTTTGAGATAATACTCACCAAACCCTCAAGCCTGAAGCACTCAACATACCTTGAGGGCCTAGAGTAATCACCTGAGAATCCAATTCAATTCACTAAATTAACCTGTCAAGAATCATCTCTCGCAAAAGTTTCAGCAACAATGATTAAACTTTAGACCTCCTAATCATAGTAACTTTAATACCATGTCAAGAACCATTTCTCATAAAAGTTTAAGAGAAAATGATTACCTTAAACTTATAAAAGCTATCTAAATTTTATCTCCAAGCAATATAAGACTTAATAAAAACATCTAATCCCAATTATCTTCCTGCCACTTTCATTTCTACATTGTATACCCCTCAATATAATATGTAATGATTTTATACTCAACTTGTTGCCATGATTCTCTAAGTTCGGTTTGTCTCTAGTCTTTAATCAATCATAAAAAAGAGAAACCGTACATAAAATATATATAAAAAAAAAAAAAGAGATTCTACGTCAACAACAAAAGCTGACAATATACATGAACAACGTACAAAATATAATAAGATAAAATTATTGTATAGTATAAGTATGTAGGACCCACTTTATTATCCATTTTTGTACAACGTATTTTGTACATTGTTCATACTTTATTATCCACTTTTGTTATTCATGTTGCATAGCCTAAGAAAAAGCACATACCAACAATCTCCAATTTTGTACGCATCACTGGCTCACCTGCTTGCACTGAAACAACCTCAAAGTTAAGGCAAAATAAATTAATAACATACAACATTGATACAGTTTACATAACATACAATTCTTGAGAAAAATTATCTGAAAATAATTCTTGGCAAAAAGATTTTGCATCCCTGCCATATGCAGAATGAGAGTATAAAGAAATCAAAGAAGAGAGCGAGAGAGGAGGGAGTGAGGGGAATGAAGCCTGGTCCGAAAAGCTGTCACAAAAACTCATGCTTCCATACATGAGTAGACATCTCGAGCCAAGGCAACGTTCCCCACACCCTCATTCTCCCACATTGTTACACAATCATAGAAAAAATTTCCCTCTCGGTCTTTCTTTTTCCTTGGTGCAAAATTATGAAGCCAAATGGGAAATTGTTTTCTTTGGCTTCCAAACAGAAACTGTATCCACTTAGATATAGAAAGAGAGAAAGGGAGAGAGGGGTGAAGTATATAAGTGTAAGTGTGTTCATTGTTATCTTGACTTTAGAGCTCACCATGTGAGGAAGTTGGAGGCTCTCTTTGTCGTTAAGACTTTCCAACATTGAGTTTTATTATATCACATTGCTTGCTTACAAGGTTACGGTGCTTGATATTTCATAGTTGTATGCATAAACTAAACCATCAATTTCCACCACCCATAATTACCACAATAACATTAAGTCAATGAAATTAGTTAAATCGTTAGGCTTTGGTAGTTTTTGTATTGTTAATTAGTCATCTATAGTATGTATTATACCATTTATGTTCTTTACTCTCTTTTTTTTCCCTGCACTTTATCAACCACATATCGAATCATACTCTAAATTGTAATTTTTATTTTGAGAAAAAATGTAATGTACACTGTTACTATATAGTCTATATCAAGTACTAATCATGTTTTAAAAAATAGTGAAAAACTCTTCTTATGTAGAATTTGAATATGAACGTCCAAACTTCTTTTGTAACTCACTTTATCCATAGGAAAAAAAACTTACATAAAGTTTTACATGTCCATTTTAACTCATTTTCAAATTAAATTATGACATGTAAATAATTTTTTTGAGATTGATGCACATTATTTATTTTTAAATTATTTATTTCTAAAAAGTCGTACTATTGCTCCAATTTAATTGAAGAATTAGATGCAATGGATATTTATATAAAAAAAAAACTTGACTTAAATACTATCCTTATCCATATATTGTTGCTTTCATTTGGAAAAAACAAAAAATCAATAAACAAAAAAAGTAAAGGGAAATTGGGGTTGGGGGGTTAGGAAATGAGTGACCTTCTAGAAGGGCTTAATAATGGGCCCTCTCAATGAAATTGACAGAAACAGTTACACGTGCAGGATTTTAGTATAATGCTTGATGAGGGCAACTAAGTACCAAAATCATGATGAATTGATGAATATGTGTAGCCTTTTCACCCTCTCCTCTTTCTCAATTTTTCCCCACTTTTTTTTTTTTGGTTTATTTAACATAACTATATGATTGTATTTATATCATAAAGAAAATTTTGGAGAATGGCATAGTATAATGGTGTGCTTTATCTCCCAATTGATTAATCAACTATTTTAATAGCCAAGTCCAGAAAAATTACTCGAATGAGAAATCAACAAATGTTATGTTAACCTTCTTTTCTACTTATTCTTAACCATAAGACGTGACCCAATTTATAACTTGAACTTTCCCTCGTGCCGACTTCATTTGTGGATTACATATAGACTCCATCAAATATCTTCTAATTTTATTAATTTATTTTATGGATTATGACTCAATCATATCTTATGTAGTAGTATGTGGTATCTAATTTGGCATGTAATGAGTCTACCAAAAAAAAAAATTTGTGGCATGTAATGCAATATTTTTAGATTAATTAAATTTGATGTATAGATAAAGAGATTTACACATACATCCAATCCAAGTATATAACACTACATTAGTAAAATTATTTGATCTCACACGTAAGAGTTAAAATAAGTTAAGTCATCTATACTTTGACTTAATCCATTTAAGATTTGATCTAGCCTAACTTGGTTACCATATAAGGTAAGTCAAGACTTTTTTTTAAAAAAAAAATATTAACTAAAAATGCCAGGTTACAAATAAAGGAAAAAACACATTAGGTCTAATAAGTTGATTTATTACTATTTATTATTATTATTATTATTATTATTATTATTATTATTATTATTATTATAATACCGGTCCAGCCCAATGAATAGGTCCAAGTCTAATTATAAATGGGCCCAAGCGTGAGAGACAAGCCCACTAGAAGGATCTTAATACGAAAATGGCACAAACAACATGGGTTCAAAAGGAAGAGTTGAACGGTTATAAGAAGGTGGAACCAGGTGAAGTGGCCAAAGAGAAAGCTTGGAGGATCCCCTGGAGCTGGGGAGACCCCCATACTCGGAATGAATATCCCTGCCCCCCAAAAAAATTGATTAATGTGGGAGAACCCTAACCTACTCAACTATAAAGAAGGAGAGGCAAGGTTAGTCTAAGGTTTATTCCAAATCCCCAAGCCTCAAAACTCCTAAAACTCGTTCTGACTTAAGCATTAGAGTGCCTTGCAAGTCCACCCCCTGGGTGTCTCACGACGAGGAAGGAGCTAATTAGAGAGAAGGAATGTTGGAGGCACATGACCACATGGTTGAAAAATCACAGGATGAAATAGTGGTTGAGTGGGATTTTCTTAAGCCATTTCTCCTCCTCTAAGGTCTATTGGAAGAAATCAGACTCCCTAACATTGGTACGACAAGGATAGAATGAGTCACTTAAAGACTATATCGTGCGATATAATTCAGCGGCGATGTAGATACCTGACCTCATCCTAGATGTCAAACTCCACAAAATCAAGCAAGGGTTGAGGCTAGGTCTTTTCCTTAACAACCTCACTGCTAACCAACCCCGATCTATGGCCGAGTTTAAATAACAGGTCATGGGGTTCGTAGTTGTCGAAGAGCTCGAAGAAGTAGCTAGAGTAGATTTGGGCTGGTCCGAGTTAGCGGGCCAGACCGGGTTTTGTACACCCCTACCGTCCACTATGATAACAACAGAGCTTGGAGGCTGTGTACCAATCCGGCCTAATGAATAGGCCTAAGTCTAATAAATGGGCCCAAGCGCGAGTGACAGTCCCACTAGAAGGATCTTAATACAAAAATGATCCAAACAACGTGGGTTCAAAAGGCAGAGTTGAACAGTTACAAGGAGGCAAAACCAGGCGAAGTGGTCATAGAAGAAGCTCGGAGGATCCCCTGGAGCTGGGGAGATCCCCCTACTCAGAAGTCAGAACAAATATCCTCCCAAAATTGATCAATGCGGGAGAACTCTAACCTACTCGAACATAAAAAGGGAGAAGCAAGGTTAGTTTAAGGTATGCTCCAAATCTCCAAGCCTCAAAACTCTTAAAACCTGTTCTGACTTAAGCATTAGAGTATCTTGCAGGTCCACCCCTAGGTGTCTCGCAACGAGGAAGGAACTAATTAGAGAGAAGGAACGTTGGAGGCACGAGAGCACGTGATTGAAATATCATAAGACGAAATAATAATAATAATAATAATAATAATAATAATAATAATAATTATTATTATTATTATTATTATTATTTAACAGAAAAAGGCTTTGGCCTCTTAAAGTCTCTAAGTAGACTTTTATAGGTTATATTAGATATTTAAATAGGTTAGATTAGACCTTAAAAAAAATCTATATCAAGTAATAGGCTTAGGGTCTAATCACATATTTTTCATACAAGTCAAAGGCTTAAGTAAAAGTATGGTCTAACGTAGCCTACTTTCACCCCAACCCACCTACTATTTTAAAAGCCTCACAAATAACAACATATAATTGGGTGCCAATTTTCCTTTTTCTCCTAGTTGAACAATCAACATCCAATTTACATTATTAGGAGCCTGATTGAAGGCCTTCTTATGGAGTGGAGATAGAGATCTCCCAACAAGAGTTTTTCCTATTCCAATGACTCAAACTTGAGACTATTGATATTAGTTAACATCAATATTTTATTTTATTTTTTGTCAAACATGCAGTGGAAATTGAACTGGTCTGATTTTCTCATTTTTTTGGGATCAATTCAGAAACCAGTTTTTTTTTTAATGAAAAGTTAAAAACGATAAAAGTCTTTTTGGGCCTTAAGCTTCTGTTTTTGTATGGAGGAAACTCCAAATGCAAATGGGCTAAACATGCAAGTTTCACAATGGGTCAACACAGCTACGGAATTGGCCCATATGGCTATTTTATTCCCTAAGAACCCCAAACTACGTCGTTTTCCCCCCAAACTCTAATCTGTCTCTTCCTTTTTCCCTCTAGGGACCAAAGCTCCCAATCTCACCTGACTCGCACAGCCACCACTGGCGATAACAGCAGGGCGGCGGAGGAATCCCTACTACGGCGGCAGCGGGCAGCAGCGACTGGGAGACTTCGAGGTGCTCTTCGCGGCTCTTCTCCGGCGACTTCGTATGCTTTATGTTGGAGTTAGTATGTTTTCTGATTTATTATATATATTATAATTTATTTATCTAGTGGTTAATTTGGGCTGTTAATTTTATTTTCCTTTTTGTGTCTGCATCAGAAGAAGTAGTTTATGTCAAGTTGGAGTGCTTTAAGCAAATCTTTGGAGAGTGAGCAGTTTGAGTGTGTTGTTGTCAAGTTCCATGCCTATTAGATGGCCAAGGGTGTTGACACCCACTTACCTCTCTCAGATTATAAGAACCCAAAAGAACCCTTCAAAGGCTCTTCAGATTTTCAATGAGGCCAAGACCAGGTACCCCAACTACTGCCACAACGGCCCTGTGTATGCCACCATGATCAGCGTCCTTGGAACATCAGGTAGGCTCACTGAGATGAGGGATCTGATTGAGCAGATGAGGGAGGATTCGTGTGAGTGCAAAGATTCCGTCTTTGCATCTGCCATTAGGACATACGCGAAAGCCGGGCAGCTAGATGAAGCTGTTTCTCTGTATAAGGACATTCCTCGGTTTAACTGCGTGAACTGGACAGAATCTTTTGATACCCTGATGCAGATAATGGTGAATGAAGGCTGGCTCGAAGGTGCTCACCGGCTTTTCGTCGAGAGCTCTTGTGGTTGGGAAGTGAAATCTCGCCTTCCGGCCTTGAACTTGTTTATGTATGCTCTCTGCCGGAAGGGCCGCTCTGATTTGGCGTTGCAGATATTCCAAGAGATGGATTTTCAAGGTTGCTACCCTAATAGGGACAGCTATGCGATCTTGATGAAGGGATTGTGCCAAGACAGGAGGTTACGTGAGGCCACCCATTTGTTGTATTCAATGTTTTGGAGAATCTCACGGAAAGGTAATGGTGAGGATATTGTTGTCTATAGAATGCTTTTGGATGCTTTATGCGATGATGGTAAATTTGAAGAAGCTTCTGAAATTTTGGGTAAAATTTTGAGGAAAGGGCTGAAAGCACCAAAGCGATGTTATAACCGAATTGATCTTAGTCAGTGCCATGATGGTAAGGATATAGAAGGCACTAAACGCTTGATTCATGAAGCTTTGGTCAGGGGCTCAATTCCTAGTTTGGCTAGCTATAATGCCATGGCCGTTGATCTATATAGTGAATGTAAGATAGATGAGGGTGATAAAGTTATCGTTGAAATGCAAGGAAGAGGCTTTAAACCAACACACTCTATCTTTGAGGCAAAGGTGGTTGCATTGTGCAAGGTCAGTAAAGTGGATGAAGCAATCAAGGTAATTGAGGAGGACATGGTGGAAGTCAGTTGTCTACCAACTGCTAGAGTGTACAGTATGCTCGTGAAAAACCTCTGTCACTTTGGAAGTTTAACAGCAGTGCTTGAAAGTTTGAACAAGATGTCTAAAATGGTAGGTTGCAATGCTGACAGGGAAACTTACGGCATTTTGCTGGAAATGCTTTGCCATGAGAGAAGATATCTTGAAGCCAGCCAACTTTTGGAGCAAATGTCAATTAAATCATATTGGCCTTGTGCCAACAGTTATATTTCACTCATTAATGGTCTTTGCTCGCTAGGTAGGCAATATGAAGCTGTTATGTGGTTGGAGGACATGATTAGCCAGGGGAAACTTCCAGAAATTTCTGTATGGAATTCATTAACATCTTTATTTTGTAACTCAGAAAAGATAAAAGTGTCCTCGGAGACATTTATGCGCCTAACAAGTTTGTAATTCTTATTATTGTTGTAGTTATATAACGCCTAAATTACCATAATAGTATCCTACCATTTCTTTTATTTACTTTATGTGCTTCACCAGCTTCAAAGACCCACAGAGTGCTAATTTAGTCAATGACTGAAGTTTTTCAAACCGGTCAGTTAGCAAGATTGCTTTTGCTTTTGAAAGGCAAAACTATAAGCAGGTATGCAGAAATCAGCACATTCATCTTTTGAAGCTCGGTAAGTTTAATCTGTTACTTTCTATGTCAAGTTCAACCTTACTTTGTTGTCTAAAACGATTGAAGCTCTACTCAAATTGCACAAAATTTCAGCAGATAAGTCAGAAAAGCACGAGTTGGTTGCAAAAGAGACAAGCACCGGGTAGATTGGATCAAAGTTTATTCTTGTTATAGGGTGCTGGTTATAGCTAAACATTCTATCTTCTAAATTGCATGATTCATCAATGAAAGATCCGGCCTAGAACCATTGAAGTGTGTGCTTAGCTAGTAGCCTGGACCTGAATGGTTAACTTAAAGTATGTGAACTTGTCTCCCTCGTCAACACCACTCTCTCCCTGCAAGGCAACCCATTTGAGGTGGACCTCTACATGATGCAACTAAGCGGAGCGGTTAAAAACACTGGGACCGGCGTTGACCGATTATGAAAATTTGACAATGAAATTTATCTGGATGGGAAAAATGATCACTCTCAAAGCCCCCTGCCTCTCCACCTGCAAAGATTTCCCTACACCAGTTGAGGATGATAATAGCAACTGAGAGTGCAGCTACATTCTTTCATCTACGAGGAGCTCAAAGCACCGAAGGTGACTCTTCTTTCATAACTAGAATCCTCAAGATGCAGGAAAGAATGAAAGCGAGAGGTGGAATTTCAAGATGGAGATTAGGTTTTGGTCAAGCTCGGCCCATATAGGAAAAAATCCATGTCACCATAATTAGTGCAAAAATTAGGGAAGAAATATTTCGGCCCCTTCTACATCACAAATCGCATAGGTGCAGTAGCCTACCGCTTAGATCTTCCCCCTTCCTCACAGATCCACCCAGTGTTCCACTGTCCATTATCGAAGAAATTTCAAAGACCCGTGCCTACCGTGCTTGTGATCCTTCCTGTTGTATTCCTTGGCACCATTCAACCTGGCATGACCTAAACACTCAAGGCACCATTGCACCCTTGGAGTGCAATTGCGCTGGCTACCACAACGTCATGGCATCCCCTTGGCACCATTGCCCTAGCGCCACCACCAGCAACCCTAAACTACTAAGAAAATACAACGGAGAATGACTTACCACTCATGAAGAAAGCTTGAATGATCGCTTTTGATCTTCCATGCTCCCCCAAAGACAAAACTTTTAAACTTCACAAGGGTCTACACTTGGAGGGACCCTCACTTGCACTTCTGGAAAAATAATAAAAATACATATTTTTTCATTATATACTAAGACTCATGAGGTAAGGCTCTATTTATAGGAGGAAGACTAGCTCCACCATCAACTAAAATTGGCGATGTAGGACTTTGAAGGCCAGCTCATGGCGCCATTGCGTTGGCACCTAGCTCCATTGCGCTATTGGAGTGAAATTGCACTGGAATCGATGAGAGTTGGCATCATGGCGGCCTCGTAGTACCATTGTGTTGTTGTTGAGGTCCAAAAGTCAATCTTTTTTTACCATGAGGGCCCACTTCGAGTTACTTTAGACATTCTATCCTACATTTTAAGGTCACTGAATCTACGGGTCATTACAAAACCCTTGGTGAAGCCTCTTGCCATCATTGATATAGAAGGAGCCCCTCACTAGGGTCCTCATCCAATGGAATAGCTTGCCACAAGAAGAAACATCATGGGAAAACTTAGGACATTTGTGTGAAGCTCATCCTAAGCTACACCTTGAGGACAAGGTGTTTGTGGGAGAAGAAGGTGATGATATGAGCCCAAATCACTACAAGAAAAATAGCAAATTGCAGCGGTTTAAAAAGCATTTAGTGACGGTTTTGAACTGCCGCCTGAAGCAAATCACAGCAATTTTGTAACCATGGTTAAATCCACCGTTGGCAAGCGTATTGCGGCAGTTCATCGCAACCGCTGGAATAATCACCGTGAAGTGCATTGGAAATTTAGCGTCAATTTGTAATCGCTGCATATATTTAAATTTGAATTTTTTGTTTTATTTTGCGGCGGTTCTAAACCGTGGTGGAATTTATTGTTTGAAAATTCTGAAAAAAGATTGCAACGGTTTAGAACCGCTGCTAAATACAGCAGTATTTTAAAATAAATTGTGGTTTATTTTTAATTATGTTTTGCTTTTTAATTACTATTAATTGAGTGACCATGCCAAAAGGGACCAAAATATTATTTGTTGCCTTTCTGCAAACTACAATATAAACTAAAAGTCTAACATAAAGAAAAGAAATACAAACTTCCCTACTATCAAATTAGAAAATAATGAAAACTCTAACATGTATCTTTGAGTAGTTTTATGGCAATCTATTAAGATATAATTTTATATCTTCTGAATCCTTCCTAAAGATTCGTGACTCATTGACAATAGAAAAATTTTCAAAGACCCAATTATCAACTATCAGAAAACAAACTAGGATTATAATTTAGTTTCTTTGATGCACCAAGAAGTAAGACTCAAGATGATTATATCTTTCTCATTCTTTCTAGGTTGTTACATTTCACTTTTCTAGGATTTGTTACAAATTTCCTCAAACAACATTTCCAAGCCAAAATTGAAATTAAGAATAAAAAAAAAAGACAAGTCGATATAAGCAGTTGTCAAGAGTTTAAGCATAACCGAAAGTGAATAAGGACTAACCGCATGCCATCTATATTAGCTCTTATAGTCCACAACACACGAATGACAAATATACCACGTCGTCAAGTAATAAAAGTATCAATCTTTTAAGGCCAAAGTATTGTTTCCACAAGGACGGTTATGATTAATGATGCAATCAAGAAGTATAACTCAAGAGTTGAATCACAAAAGCGGTTTTTGTAGAACTAAATTTTTCAAGCAACGTAAATTCAATGACAGCAATTTAAAAGAAAACAATTCAAGCAAGTGGGATTTAAGTCAAAGGTTAAGGCGATTGGGATTCTGATTTCACCACTAATCTTCCCCCTAATACAGGTTTCTTTGTTATTCAAATTGTTTTTGAATGACAATCTAGATTCCTATTCTAACGCAAGTCTCTCTCTCGATCATGCGTCCTAAGAACGACCCGATTAACCAATCTCTTAAATTAATTTAGTTCGCCTAGGGATTAAGGTTTTGTGAATCTTTGGTAGCATGTGAGACTAAGGGTTGCACCACCCTCTATTCTTATCTCTAAGATATAGCTAGGTGACTATCAATCTCTCAGTACCACCTAGATTTCTTTTCTCAAAGTTCTCCGAGATTTACTAACAATTCATTAATGGTCAGTTAATAAAAAGCATTAAGCATAGAGAAGATCAATTCATAACATACACAATTGAATAACGATGAAATTAGAATTAGAAGAAAAGCACAAAGGTTACATCATCCTCCCAATCAAAACATGAATTAGTTCATGATGGAGAAACAGAAATCAACAATCAATAATGAAAAGATAGAAGAATACATAGAAGATATGAACTTTGAGGTTGAATCGCGAACAAAATCGATCTTCTTCCGTGGCATTCTTCACTCTTAGTGCATTCTCTCTCTCTACACCTTGATGACGCCAAAAGTGATGAGATGTGTTACAATCTGGGTGAATGCGGAATCGAATCCTTATTTTTCCTTTTGGTGTGTTTTAACCTAAGTGTCACGCTTTGTCTCGCGCGAGACACCCTTCCAGAATGCCAATTTTTGCTCTTTGTTTGCTTCAACTGGTGCGATACACTTGAGACTCCTTAAGTCTCGTGCGAGATGCTCCACTGACTCACAATTGGCTCATTTTCTTGCATTTTCAGGCTCTGAAACACTTGAACAAACGTCAAACATGCTAGAAATAAAAAGATACTTAAGTCCCAATAATCATGCCTCAAACTCACTAGATCCTAAACTATTCTAACTGAAAATTATATAAAAAGTAAACAAAGATAACTCTCGTTGGAGAGTTATCAGTAGTCCCATTAAATGCTCCTGATACTTCAAACTTAATATTTTGGGCATGGGAAACTGGTCCGATAACTGATACCGAAATAAGCACATAATAGTTTTACATTAATTTTGAGAGGATACAACCTTGAACATGCAGATATCCTTTTCAGTCCCTCAGTTGTGATGAACAAACACACATGGAAATACAAAATTGAAACCTGGACATATTCTTTGTGGTGTCCATACAGAATATACTGACCCTCCAAAGTATACTGCCATAAATTTGAGGCAGATGAAAAGCTTGTAGAAAATTCAGTGGACTTTAGGGTGGTTCAAATACCTCTAGGTGGTTTCTATGATCATCACCACCACCCCATGAGTAAAAGTACACTATGTTTAGAATTATCAACACCTAAAGTATAAACAGGAAAAAAAAATCAAAATTGGCACCTTACAAATAATTTATATGCAAGGAAAACCAAAGAAAAATCACAACTCCACTAAATTTTATTACAGCTATTAGCCTACTGTAACATGTCTCAAAAATCATTAGCAAATTGATCGTTTTCTATGCATGAACTTAACTGTCCCACTTCCCAAACACACCAAATTCAGCTTCTACGAGTGTCCTTTTTCCAAGTTGAAGAACAAACGTTTGAATTGGTAGTCATCTATTAGTTAAAAAATTAGACTAAGGTATAAAGCAGTTGAATCAATCACAATTGCATATTATTGAAAACAAGGAATCTACCTTCAAATCCAAATAAGAGTTTTCCCCTTCAAAGTCCAAGATTGTTCTTCACAGCCTTGATCAAATTCTCATCCCCATGTACTCCACCATTTCTGGTGAATCGCCTTTGATCTGGTTTCAGTGACAGATGAGTTTGCAAACCGAATGGAGTTCCAAATTTAAAACACAACATCAAATCGGACTCTGAAGATAGTGTCAATAGAAAGGAAAGTTTAGCTAGTAGTTACCTCTGGCTCAAAGAACTTAATTCCCTGCACCATACACAATTTAATTAGATTAGAGAGAAATAATTATGAAGCCGACACAATGTGAGCCTTAGGACAACCAACACTACAAATGATCACGAAGATAGTAATTCCAAACCTTCACACTTTTATCATAAAAGAAGAAAGAAGATAGCAACGATTCATGCTCTGAGCACAATTATAAAAAGGCAAACTACTGGAAAGCAACAAGGTAATTCTGATACAACTATCTACAGAATTACAACCTTTGGCATTTTCTATTGCAAACTGCAGAATATCTGATATTTATATTTTAAAAATTCTTTAATTCTTTCCCTTTTTTTAAAAAAAAAAAATTGGTAAGAAAAAGAGAGGAGAGAAAGTTTTCCCGTGTAGTTTGGTGATCATGCATTTATGGCTTCCATGCTTATTCTCGGGGTTCTTGTAACAGGGCTTACATGAAAATGTTAACTCAAAAATCTGGCATTTGCCAATGACCATAAGTTCATAACACAATTAACTATTATGCTCTTTGTTGATTTCTTGTTAAATACAGTTAAATACATTTCTTGTTAAATACAGTTGTTGACCGTAAGTGTCATTAGCTTTGCATTCATTGAGTTCATAAAAAGGATGGATTGAAGTAAGGATGGGCCTGCATAGCATTTAATATTTGTTTACTGTATTCTAGAAGATGAGTTCATATTGAAGAATGGGTGTCACAAAAAGGACGCATTTGACTATATAGACAATATTTTAGAGAACTAAGTATACAAACCAACTTAGCAAAATATGAACCTACTGTAAATTTGCAACTGAATGAATTACGTCACTGAATGAACCTATTGTAAATTTGCAAAAATAAAGATGCTAAGAGATTGGGCATTCTACCATGTCTTCTTTTGCTGTGGGTCGATTTTGGTGATCATACTACAGTAACTTGTCAACAAAGTCAACAGCCTTTGGAAAAAAAAATGGTAAATTTTGTGTGAATCAGACTATATGAGTATGGGGGCATATCAAGTGAGAGGAGTAATTAATTGAGAGTGAGAAGAATAATGTTGACAATTAGATTTTATATGAATCGTCAAGATTAAAACATAAAATTATATGAACTTTTAAGTGATCATGTGACTTTTAAAATTTAATCTTGACCATCCATGTATAGTTTAAAGGCCAAGTTTTTCTTGTCTCACCTCTCATATAAAAATAGCCCTCTAACTCGATACATCCCCATATAGATATTATTATCACAACTGAAATAATTAAAAGGCATGCTACCTCAGGAACTGCCAAGTGTTTATTTATTTTCTTTATTAATGAACTTTGCCCATGGCTTCCGGCAATGCTTGTCACAGAGAATTTTCTTAGATGAAACCTCTGGAATAAATAATAGTTAGTACTCAGGAAGCATAATAAACATATATAGAGAATTGTGAAAGCCCATAAATTAACCTCCCAACAAGTACTGCAAGATGTGGGTCCAACTCTATTCTATACTTGTTAAGATACGCATTTAATTCATCTGTTCCAAGTACCTGTGCAACATGACAAAAATAGATTCAAGAGCATCATCAGCTACTAAACCTTTCCCTATTAGGCAGGGCAAGAAAATGATTATCAATCCAAAAGTTTCCATAGCCATCTCTTTAATATGCAAGCAGACAGTTCGCCATACTATAGCTAAGAACTAAGAAAATATCCATTTTAGTTCTTATCTACTTCAGAAATTGGGACTGACTTTGTAGGCATGGATCATTATTAAAAGAATATTTCTAGAAGCATAGTGTTCTACATGACCAGCACCAAAAAGATAAGAAACCAAGATAGGAATTCTCATAGGCGTTAAAACAGTTTACTTTTCACTTCTTTACACAGAAAACATTCTATCACAAACTGAAAAGGGGAGACAAATTCCGGTACACAATTAAACATAATACATTGAAAAAGAAAAGTAAAAATTACATGGGAAGTCCTGCAGCAAACAAGAACAATAAAAACTTCTAAATGAATGAATGGTCATGAGCTTCAGACGAAATAACAGACATGGATCTGTTAGTGCTGCAACTTCTAAAGTACTAAATTTTCTTCAGCAGATATTATAGTTTGAAATCAAATCAGGTAAGGAATATCATCCATTATTACGAGTTGATTACACATGCATATTTCAAAGCATAAACCTGTCAATAAAATGTAGTTGATTTCCAAGGCTTTTCTCTTATAATTGCTTATCAAATAAAAATTGACCAGCTTTACAATAAACTACATATAACTAAACTACATAATACTGCACAATAAAAAAAAAAATTACATAAATTTATCATATAACAAAATATCCATCAATATAATCTAATATTTAATTAATAAATGACAGCAATTTGAACAAACAACAACTGAATATTGTGGGAATTATGGCGAGCACCTGCTGTGCGTGCTAATATGCATCACAAAAACAGCAATTTGCATCTCTAAGCTTCATACAAATTCCCTCTTGTAATTTAAAAAATTGATCCACAACATTTGGTAACTTGTGACCTTTCTTCTACTACTTATCCTATCTCAAATTACCTCACTTCAAAAAAAAAAGCACATTTCTCACCCAACAACAGGAGCTACATTATGGAAGGTTTATATACTCACCCTAAACCTGCAATCTTAAGCAAACGAGAACCCTAATTTGAAGGAGCTATTGTTCGTTGTTTTGGAAGCAAAATTATTCATACCCTAGCACAACGATACCCTGATGCATTCAGGAAAAGAAAGAAAACAAGAGTAATTGATAGGAACTGAAAACAGAGTCAGAGACGCAAACCTCGCTTACTCGCCGGTCTCCACAGAAGAGATGCTCGCGCAAAGAGACGTGCACGAAAAAGTGCATCGCGGAGAGAGATTTGCACAGAGAGGGCCCGAAGAGTTGTGTCACAAAGAGAGAGAGAGAATCACACGCGGGGAGGGACATGCACGAAGAGGTGTGTCATGGAGAGAGGGCTCCCAGAGATGCTTCCCGACGACGACCGTGAGATAGACGAGAAGCGACAGGCGAATCTCGGCGGCGATTAGTAATGGAAGAGAGGATTTTGATAGAGGAGTTTGAGACTTTGAGATAGCGTGAGAGTAAGAAAAATTGGGGGGGAGAGAGAGAGAGAGAGAGAGAGAGATTTTCTAAAATTAATTTTTTTTATTAAAATATAGTCAATGTAACCGCTGCGAATGGCTAATAACCGCCACCAATTTCTAGTCGACTACGGCGGGCAGGGCGAACGCCCTTGTAAATGCAATTTTCAATATACCAGTGGCGGTTTGAGAGTAACCGCCACTAATCGCTTGTTTTCTTGTACTGAACCAAGCAGTGAAGCATGTTGGTGATGATGCAATTGGGTAGGGGTTGAGAAGAAAGTATTGGAGGGGTTGGGGGGAGAGGGAAATAGAGCAACTAAAGTAGAGGAATATAGAAAATGACAATAAAGTCTTTATTGTATTTAATTACACTTTTAAAATTTTGTTTAACCGCATTTACAGAAGATAATTAAATACAAACAAACTAACTTTACCCACTTTTAAATTTGACAAAATCTAAATTGAACATTTTTTTTGGTCAAGAACCAAATATGTTTGTTAATGATTTGACAATAACTAAATTAAACTACTATCTAACATTATTTCATGTGCATATTTTACCATCCCAAGTATACTACTCAATAGAATAGAATATACTTTTAGTATAAAGACAGAGTTTAGCTAAGGCACTTGTTAAGGCCAAAAGTAAAAGATTTAAAATTTTTAATATTTTTAATGTATTGAACTCTTTCTATATTTTAACAAACTCTAAACATATTAATGTTTTATAATTAAAACAGATTATTTATTTAATGCTTTTTTTTACGCAAAATGTGCCAACGTGTAAGCATGACAAGAAATCTGTGACCATTTTCAGTAATCTTTTTAGACTCCAAAAAATAATATTATCTTTTAATATAAAAAAAAGGGATCCCCTAGTTGACATGTCAAGCCTCCACCACAATCCTAAGTTTTCAAGCATGACAACTATCTGAACTTATGACTCATCGCTGACTTCATAGAAACAGATACGTTTAACCAACTTGAGAAATTAATATATAATCATGGATCATGAAACACGCAAGTTAGCTGTATTGCATCTAACAAGGGTAAATATCAAATATTACCCTTGAAATTTTATATTATTGCGGGTGATTATATTGAAAAATCAATACAATAATATTAATATGAGGGTGATTTTACATATTTACATTTGTATGGGTCAATTCAAATTACTTAAACTCGAATTTGCTTGATGTGTCTTGTGGGAATCCGATTTTCTTACGCCAGCAGCCTGTCTCTTGTGCTACTGCCCCCCACCCTCCCCCTCCCCCTTTTTCTGATGTTTTATAAATATTACTTAACTTGTAAAATTTTTGAGAAAAGTGATTGTGAAATAATAGGAAAGAAGGGAGAAGAAGAGTGTTTTTATTGAAAGAAAAAATTTAAAAGTTTATTTAATGAGTCGACATAATTGAAATGATGTAACAATTGATTCACAAGTGCATATTGTCCAACAAGTTCTTAGAATTGATTTGTTGTGTATGAAAAATAAAATATGTTCTACGAGAATTCTATATATTATAAATATTTTTCAATAACACTGGTTATTTATGTAGCAAAATTTTTCTAATTATTATCCCTCTTGACCTCCTTAATTAGCAACATATGATCTTAGAAAAAAAACTAATTTCATATTATAACAATCTGATCAGTAATCAAATGTGTTGTACTATTAAGTAAGTCATACTTGGTTAGTTATTATTGGATGTATAATATATAATAATTAATAATACACTTGCCCCTTTATTATATGAGAAATAAAGTATATTTTACACTTGTCCTTTTATTATGAGAATCTTGTATATCATAAATATTTCTTGATAACACTGACTATATATCAAAGTATCCTGGTTCTAAAATTAAAAAATAATAATGTGAAGATGAAGATGTTAAATATTAGTTTCTTGAAGATGCATTTTTCTTATTTCTAAAACATTTTTTGAGTCTTGTGTTGTTCCCTATTTACGTGAAAGAACTTCATGTTTTTAAATTTGGGAAAATGGCATCTACATTTCCTAAACTTTTAATTAGATTTTAATAGGTACCTTATACTTTTAAATCTTTTAATTTAACCAATAAACTTTCAGTCACTTACAAATAGTCACTATCAATCATCAAATCTCTCAATTACATTCTTAAACTTTAATTCACTTACAAAGAATAACCAAAAGTTATAAAAAATTTAATTAATTTCTTAGGTTGCAATAATTTTTTAATACAATGTTATTACTAAATGGTTTAACAAGATTTATGTGTATCAAGTATCAAAAAGTATACCGTTTTTGTTAAAAGAATTTTCTTTATTTCCTCATATAATGTTATTAAAAATATTAATATATTACGACTTTGATATTGCTAGTTATGTATGAGAAAAAAATGTGGATATTCTAAATCTATTGTTAATATTTAATTTTTTAATATATTGATATTTTTTAAATAATATTTAATGAGATAATAAAAGAGAGATTAATAAATAATCAATACAAATTTTGATGCGTAACACTCATAAATCTTGACACAATTCTCTAACAACTACAGTAGGCTAAATATAATTTGACATAAGGTTTAACTATGAGAATTATTGTAATTTGAAGATTTAATTGAAAGAGTTAATGGTTGGTGGTGGCTAATTGCAAGTGAATAAAAGTTTAAGGGTTAAATTGAAAGATTTAGAAGTTTGAGGTGCCTACTTGCAGCTGAGTGAAAGTTTAAGGGGTGTTAATGCTATTTATCCTTTAAATTACAAAGAACCTTGTGCATTTTTATTTTTTATTTGTAAAAGTTTTTATTTGTTAAATGAATTTGATGGTACCAACAAGGGTGTTGATATAGTGGTACAAGCAAACTATGACTCCAAGAAAAAAATTGGGTTCGATTCTTGAAAAAAGCACCAATTGAGAGGACAAACTTGATTACACCTAAAAAGATTAGTCTCTTTCTCTAATGAAGAGGATTAGAGGATACATTGGTAGTACAAGAAAAATTAATTTGATGGTATCTTTGTTATTTTTTAATTTTGTAAAATTTGTTTAAGGGTTAAATTGAAAGAATCATGGTTATCAAACTCTCGAGTTAATTTTTAAACTCTTACGAGTTTAGGTTTCAAAATCGAGTTAACTCGTTTAGCAACTTAGATCTAAGTAAATTCGAGTGAACTTGGATAAACTCTCATAAACTCGGGATAAACTCATGAGTTCACTATTTTAGTCAAAATTTAACCTCTCAAACCCCAAAACACAATATTTCCCAAAGATCAATTTTAATTAGGATTTCTAAATAGAATATCCTGACATCTTGACTTATGTTAAATTGATTTATAACATTATGAAGTTTGGATATGTTATCTTTTATATTATTTTAATTTATTTGATATACTTTATCACTTATATTTTCCTAATTATGACTTGGAAATAAAATTGTGACTTCTATTTTGTTTTATTATAATTTTAATATATCATATTAATGTATTATAAATATTTTTTATTAATATTTTTATAATAAGTAAACTCTTACAAGTTTATAAGTTAAATTTACAATTTAAATTTACCAATACTTTACGAGTTAAGTAAACTCACAAATTTTATAACCTTTGAAAGAATTTGCCATTTTACTTCTCTAACATCTTATTATTTTTTTACAGTGACTGTACAAGGATGCACATTAGTTTCAAAGATCCTGTATCAATATTGGAGTGCTAGATGGATTTGTGATACATCCATCTCAACTTTCATAAATTCCTTTGTTTTTGAACTTTGTGTTCAGTTTGCATTAATTGGTTCTACGGCAACTAAGACATTATCTTTTATATATATAAAAGTTTAAGAATATTCGATATCAATTATTTCATTAGAATTATGACATGTTTTAAGTTCTTTAAACGTTTACTAAAATACTTATTAATTATTTACTAAAATGTTTTTTACATTAACAACAAAAATTAAATTAACATCTTTTTAAAATATGAATATTTTTTTTACTAATTATATAAACTATTTTAGCACGACATTATCTTTAACCGACAAATTTTAACAATTGTATTTGATTTACATTGACAACAGTAACATGCCATCCATCACAGTCGTGTGCAGCTGTTTTGTTGTAGACGCAAGGAACTTTAGTGTCGTGCGATTATTGAGATTGGGACAGCTCAACCATACATAAATTTATATTGGACATTGAGAGTATCTTTTTCAATTTTTGGATTTATATGCTATATACTCTCTGTCACATCTCAAGTTGCAAGCTTGTCCCGATTTCAATGCCATGTTCCTGTGTGGTTCGGTGCAACTTGTAGCCGGCTGGCGGCTGCGTGCCCGATAATTACGTAGCACTTTTACATGCTTTTAATGTGTGTTTTTAAGATTATAATTAATCATTAATTAATTAGTTTTTTTTAATTTTATAATTTAAAATTAATTATTGATAATATTTCTGAGAGGAGACTTAAATGCACTTTAAAATTTTAGTTTGTCATGCACCTTTGTTCCTATAGTGGACCACCAAACAATTAGACCTACCTAAACCGGTTGCAGGTGTGAATACTATTCATTAATGAACAGTGTTTACTCGTCTCTCTCCCTGTTCCTTCATCCCTTTCTCCTCTCTTCTCCCACCTAAACCCTTCCCCTCCAACACCTCAGCCTTTCGACATCTCTCACCTCTCCTCTCCACCATCGGTGGCAACTCTCCTTCCACCTTGTGAACCACCCATAAGCCACATTCAACAACTAAACTTTTCACTCCAAACTTGTTCTGTTGTTCGTAACATTGTTTGCGATTTTGGGTATTTTTCACATTTATCTTTTTTCTTCATAATTATTGTCGTGAACAATGTATGCAATTCTGAGTTATTGGGGTGAAGCAAATTAAATAACCCTAAATTAGACACACAAAAAAAAGGTCATGACCTGCAATACTCAACATGAGATAAAAATGGGATCTAGAAAAGAAAACTAGAAAAAATTGAAAAAGAAAATTCCTAGAAAACAACCATACCAAACTTGAGATCAAAACCAATATATATATATATATATATATATATCATTTTCTTATCAAAATTTCAACAATTAACATAGGGGAGAAAAAGATGGAAACTGGTCCTCCTTTTCCTCGCGCTTGCACATGAGCACCGACGCCCATGGTGGTCTTCCTCAAGCTAGGGTCGAAGACGAGGCAAAGATTGGACAGTGGTGGTCGAAAGAAGCGGGGTGGCGCCGATGGGGTTGCCCAATTGATATTGGAGCCCTATTTGGATGTTGACAAGTCAATAAGTAGCAGGTAAACCTTCCCATCAATAGTAGAGGCACTTTTTTTCTATCTCTATGGTTACAAATCCATAAGTCCATCATTTTAATGTCAAGGTGCATCATGCACCAATTTTGTAAAGTTGATTTAAGCCTCCTCCATATTTCTGAAACATATATTAAATATGATTTATAAAGATGTAAGTCTTTATTTACAAAGGAACCCATGTCTAATTCTTTTAATAGTTGATGAATTTAATTACTATTATTTGATTCTTATAGTGTCATTTAATTAGATTTTATCATATTACAAAATACATTTGATTTTCTCTTTTTGCCATGCAATATATAGGACTTGATTGGATAATTCACTCTTGATCTCAATGTATAGAAGTTAAAGTTTTAAAAAGTTATGTTTTACTCATCATTTTATATATGTTTCTGTACACTAAGTGATGAAAATAGTAATTGCAATCAATATTTTATAATCTTAAAATGTATTGAATAGCTACTTCATTGAAAGGATGATTTTATATGAAAATATAACATTACTCAACTCTTAACTAATTATCTTCTTTTAAAAGGAAAATATTAAAATAATCATATTTTATTAATAACATATATATTATAGTCATTCCATTTGCTAATAATTGTCTACCATTTTATTTTAGTTTTTCTACAAATAATTGTTTATTTTTAAAATTTACACAATTTTAATTAATCTTTTGTTAATATATCTCTGTTAAATGAAACTTATTCGACTCACTTTCTCTATCGTACTTGTGCATTTTTCTCTAATTCTTGATATGCCACCACCATTCAGAATAAGGTTAGTTTTGTAAAGTGCTAATATTAAACTTTTTTAACTTTGAAATTTTCTCATATTTTTTTAGTATGTGTATTAGACTTAATAGTTATTATTAACCGTCAGTTAATAGTTGATTAGTTGAGTTAGTTATACAGTTGTTATATAACTGTCAAGTTAGTTAGGAAGTTACTTTTCTTGCATCTCAAGTTATGTATCTCACCTTATACATAAGGGATCAATCAATGATAATTCACAACTTTTGCCATTCATTCATACTTCACCAACATGGTACCAGTGATTTTTCTCTGAAATTCTTCTAGGATTTCATTTGCTTCCGCGTTTCCTTTTTCCTTTCCGTCGATTTTCTAAAGTTTCATGTGTATAACTAAAATTGAATAATTATTTGATGACAGATGAAGTGTGTCTGCCTATTTGGTCACGTGGTTCAAACATTACTTTAAATTAAGGTATCCATATTAGTGGGTAATTATTTTTCAATTTTGAAAAATCTTTCTTTTGATATTATCAACCACCTACACACAGACATATACTCAAATTATAAAGCTATAAAATTATTTATATTACATAAATTATTATATATATAATTCTAAATAAATTAATTATATAATAATAATAATAAATAAATAAATAAATGATTTATGTATTCACTATCAAACCTAATTAATGGAATTGTTAATTTTTTATGAGTATCAATGGCATTGTTAATAATAATCCCTACATGATCGTAAAAAATCTTGGCATAATCCTAAAAAAATTCAAATTCTGGTGGGCCATATGCCCCAACCTTAATAGTAGTATATGTAGATTCACCCTTGTTTAACACTATAGATATCGACTTGGACATGACGGGGCGTTTTGACTAATTAGTCCCACGTTGTTAATTGATATATGTAGTCAATATAGTCTTTATAAGAATTATGCCAATCCTTCATCGTTTCAATTAACTTAAATTAGAATTGAATTAAGACCAATTAATTCTAAGAAGAATTAATAAATGTTCATATTTTCTTTGTCACAAATTTTCAATTATCTAATACTTCGTCATAATGCCAGTAAATTGTATTTTAATATAATATTAAATAAATAAAGATGAAAACGTGAGTCAATAAAATGCACAAATAAGATTTAAATATTTTTGGTAGCGTGCGAAAGAAACGTTGGATTCCTTGGGTGAAAAAAAATGATACTTCTGGCAATACTTTAACAAAAATGTTACATGTACACCCAATTTCATACACTCATACATACACCATTAATAATGTACAAACTTTATTCTTACGAATGTACAAACATTACAAACTTGTAAATAATACTCTCAACTATACTTAATTAAGTGCACAAACATTACATGAGTTAAAACACAAACTTTATGTATATAAATACGAAGTGTATGTATAGTGTATGGTTTTTGGTGTACGTGTAGCAGAACTCATACTTTAAACTCGAGACAAATAAGTTGCATGCCCCATGGCTAACTAATTAACTAGTTTATATGCAACGTGGGGTACTAGTTAATTATTATTAATTTTTTTAAAAGTAATAAGAAGAGTACACGGTTATGAGGAAGAGGACGTAGAGCCATGTGACACCCGCATACAATATTAAAAGTAATGTTATTTGTATACTTAACTTTGAAATAAACATTAAATCTCTCCTCTCACATATATTATCAGTCTCATGTTAATATCATATAATGTGATCATGAGTCTCATAATGTCTGTGAGAGAAAAATTGATATTTATACTAAACTTAATATACAAATAGGACTTTTACAATATTAAAAAGCAAAAAAGGGCCCTCATACACACATGCGTGCATAAAGGAACAACATGTTGGGTAAACCCTTATCCAAAAAACACAATATTTTATTTGAAAATATAATTGGAAAAAAGCGCAACCTTTTGTAAAGCTGTGTAAATTGATATATCTGGGGACAGGTACCCACAGATATTATTTATTCATAGATCAACTAAAGCAACAGCACACCAAACTAGCCAAATTCTAATTTCATTTGATCACCGACTACTCGATTAGTTAGGATTACTCTTCACCCTCCAAAAACAAGTTTTGATAAGTGTTAGTTGTTATTCTATAGTAATTTTTTATTTTTTCTGATAGACTAGTAATTATTATACTAATATTATTTATTTTATTATATAATCGGTGTTCCTAAAATTTGTACCTACCAAGCTTCATATCATTAGCCCCCCGCTCCTATAATATTATATCAATTTTATTATGACAACCTATATATAATTAATTGGTTTTTACCCGATTGAGAGTATTCTTAAGTTTTATAATTGTTGTCGTCATTATGTAATTTATGCTCTCAATTATTTGGAAGCATTGTAACATATATTTGTTTTTTTCGTGGCTGTGGAATCTTGGTCCCATGCGGCCGGTGGCTCCCACATAAACATAAACATAATAATAATAATAATAATAATAATAATAATAATAATAATAATAATATCGACTTATATCAATGTGCCTTCTGGCTTACCATGTGTTCATCTTAGCTATGTGTATTGTTTCTATTTGAATTCCCATTGATTATAAAAGTAGAAATTAAGTAGCAAGATGGCGTTAGAAACAAAACAAAACCAAAAACAAAAATTATAAGAATGAGCCAGAAAGATTCCCCACGTTTTTAAATAAAAGCGCAATGAACATTTTACCGGCAAGAATAAATATTGATAGATTAAAAAAAAATTATCTGACAGAATTTGGTTGTTTTCACCAACCAAAGGCTTGATTTTAACGATTTATCTCGCAGGTTTTTTCTAATGGGAATTTTATCTACCTAGTTAACTTTATTAATTACTAAAGACACGTGGAAAACTTCGATGTTCTTTTGTTGACTTCGATGTTCTTTTGTTGACATTTCAGGTTATCATCATTTTGTATACGAAAAATCTACATGATATGTTATTGTTCCATTTGTTGGTTAGAATTAAGGATGTCAAAAAATTCTAACAGGCGGGGATTCCATGGAGATTACCTGAAAAAATTCTCGCAGGACGGGAATTTTCTTACCCCACGGGGGGCGGGAATGGGATTAAAGGTTCCCTGCAATAGATTTGGGGATGAGGATGAGGATGAGGATCATACTCTCCGCCCTGCAAGGACCCTACTACTATTTGTGAAAAGTCTATATTACCCTTATTTTAATTGAAAAAATAATAAATAATAAAAATAAAACCTAACTCTAACCTAATTCACTTTCACTCTTCTACTTCTCTCTCACACCACTACACTCTTTCTCTCTCTCAGATTTCAATCTCTCTTTCCTCTTTCTGCCACTGTGCTGTTGTCGTCGCTGCTGTTGTCCGCTGCTGAGTGTTGTCGGTTCACTACTGTTGTCCATCGTTCGTGGCTCGTGCTCCTGTTCATTGTTCTTTTCTTTGCATTTTTACATTTTTTTTCACTTGCGAGGGTGGCGGGGAACGGGAGTTTGGGGGCGGGTGGACCTCACCCCCGCTTCACTCAAGTGACATCCCTAGTTAGAACTTCGAACAATATAGGACTCGTAGAATAAACCGAATGAGACAATATTTCATTCATAGGAATTATTTCAAGGTTATGTTTTTTTCTTCTCAAATATAAACATCATTCACACAAACAACAACCATAATAATAATAACGGGAAATGCCTTAATTGATCCCTAAACTTTTTATCAGTGTTCACATTGGTCCCTCAACCAAAAAAAATGTCTTTAATTAGTCTTTGAACAGTTCAAACGTTACTCTCGTTAGCCATTCTATCTGAAATTTTCAAGGACTTATGAGAGTAACGTTTGAAATGTTCAGAGATTAATTGCTCAAACGTTACTCTCGTTAGCCATTCTATCAGAAGTTTTCAAGGACTAATGAGAGTAACGTTTGAAATGTTCAGAGATTAATTGCGGGCGTTCAAGGATCAATTTGGGGCTTTTTCTATTGAGAGATTAATGTGAGCACCGGTTAAAAGTTCAGGGACCAATTAGGTCATTCCCCCTAATTGTTCTTTAATATATATATATATATATATATATATATTAGAAATTTGTGATAAATTATAGGGTTAAATATGTTTTTAATCCCTCAATATTGTAATTTTTTTGTTTTACGCTTGAAAATTTTTTTGTTAGGAAATAGCACTGACAAATTTTTTTGGTAGGATTTAGTCCACGCCGTTAGGATGGACCGTTAACTGTTGACATGACAGTTAACTTGGCTATGTGGCAATCCACATGACTACAACATGGCAATGTAGTTTGAGAGACATGATGTTTATAGAATATAGTTACTCATTAAATTGATGTTAGGTTAGAAAAATTAGTTGTTATTATTATTATTTATTTTAAGAAAAAAACCTTTATTTTCTCTCTGTAGATTTTTTACTTCAATGAATTTTGTCTCTATAAAAAAAATTGGTCAAAATTGTCCCTAAAAAATATAAAAGTCAATTATGTTCATCTCTCTGTCACTTCCTCTAACGATGACAACTAATGTGACACGTAACGGAGGGGCTAACATGACTGCCTTCTGTATTTTGCATGGAGGATTTTAGTTAAAAATTTTACATAATTATTTGTCAGAACAATTGTCACCAGTGACATAGGGACTAATGTGATTGACTTTTGTATTTTGCAGCGACGATTTTAATTGAAATTTTTTTGATATTGACAAAGTTGGCCAAACGAAAATCTATAGGGAGGAAATTATAAGCTTTTCCTTTATTTTATGAGGATGTTGGCTGTATAAGATATACATACATACATACATACAAGAATTTGTAAATAGATGTAAAAAGTTTAAACATAATATACTCTAAGATTGGAAACCCTATACTTTGTGAATGGTAAAAATCATCACAAAGAGAGTCATAACCCATTCAAGGACCTTGGTTAGGTTGGGCCACTACTAGAAAAACACTCTTTACAGACGAATTTTACCAGCAAATATATTTGCCGACGTTATTGACAAATGTTATGCCTCCAATTTGCTGGTAAATGTTTTTCACAAGTCTTTTGACAAAGATCATGATATTTACCGATGGATAATTATCCGCCAAAATATCTTCTAACATTGGTGCTAATTAGCACCAACACGTTACCGACAGATATATATGCCGATAAATATTGAACAATGAATTATATAGATGATAAATTTACCAGCATATATATATTTGGAGGTAACAATTTAGGGCTTAGGGTTATTAAATTTTTTGTTTATATTATTCTCATTAATAAACAATCACGACTTAAACACATTAGCAAAATTTGACATACGATGTATCTAACGAATTATGAGACCCATGTATGGACGAAACATAATAGGCAATATGTAGCTTTAATAATTCCACGTACAATTACCAAATAATAATTACCATATGATTAATTACCAAAATGGTGAGGACAAAATTTGTTCTTTAGGCATAAAGCTAGGCATACATATATCAAATAGACATAGTCATATTAATTTCATTCTTGTGAGGAATAACTTGAAGTACGAGAGTTTACTTTAATTTTTATTAGTTATGTGTGTTATTGATGATCTATCTATCTATCTATCTATCTATCTATCTATCTATCTATCTATATATATGTATATATCTTTCTTTAAATGTAAGAGTATAAGATGATAACATTAACTTTAAATTATGAGACACTGTAATTGCATAGGATTAACATTTTTAGGGTTTAGAGTTATTACTGGCAGATTTATCCACCAGAAACAAAACACCGCATTTTATTTGTCAAAGTTACCGACAGATAGCCTTTTAGTAGCAAATAAATCCCACGGTAACCAATTTTTCAAAATTGGCAACATTCCTACCCAAGTGAAACGTGTCGTTTCACTTAATACAATTACCAACAAATTCTTCTTACCGAAAGATAAATCTTCCAGTGAATCAAAAGTCAAAAGTAAAATGCAAAGAAAGTTTGGGTTTAATTCAATGATAAGAGCACTTAGGGCATCTGACTTATCCTATTACGACTCTAACAGTTCAATCTCTATTATCTAATTTATGACTTAATCCATTGCTAGATGGAAATCATTTCCTAATTACTAATCTCTCTCAAGAACAATTAATTATCTTCTTATGAGTTGAAAGTCTAATCTCTTGGTGCAAACTAACTCACTCAATCTATTGCGGGTTGGAACTCCTTTCCTAATTACTAGTCTCTCTCACGAACAAGTGATTATCTTCTTATGAGTCAAAAGCCTAATCTCTTGGAGCAAACTAACTCACTCGAATGCTAATTTAATCTATGAACTCCCAAATAAGAACCACATAAGTCGCATTTTTTCCTCTCAGATTTTCGTTGAACCTATGGTTATTTTAACATGTACACTCTCATACTCCCGCTCTCGAGTTGCATACAAGACAATAAATCAGTCAATTGATGATCAAGTGACCAAAAGCAAAAAGCACGACATAAAATAACACAATAAAACAACTCATAAACTGAATAACATCAATAACATCAATTAAATTATCATAATGCAATAGTTTTACATCAGAGCCTTAAGGAAAATGGAATTAGTTCATGTTTATCATCACAATAGCCAACAAAGAAGGGATAAAGGAGAAGAAAGAGTACATCAAGAAATTATCACATAAATTTTTACGAATAGGATTTCTTCGCTCTTACTTCAATCTCCATGCCTTCAATTCTATGTTGTCGCTCTCTTAGGGTATTTTCTTCTTGGAAATTTATAGAATCCCCTCTGAACGTGTTCCCTTAAGTTTTTAACGCACCTCGGTCCAAAATAACAAAAAAGGGTTTAAAAATTTTGTGTAGTTTTTTGCAGCATCACTTGAGTGGTATAGGCACCACTCGAGTGATGCCCCCCTGTGCACCATAATTCTTGAGTTTCTACCACTTCAACGCTTTAATTGCATAGGCACCACTTGAGTATTTCCCCAAAAAATTCATTTCTAATGCCTCTGCGACTTCAACACTCGAGTAGTGCTTGCATTTTTTCAAAACTTTGCTAATTTTGCTCCGCACTTAATTTCTTAATAATTTTCATACCTGAAACTCATTTAACAAACACCTCAGATTGTTGAAAAAATTCATGTGTATGTATCAAAAGTTAAGGATTAAGATTAAAGTGGACAAAAACATACTAAAAGTATCCTAAAACACACTAGTTAATTCTAATTTTTCATACAAAAACAAAACAAAGATAACTCTCAAATATCATCCCAACCCATTTAATTAAAGCTAGTTCACAGGCTTAAACAGTTATAATTTTTTGAATCAAAAGATATAAGCACTTTTGCAATCTAGCTCGACTCGATAAACATGTGAGTTAAGTCTAGGAGAGATGATAGAAAGAAAAGGAAAATATATTTCAGTTCAATCTTTTAAAAGAACTAATCTATAATTAATAATTAAATTTATAAAACTTTATATATAAAAAGGTATTTAAACAATGCAAAGTCATAATTTAATTTATCTATCTATTTTTAAACCTAGTGACAAATCCAGAAAGTTTAAGCAACGGGGGGGGGCAAGAATTTCTCATAATTATATTTACCCATCAAAAGGTCATTTTAATCAAGTTTAGAATAGTTTGATTAATTATCAAAAAACACAGATTTAAAATCATAAAAGATCAATTTACAATTGTTCTTTTCTCATTTTCATATTTTAAAAACGTTGAATGATTTGCTCATCATCAACATTATCTAATATCTCTCTTTCTATGTATGTTACCAAACAATCATTTAGCCATTTTTCTCTCGCACTATTTCGAATTCAATTCATTATGATATTCATAACAGAAAAAGTCCTTTCAATTGATGCAGTTGTTACAAGCAATACCAAAATCAATTTCAAAAGAAGAAACATCAATAGATAAAATGTATGTTTTTTAGTTTCAACCAACTTCTAAAAAATGCTCATTTACATTTGAGAATCAAAACAAACATCTAAAATAAAATTCTGAAGTTGACCCTCAATTACTAAGCGAATCAACTTTTTCTTGTCAAATGTAGAAAATGAATCTCTCGAATTTAAGTAAGTTATACAAAGAAAAAGTTTGATATATATTATATAATCTATTAGAAAAGATATTTTTATAATGTAATGAGTGAAATAAAGAATAAAAATATAATCAATTACTTTAAATTAATTTTTTTTTTGGAAATTCATCTAAGTATTTTTAAAGTAAATGTAATTAATGTCTTGAGAATTTTAAAAGTATTAATTTTTACTTAATATATAAGAAATTTTTAAAGAAGATTTAATATAAGAATATCACTTATATTTTATATTAAAGGATAACTTCTTTTTCTTATTTGAAGATTCAAAACCCAAGATGGTTCGGGCTATATATAACTAGCCACATGCATATATTACTTATCAGCTTTCCCGTTTTGATCATATTCATATACCACACTCAGCCTAACTTTTATCATCTTCTGAAACATTTGCTAAAGTGGGAAAAAGTAAAATAAAATAAACAATAAATAACGAGAACGTTCAACAACTTGATAACACATTTTTATCATTTTTAGCTCAAATAGTATTATGATTGCTTGAAATTCATAATGGCGCCAAATAATTTTAAAATTACTAAATTAATTCAAAATATCTTATTAATTATTTGTAATGATAACACATGTGACCTATAAATAAGTAAGAAGTATAACAGTTTTTTAAATAAAGAAAGGACAAACTTAGAAGCCACGAACTGCACCCAAGTGTAATAAAATATTTTCAAAAGAAAATAAATAAATAAAATTTTTATTAGCTGTACTCCACACAATATTTGTTTATTACTTAATAGAAAAATGCATTACCTAAATTTATCACCTACTAATTTCAAGATTAATTTATTTTTATTTAAAATACATATTATGATTAAAAGTTGACTAAATAAATCTTTTAGAAATAATTTAAACCAATTCAAACGTAATGTAAATATCATAAAACCTGGAGAGATTACAAAAATAAAAGCACTTCTGAAAAGAAAGCTCTTAAAAAGATGATCCTGATCTATAGTAAGTTTATATAAATTACAATTAAAATTTAGAAAATTATAAATAAAGTTAAAATTTGCTTGCTTATAACTGGACATCTATTTTTTTTTTTTTCACATAACTCGAACCTAAATCTTTAATTTTAAAAAAATAAAGTTTCAAATCACTTAAAATAATTAAACATTGAGAATCCAAACTAAATGGGCAAACTCCCAATAATAATGATTAGAGAAAATTACATTGTCTTCGTCTTCCGTTGAGAGAGATACCATTAATTATTAAAAAAATATGACCTCTATTTTTGAAATATATACTCCACTCAAAAATAATTTATTAGTTAGTAGTGCCAATATTTTCTTTGATTTATTTATTATAACTTTAACCGTTCATTATTTAGTATTATTAAAAATATTTAATTTTTCTAAGTTCTTGAGAATTCATATGCTAATAAAGATGACACAGTTTGTCAATATTATTTCATCCTTATTTAATAAATTTAAAAATATAACATTTAATTTTCATTATAATACATCCGAGGAAAAATTATTTTATTTATTTATATATTTTTTATTTTTAATCATCAATATCCAGTAAGTCTTTGATTCATCAATTATGTCTAACTTGAGGAACTATAGAACTCAGTTAAGATAACAAATTTTTTTAGCACATATTATTCTATTTTCAATACTTGAACTCAAGATCACTTATTAAGATTGAAGCTCCCTAGTTACCACTCCAACCACCATGTATTGGTTATTTATTCAAAAAAATAATAATTAATATTAAGTTAATAATTATAAATAATAATTTTATGGGAGTGGATAAAATAATTAATATTAAATAATAATAATAAGTAATAATTAATAATAGTATTAGTAGTAATAATAATAATAATAATTCATATTAAACAATAAAAATAATTAATATTAAAAAATAAATAAATAGATTACTCCGGTACCTTACTCATAATATGGAGATACCGATACCTTGATCTAAATTGTTATATTTATATATGTAAGTTATATTTAAATATGGACTTAATATGTTAAATGATCTTTTTTTTAATTTGTTAGGAGTATTTTTGATAAAACAAAAAATATTTTTAAAATTATTAGTGTCAATCAAACACATAAATGATTTATTCTTAAATATATTTTGCAAAATTTTTTAAAATTTTAATCAATAAACTAAACACGCCTAAGAGTTATTTCTAAAAATGTTATTCATAAATGTAACTTCCTTAAGAATACTATACATAAAAGTGTTTATAATTATGCCAACCACACCCTCTTAAGAGAGGGAGCGTAAGGTTTTTTTCTTTTTCTTTTTCTTTTTAATTGAGTGCGTGTAACTTACTATAACAAATAAGGAAAAGGAAAAATCCAAAGAAACAACAAAAAAGGGAAAAACAGCACTTGGGGGGCGTGCAGAGGTGCAGCAGGCAGAAGAAGCGACTAGCTACATTTAACCACGAGCAAAATAAGAAAAGTGAAGAAAGTAACAAACTCATCTTAAATTATGCACAGTTGCACGCCACATCAACAGCAAACTACTCAGAAATTCTTATTCATTCGTTCATTTTTCGTCACCAATGATTCATGCACTGGGCCCCACACCCATATCCTCCCCCTTTCCTTCTACACTCTCTCCCTTCCACTCACGTTCACATTATATAAAACCCCTCACATTTCTCACACTCCTTCCTCACTTCTTTCTCCTAAACGCCATGGCACTCGTCCGCCAACGCCGCCATCCCAACCTCCGCCTCCCCGAACTCTCTGAACGCCGCCCTCGCTTCCCTCTCCCCATTCCTCCCACCGCTACCGCCAAACCCTCCTCCTCCGCCATCACCGTCGGCGCCGACGCCATATCTTCCGGCGACATCGACAAGCTCGAGGTCCTCGGCCATGGAAACGGCGGCACCGTCTACAAGGTCCGCCACAAGCGCACCTCCGCTATCTACGCTCTCAAGGTCGTCCAATCCGACTCCGACGCCACCACGCGCCGCCGCATCAGAACCGAAACCGAGATCCTCCGCCGCGCCGCCGATTCACCCTACGTCGTCCGGTACCACGGATCCTTCGAGAACCCGTTCTCCGGCGACGTCGCCATCCTCATGGAGTACATGGACTCCGGCACGCTTGAAACGCTCCTTAAAAACAACGGCACGTTTGACGAAGCCTCACTCGCGAGGGTGGCGCGTGACGTCCTCAACGGCCTCAACTACCTCCACGCGCGCAACATCGTGCACCGCGATATTAAGCCCGCGAACCTTCTCGTGAACGAGAAGAACGAGGTCAAAATTGGGGATTTCGGTGTTAGCAAACTCATGTGCCGCACGCTCAACGCGTGCAACTCATACGTTGGCACGTGCGCGTACATGAGCCCAGAGCGGTTCGACCCGGACGCATACGGCGGGAACTATAATGGTTACGCTGCCGATATATGGAGCCTGGGCCTCACCCTCCTGGAGCTCTACATGGGCCACTTCCCGCTGCTCCAGGAGGGTCAGAGGCCCGATTGGGCTACCCTCATGTGGGCGATTTGCTTCGGCGAGCCGCCGAGTTTGCCCGAGGGCGCCTCAGCGGAGTTCCGGAGCTTCATGGAGTGTTGCCTGAAGAAGGAGTCTAGTGAGAGGTGGACGGCGCCTCAGCTGTTGACCCACCCGTTTGTGTGTAGGAATGACCCGGAATCTTGTTGAGCTGGTTGACCCGGATTTTTAGCTCTGAATCGGGTCGGGTCGGGTCTTAGGATTTTGTTCGAGGTGGTTGTATATTCCCACGGGATTCAGATCTTTCTTGGTTGTAGGAGAATGTTCCCTTTGTAAATTCTCTTTAGTGTTTAGGTCTTCACTTTCAGCCAACAGCAAAAAGTTCTGCTGCTAAATGAAATGAATCTGATTTCGCTTTTATTTCATTAAGTGATTTATTAGATAATCAAAAACAGAGAATTTTAAAGACTATTCAAAATTTAGAAGAACTAGGGAAAAAAGCCATTGAACAACTGGTAAAAGCCAGGCCCGCATAAGGAAAGTCGAAAAGGTAGCGGATCGGTTTCGAGTGAATGACTATTTTGAGATAGAACAAGAAAAATTTAATTTAATTAATTCAATTTATGCCGCTTTGGAACAATTAGAAAATTACAAAAACAAAAAAATATTTATCAGAACAAAATTGGATAATTAAACTAGGGAGAAACGAGAGTTATAATGAAAAAAAATTAAAAAAATGATAAATGATAGTCATTTAAAATAATTTTTGGATAATATTTCTCGCGATGTGTGGTTGATCGTGATGGAGCACATGGTAAATTCTACATCATAACATTTCTTGTGAAGTAATGTTACTATCAATGAAATTTGGATTGATGGATTTAAATTAATATTAGAATTTAAACTTAAAATTTTAATCCTAACCATAATGTTATCTTTTTTCTATTACATATAGGTTTAAATTCAAATTCAAATATTAATTTAAATTGTAAGAAACGTTGCTTTCCTTTCTCTGTCAAGAGGGATGAGAGTTACTCCCTCTTCCCTTGTTTGTTGTGGTTTTTTAAATAAAGATTTGTTGAAAATTAATTGTGATTCGATTAGATTAAAAATATATCAAATATATTTTTTACATTTGTACCTTTATTATATTTAATACTTTTCATAAAATTTAATAACTATGACACTTATTATTTATAGTTAATTTTGTTTATACACTTTATATTCAATTAAATTATTTATTAAATTATGTTTTTGTTAAAAAAAAAATAAAAGTAGATAAAATAACAACAAAAAGTAGGCATAGAAATTATAAGGAAGAGAAGTTATGTTTAATTAAACGGTTGATGGAAGAATGGTACTGAATAGATGGAACTTCATTGGAGAAGAAAATGGGGTTGGGAGATGAAGGTGATGAAATGTGTCCAATTCTAAATGAAGGTGAGTGGAACTTGGGAGGGTGAGATGAACGTGGAACGCTCCCTGCGTTTGCTCATCGTCACTTTTCACGATACTAACAAGTAGCCATCATCGCTGTCGTCACTTTGTTTGGACATTTTCCCGCTTTTCTATGCACTTACTTCGTCACTCACGCTCTCTTTACAATAAACAATAGTATTATAATTTACTAGTTTTTCTGTTTTTGTGAGAATCTTTCTTGCGGCTCTCATATACTATTTTCCCCGCTTCTCCTATTTTTCTCCTCCTTAACCACAGATTTTTTTATATTAAAATTATCTTCTGTTTCAACTTTTTTTCCATTTTTTGTTCATTCAATATAAAGGAAGGGCTACAGCCAAAATATCTAAACAGACAATAAAAAATATTTGCATGTTTATGAAGTACATTTAATAGGTGTATTATGAATAGTTTGTTACTTTAAGTAAATTTTTTGTTATGTAAAATTTAATGTGATCTTTCACCATTAATATTTTTATTATTTATGTGATTATCATAATATCATTTCTTCAAAATAAATGTGACCAAGGAATGATTAAAATTCTAAAGCCCTTTTACTGTCAAATGTAAGAAATATTTGCATGCTCATGAAGTACATTTAATATGTGTTTTATGGACATTATTATTATTATTATTATTATTATTATTATTATTATTGATAATCAAAAAGTTTAAGTGGGAGTAAGCATCTGTATTGCACTAAAGTCAGGACATACCTTCAAGTTATTTGAGTGCTTACAAATTATCCTTTAATAAAACCCTCACATTAGTAAGTTCGGACTATAACCATTGGTTTATAGCTTTTAGTATATTTTTAAACACTTTAAATTCACATTAATGGTCATGGAGCACAAAAATGGATCATTTCAATTTAATTTTTTGTCATGAATTTTTTTCCCTTTTTAACATCACGTGTAATGATTATTGTATCAACACATCCTTGGCTTGAATTTTTTATAAGTCAAAATTGATTATTTCATCAAATTTCTCTACGCCAAATTTCATAACAACACTTAAAAACTGGACATTGCACTGGAATAGTGTAAATGTTATTTGTGTAGTAGAGAGGTTCCTTAAAAAAAAGAAGTGGATCACAATGAACACACTTAAATACCATAGTCACAATGAACACACATAAGTACCAAATCTTTCTTAAGTAGAACCTTACTAAAGTTGCACTCTCAAAGTAACACACTTTTTTCTAGCAATTTAGCAACCAACGAATTCTTTTGCATACATAGAATTTATCCCACCTAACCAATAAGCTCTAATGCTAGTTTTTGAAGGAAAAAAAAATAGTCATTTCTCTTTTGAGAATTTGCCTTAAGAGAATAGAGAAATAAAATGGAGCAAGAGTGTAAGGTGAAAAACTTTGAAACTAAATCACTCATGGTTTAAAGGCAACTAGAGAAAAAAATATTATGTAAAAAGTTTTACAACACACAAAACATTTATAGTTCAATCTTTACGTACCAAATAACAAAAATTTTGCTACAAGAGGTTTAAACTTTTAACAATGCACGACCCAATAAATCGACATTCTCCAAAATAAACATATAACCTGTACCTCACAAGACTCTAAGACTATTGTACAGGAGAAAGAAGAAAGTTAGACACAAGTTTAATGTGATATCAAATGTCTATTCTCTTGGTCGCTGGCCCCTTTGTGGGTTCTTAGCCTTTTAACTCATCTAGAAAAAAGATAAACACTCATTGGAGATAAGAACTCAGCGTCCACGTGCATCCAAACAAGTACAATTGGTTATATAGATTAATCGAAATTATTAAACTATATAAAAAACCAGCTTTCTTTTTTAATAAAATTGTGTAAATCAGCTGCAGCAAGCAAGATGACTCAGGCACAAATCTGGGAGTAAGTAAACTCTTAAACACAATGCCATTTATTAATTTATTTTGTCAAAAGCTATTAATTTATATTAAAGGGATTTCGAGGCATCTTGGGGCACTTGGGCCAATTATATATGCTCAAGTGAAGAGGCAGGTAGACCGCTTCGTCTAACGCCATAGGCCCATAAGCTATTGGACTGAATACTGATTTTTAAAGGAGAGATCATATTGGATCGTTGATTTTCTCAACGCTATTTATTTTGTTTTTTCTTTTTCTTTTCTTTTAGGCTTGCACGCCTATTTTTTTCAGATTTTTATTGTACTCTTTTTCTTGGTGGGCCTTTCCCTTCAAATGATTTTTTTCATTAGGGATTTTAACGAGGCCAACATCAATACTTTAGCCTGTGTACATCCTAGGCCGAATTTTGGGCCATTATCTTTTACAGGCTACCTTTGACCAAAACATAATTCAATTACTATCGGACACCGTACTACCTCATGGAAAGCAACTTATCATAAATTATTGTGTATTTAAAAACACAATAATTTTTTTTATTTTACGTATTTTGAAAAATATTATTTAAAAAATTAGATATTTTAACTTTTCAAAAAACTCAAATATAACTTTTTAAAAAGTAATGAGTTATATCTCCAAACATAACAAAAATAAAAAAATGTGACTTCCAATTGCTAAAAAGTTTTAAAAATGAAAAAAAATAATCAAAAGATATGTTATTCAAACAAGCATAATTCAATAAATGACTAAAAATTCAATAATTTAACAACACGGATCTTTCTAAGTTGCACCTACATTAGGGAGAACGATGTAGGTTTAGACTGGACCAATATCATTTAACTGCACTTTTAAACTGTGGTTAAATACATTTAAAAAATGTTATTAAATGCATTCTCAATTTTACCCCACCTCATCTCTCTTCACTAGTGTCATTTTACTTAGCTGCACTTTTAAAATGTGGTTAAATACATTTAAAAGTGTAGTTCAATCCATCTCAATTTTACCCCACATTATCTCTCTTGACTAGTGTCAATTTCATTTTGTCGTATTTTTAAACTGTAGTTAAATACATTTTAAAAATATGACTAAATGCATTTTTAATTTTATCCCAACTCATTTACCCCCACTTTTAAAATGTATTTAACCACAATTTAAAAGTGCGGTTAAACGAAATTGGTTCACCTCAAGCTACTTGATGCATCATTCTCCCTAATACATAAAGTGCAACTTAGAAGGCTCCTAACAACAATATTATAATGGTAACATGGATTTTTGGGTATCTCAACAATGATCTTCATGGGGTGTGGATCTCATCCCGTTTAGTATATAAGGACTCCGGGTCCATTCTTGCCGGAAATAAAGTTGTCCTACCACCCATGCTCGGTTGTGGGTATGTGTACACCCATCTAAACTCCCCTCCCCCCGCCCTCTTCCTAAAATGCTTTTTTTTTAATTAATAATAATTGAGAAACTATTATTACTTTTATACTTGAGAAACAAAATGATTAATAAGAGTGAAGGAAGATGGGAGCACCATTGAAGAGAATAATTCAAGTTGTCAGAGGAAGAGGTGAACCTATTTTTATCAATAGCCTCAAATCTTTGAAGACGGCAATATAGATCTAGAGCTACATATTTTCATTTATAACCGTAATTCCATCCAAAGTAATTCGAATAGGGAACGAGGTTACCTGAACGTGTGTAGAAGGATGGGAAGATGTCTTAACGGAAGCTTCAACGGGGTATTCCTTGTGTGAGAGGGTGGCGGTAGAGTGTACCTGCAAAGGCACACTGACGCTTATGTAAGCACAATGGTTTTTTGTGAGTATTCTAGAGAGAATGAGTGATACCTCATAGCCTGATGCCATGTGCTTTTATTGATGAGCTAAGTCGGCTAGATAGAGATAGAACGCAGGAAATTCGAATAGCGGCTTCCCCTTATCTCGGAGGTTTATCTTAACCCACTTATCTAAGAGTTAGTTACGCTGCTCGCTGAGTTTGGGAGGAAGGCACGTCGTTCTCTCCTTGGCTGGGTTGGATCAAGTCGAGTCCAGGGTCTTGGGCTTGTGGCTTAGAGAATGCTTACTGGGCTATTCTCTCTTGGACTCTTGTTGTGACCTTCTCCTCTCGTGGATGTTCTAGAGCTATCCTCTTGGATTGATGAGTATAGATAGGTGAGACGAACTACTCCTTGTTGGATTTGGCTCCTTGAGCCTTTTGTCTCTAGTTTGTAACATTGCCCCCAATACGAGCCATGTTAGTTGGTGGGCATCATGCTTTTTGTCTTCAGAATCTTGTAGTTTGCTTTCATTTTGTCGAGTTTACTTTCCCGAATTCTCCTTTTCAGAAGCCCAACCTTTAGAAAGCTTGACTCTCAGCCATATTTGTGAGAAATTTAGCATCTGGGTGTGTTCTCGGTGTTCGTTATTTTTCTTTCCATGTGTTTTTATGTCCACCATTGTGGTGTTGCTATGTGGCCTTGTATTTTGTGTGTTATCTTAAAATGGAGTGCTTGGACATTATTGCTCCCGCTTAAAGTATGAGAAACATTCATATTGCCTTTTATGACTTTTCCTTTCCCCCTTGTCTCTTGAAAATCATCCTTTTTCTAAATTCAAATATATTTCAATATTCCCCTTCTTCCATTTTCACTTTATCTTTTTGCACAAACACTTGAAGAATTTGTTCATCACATAAAGAAAGAGAGGGTCATTGGAGACCGCCGCCGCCGGAACCGTCACTACTATCGCCGCCGCCCTCCGCTCGCCCATTATTGTGTTCTTCCTCTTTTCAAGGTGAGTCTTCTATATCCCCCATTTTTTCTTTTCCAAAGCTTCCATTTTATGTCCAAGTTCTGATTTTTCCATGATTTTGATGTGAAAGCTTTGATCTTTTTCTTCCCACAATGCTTTCTTTGTTGTTGATTCATCTCTTTTCCCCCACTCAAAGAAAAAATTGAAACTTTAAAGCTCTTTCACTTTATTGAAACTCCATTGTTGCTATCAAAGTTTTGTTTTTTTTTTTTTGAGTTGTTCAAAGGAAAGTCTCAATTTTTGTTTCCAAAATTGCATGTTGATATTTGAATCTTGTAACTCCCTGCTATGAATGTGTTTATGACATTGGGTTGGGATTGTTGTTTTCCTTTTGTCCTAAGTTGTGATATTTATTATTGAGATTTGAGGGTGTCTTCCATTTTTGCTTCAATAAAACTTTTTTCGAGTGGTAGTAATGGTTTGATATGACATTAGGCAAAGGAGATGAGGGGAGGGTGGGGCAGACCGGAGCCCCTCTTGGAGAGCCGACCTAATGGGGTTGGAGAACCGGGGGGTCGGTCCAAGCTCTTCTTGGAAACCGAGGGACCAACTAGGGGGGTTGGAGAGTGGGGGGAAGGGCATGTTGGAGCCCCTCTTAGAGATGGGGGTTCGTCTGGTTGGGGATGGAGAGAGGGGGGAGGGGCTAGTCGGAGCCTCTTTTATAGATTAGGGGCCAGCCAAAGCTCTCTCCTTTTTTTTTTAAACCTTAGGGGATTGAGTAGATGTGTTTTGTGCTCTAGGGAGGAATCACCACTTAGGAGTTTTTGTTTTTCCTTTGTTGGCTTTTGAGGTTTTATTTGTTTTTAAACATTCTTCTGACTTAGATTGTGGTGGTTTCTTTAACCTAGAGGATTATCGTCCCATTAGACTTGCTGACGTGGTATTGTATGGATGGGTCTCTCCTGAGGTGCTTGGGCTTCCCTCGCTAATGACGTTTGAGGAGTTGTATGTTGAGGGTGGACTTAATGAATAATCAGTCGGTGGTCTTCCTGAAAATGAGTATTCTTTGTAGTTCCTTGTCAATTGGAAGAAACCTTACTTTTCTTGTGAGGATGGAAAATACCACTTCTTTTATATGTATGAGGTCACCTTCACGCATATTAGGTTGAGGCTTCATTTCACCCCCTTACAGAAGTTTATCCTTAGTTATTGTCGAGTTGCCCCTATCCAGCTTCATCCTAATAGTTGGGATTTACGCATGTTCTTTTCTCCTCGCATGTCCTTTTACATTTGTTTTATTTGGGTCGACAAGCAGGATCGAGTGGCACGAAAGGTTTGGAGGGTTTGTTGTAACTGAAGTCTTGCCTATGCAAGACTATTTTTATGCTTTTTTAGGACCTTTTCCATGGATTCAAGACTCGCTATTTGAAGGTTTTCTCTTAAGGTGGAGGTTAAGAGTGAGCTTTTAGGCTTCGACAGAGTTTCTTACTTTCCCCTCTACTAGAATAAGGCAAGAATGCTCCAAAAGTGGTGTTGACTGAATATGAGGAGAAAGTGACAACATTGCTTGTCAAAGACTTTGAGTGCAAACCTTTTGCACTTTCAAAGATCAAGAGTTCTAAGTTTTAAGAAGTGTCTTGGTCGGTTTCTCTTTATGTTCTAGCTTTTTTTTTTTCATTACTTACTTATGTGTCATGATTGCTAATACTTTGCTCTCTTTTTTTTCTTCTTGCAGGCAAGATGGCTTCAAAGAATTTTGCCTCTCTCCTAAAGAAGCAAGGAATTAAGGAGAGCTCTTTGACTCGTGAACGTAAGCCTCTTTTGGATCTGAGATAGACCCTTGCTACTAATTTTGTTACCCCTACTCTTTTAGGAGCTCTAAAGGTTCCTGGTGTTCATGGCACTCTGGTTGCTGAGTTGGGTGGTAGCTCCTCGAGTTCAGAGGGTCACGTGTCTCTCTCGCAAGCGCTCTCGAGTCAGTTCTTCTCAGGGGAAAGGTAAAGTGGATGATTTAGGAGGTTCATTTTATTGATGACCCCGAATGTCCATCTTTTCACCCCAATTCAACTCCCGCTACCACTTTGAGCATTTGTTAAGGCTTGGAGAGAATGAGGATCTTAAGAAAGAATAGGCGGTGAAGGAGATGACAAGCAAATAACTTCACGGTATTATGGAGCTTTCTTGTGTTGCTATCATGTCTGAGTAGCTTTAGCAAATGCTCAAATTATTTCTGCTGTAACACATTCATTTCATGTAATTTTATGGATAAATACTTTAGCACTATTTGTCAAATTATTCAATTAGCACTTTGATGTACACTTTCAGCAAAACAAGTAGAGAAGTTCTTGAATGTCCTTGGAGCAAGAAATTTCTTTTGCTCTAATCCATTTATCGTTTCACACATCAACGGGTGTTGATGATTTAAGAGACAAAGCTAGTGATGTATCAAGTAATAAATGAAAGTAAGAGAAATATCCCTTGCTCCAAGAGAATACAAGAATTTCTCAACCAAGTAATAGTTGAGTAGTCGGTACCCAATTAACAAATAATTTTGTTTGTTACTTCTCAATCCCAATTTTTCAGAGGAATTGTATTTGGACATGAAAAATAGTTTAACTCTATTACCTTTGTATTTTATTTTTCTTTTTCTCTATCTATATCTTATGATATCGTTTTTTTTCCCAACTAATACTATTCTTTTTATCAATTATAAATGTAAATACACAGAGAGAATTTTTTTCATTAAAAAATAAATAAATTGGATCTTATATTTTACATTAATAATGCACATTATATAATAACAATTTTTGTATGTTATATAACAAATGAGGTAAATTAATGTCAATAAAAATAAGAGTAAATATCATTTAGTCTTAAAAGTTTAAAGTTATATCCATTTTGTTCTAAAATTCATTTTGACATTAACCTAGTCTAAATATTTTAAATTTTAACACCAGTTTAGTAATTTAATGAAATATTTAATGATAAAATCATTAGTACATACCCGAATTACTTTTTCACGTCTTAACATGCACACATATATAAATAAAGAAATATCAAAAGTTAAGGGAAAACTACATGTAAACAATAAGGATGAATGTTCTTATCATGTAAACTTTTAAACTCTCTTTAGTTTTGTGCCTCATGATATTCTTAAATCACGAAATACAAGTGATTCATGATCTAGCACATAGTTTGCATCATTCACATCATTCATCAAAATCAAACACTTGTAAGGGCACACCAGAGTATTACAACCCATCATTTTCCACCGTCCATTATCAGATTATCCAAAAGTAAGGGTATCAACCCTAATTAATAGGCTAATTAAGTGCCTTGTGCTCCCCAAATTTCAGCACTTGCCATATCTGACATTTGAACTTGGAAAATTCACCGAAATTCTCTTCTTATGTTAATATTTTAACTTGAGATTTTACAGGGAAGTCGCTAAACTGTCTTATCTTTTCGAAGCTGTCCATAACTGAACACTAGACAGAGGCAACAACTTGTGCGATTTCTCTAAATATATCCAGAATGAACTAAGCCGTGATCTTTAGTAGATTAAAAGCTGTGTGTTAGATTTTCATGAAATTTAGTGCCAGTTGTTTTAGATTAATAAAACTCGAGAAATTTACAAACAATTTTCTACAAAATCCATTACAGGGTGTTACGGACTGGGCCATAAAGGCCCATCCCAGCGACCCGACACCCAGGCCTTTATCCGCG
>QANU01051520.1:0-33250 GCA_003254905.1 Nissolia schottii
CTAAAATATCACTTGACATATTCTTGATTTATTTTCATATTAATATATTTTACAGACTCCGGTTAGTCATAAGGAAATTACCATAAAACCCTAATTACGATCCAGACGTCACCGAACGTCACAAGACCGTCAGAGGATTATTTTCAACTAATATTACAGAAATAAAATTAATATTTGAATTTTATTCTATTTCTATCTTGCCTTTTCCTTATTATTATATTTTTAATTTTGCCTTAAATAGCATTTTAACTTGAGGAAATAGTCGGGTTGTTACATGAGGGACGTCTGATAGACGACAGAGGACTGCAATAGATCAAAGCCAAGGCAAAGGGATGACAGTGACATTAGGATGATATATGTTTTGTCTTATTACTTATGACTTTTATATGTTTGTGTAAATATGTATTATTATGGCAATGTGTACCTATGTGGGACCCTGTTTGTAATTATATATATATATACATATATATATATACATGTACTCTTCATGATCTACTGCGATTCCCACTCAACTTATGTTCGATTCTAACGATTGTTTTTATATATTGTCTAAATCACGCACGGCCCCTAGTTTACCAACTGATACTGTAAAAGAAAAGTTTTCAAATGGGTCCATATTTTCATATAAATATATATTAGAAAAGTTAAAAGTAAGGGCTGAAGGTAACCCGACACAACGGATAATAACCCTGTGAGCATTGCTTACTACCATGGAAGTGAGCAGTTAGCAGGGGTGTTACATAGGGGCATTTTGGTCCATGGATTTTGGGCCAAAATTACCATTATGCCCTTTTCTAATTTAATTTATGAATTAATTAATTGTTTTGGATAATTACGAGGTCATATCAGGTCACATCAATGACTAGTGACCATTATTTTATTTTTTTTCTTGGAAAAAGCTGATTAATCACGTGGTCAATGCAGGTGTGGGCCCCTCCCGGTCCCGTTTCGCTCGTGTTTGGCCATTCGCAGTCCCGGTGCGTCGCGCACGGTCGTCCGAAAAATATTCCGCTTATACCGTCATGATCCCCTAATTTCCCTCTACATGGAAATAAGGTCCGCTCAAGGCATCTGTGAATTTTTCTCTAGAGGAGTATTCTTCACAAATGCCTTTGACACACCGTTGAGCTCCCGTGACTGCAGCCAATCATTCCGCTGGCGTTTCTACGATCGCCTGTTCTCTATTCTTCCTAATGAGGTTTTGGGCTAATCTAAGGTATTTTGAAATATTTTCCTCCACGAGGTATGATTTTCAGAGACTTGAGGCCCTCTGCTCAGTTCTACTGGCTAAACGGGGTCAAACGGGGTTGTTTTAGTGTCTGCGGAATCGTCCGAACCCGAACTATTTTCCATTTTTCTGACACTTTAGGTTTTTCATCCATCTCTAGGGGTCGAGAGGAATCATTTGAGTGTCAGCATAATTTGGAAATACCAAACAGAATAATTTCTACTGACCTAGGTAGGTTAACTCCTACAAAGGACTCTACGAACAGTTATTTGGGGAAATTTTCACTAAGGGAGGCATTGGTAATGTTTTTCTCCTTTCTAAGTTGATTTATAAATTATTTTATTTATTTTTGCGAACTTTCTACTAAGGCAAAAAAGTGGGATGTTACATTTATAGCTGCTACTAGTTAAGTGATGATAATACATATATATTGACTCATGTTTCACTTCTATTACTGTTCCAGTATTTGTATGGTATATTATGAAGGACCATTGTGTGTTGATTTCTATTTGCTCACTAAGTTAACATTTTGTCATTTGTTGATCGCTAAGCCCAAGCGGCTCTAAAGTTTCTACATATATTCCTTTTATTTTTCACGCGTGGCTCCTATGTACAATTAAGCAAAAGTTTTTTTTAACTGGTCCATATTTTCATAAGGAGTTATTTTCGAACATGTACAGGGACTACCAGTAATCCCACCACATGGAATCCTAAATTTGGTCTGGTTTATGACTTAAGCATAATCTAATTAGTTAGGGTGTTTCAGTGTACAAGGAAGCGAGACAAGAAAATGGAATAAGAAGGGATAGTTTGGTAAACGGTACAAGAAAACCTGGGGATTTCCCCATGCATAAGATATGTGTTGAATGTTACATTATGTTCAAGTGTCGAGGCACATCGAGTGAAACAGTATCACGAGATGGCCATACTAGTACAAGTACGTGGGTAAGTGAAACAGTGTCACGATACCCTGACGATCAGGAATAGAAAGCAAGCGAATTTATACATAGGTAAAGCAAGAGTAGATTCTCCAATCACCTAGTAATTAGATAAAGCTACTTAGGACTAGCATGGATAATAACAAGTAGGAATTCTAGTATGTTATGACACCTAGAGACTCCCTGAGTGGCAGAATCATAATTAAGTAGAAAATGAATAGTGATGCCCCAAGGATTTCCACTGAGGACGCGTGTTCTCATCCCCCTACTCACTTATGATTCTAGGCGAGCATGACGGATACGTCGGAGCGGAGGAGGCATCACAGGACAACTGAAGAGCCTTGGAGGCGAGAGGACCTAGGGAAGCAGCATGACTACAGTTCAGAACTACGCGACACAATGTTTAGTCATTTTGTATTTTGCTTCATGGATTAGTTATACCATTAGCTATTAAGTGCAATAAATGTAATATGTAATTATAAACAAATGTGTAACTGTTTCTGGACCCGTACGTATGAATATATATTATTCTTTCTATGAGTTTGTTGTAATTGCTCATCTGATATGCTATTAAATGTCTAAGTCTTTTAGACTCTATCACTTGCTTATATATGTATGCCTTCTCGAACACACTTGGCTCATATTTTATGATTTAATAAAGAAAGGAAAAAGTTTTCAAATTGGTCCATATTTTTAGTATGAAAATATTTTCAAGCATAAATATGGGGCTAGAAGTATCCCAACCAAAGCAGTTAACAACCCTGTGAGCATTGCTTACGGCTATAGCGTAAGCAGCAAGCAGGGGTGTTATAGTGTTCGCTCATGTTTGGTTGTCAGCGGTTCATGCACGAAGGTCCTAAAAATTATCCGAACACACCATCTTGATCTACTAATTTTTCTAATGAGGAATTTAAGTCAATCCAAGGTATTCGTACATTTATTTTCAAAAAAGTGTACTTTACAGATACCTTTGATTCATAACTAAATTATAGCGACGAAAGGTAATGAATCTGGTCTTTACGAAATTTCGCGAAACCGCGAACTATTACCTTTACAGATGTTTTTGATAGAAGGTTTTAAATTTCTAACCTACAAAGAAGACTTCTATATTTATTTATCTTGAGAAATCTTTACTAAGAAAAAAGCAGGATGTTTCAGGTTGGGTCGCAGGTTGAGATTAATTTTAAAAAAAAAATAAAATGGGAAACAAAATTGGTTTGTGAACATTGGAAGAAGACTCTTTGGCTTTGTGGACAAAGTATATTTTGTTTTGGATTTGTAGACATGGTTTATTTTGGCTTTGTGAACATGGTTTATTTTTGGTTGGGTTGTTGGTAGTGTAACACCCCTGCTAACTGCCCACTTCCATGGTAGTAAGCAATGCTCACAAGGTTGTTACCTGTTGTGTTGGGTTACCTTTAGCCCCTACTTTTTACATTGCAAATATTGTTTAAGCGAAAATATGGACCATTTTGCAAATCGTTCTTTTACTTTATCAGTGTACAATCTAGGGGCCGTGCGTGACCAATGAAACACATATAACAAACGCTAGCGTCGTAAGCAATATAGATGATAGCTGAAGTTACACATGAGAAGTGTATACATATAGATTTACAAATACAAGGTCCAGCACAAAGTCACATTAGCATACTAATAAGTATTTACACTAAAATTTATAAAAGTCATATATCATTACAAAAATATCTATCTCCCTAATGCGAAAATAGTCACTTTGCTCTAGTTCTGGCACTATCCTGTCGCGGCCATCCGTCGTCTACCACATGTCTCACTCGTCAATCCACTCGCTTTGTACGCCTAGACCCATAAAGGAGTAGGGGTGATAACTCTTCGTCCTTAGTGGGAATCCCTAACTTTACCTACTCGTTTCATTACTCCGTTATATTCCAGGCCACTTAGGAGGTCTTTAAGTGTTCATACATACGAAACTCCTACTGATTATTATCTTTGTCTAGGTCCTGAATGGCTTTATCTACTTTATTACGTGATCAGGGAATCTAATCTTTCTTTACTTACTTCTAAGTTCTCCCACTTTCTATCCTTGACCGTCGTACCCTTACGTAACGTAACCGTAGAGACATGCATGCAGACAGACTCAACTAATAATCACGCTGATAAGTGCCTAATTTTCGTAGTTCTTATTAATTAAAATGGCACTTATCCGTTTATGTTTTAAACAAATTACCTAAATAAAGTATTATGTTTTGTAGGTTTTATTCCATATTATGGAAGATGGATACAAGAAGAATAATAAAGATTAATCCCTAGAAGAATGGATCAAAAGGCAAAGAGGACAAAAGAGTAAGAAGGTTGCAAGTAAAAACACAACCGCTCAGCGGAAACCCACAAGCGCTCAGCGGCTTGGCCAGTAAACGCTCAGCGGATGGACACGAGCGCTCAGCGGATTCGAGCGCTCAGCGGATTAAGCACAAACCGCTCAGCGGGCAAGCTTAAGCGCTCAGCGGTTTGAAGTCGGCAACCGCCTTTGACCGCGCATTAAATGCACCAGCCTGGCGCCAACCCAAGCCGCCACCGTCATTAATGCAGCCGCGTATGAGCCGCCAAGTTTTACCGAACCGCTCAGCGGTGGTACCAACCCGCTGAGCGGTCTGCCCAACACTAAACCGCTCAGCGGCGGTACCAACCCGCTGAGCGGTCTGCTCAAATTTTCCCTATAAATAGGGGGGAGGCCGAGGCATTTGGGGGATCACTCATTCCTTCCTTCCTCCTTCATCATCCCACTCATATTCCATATTTTCCTAAGCTAGGGTTAGGTAGGAAATTAGGGTTTAGAAGCTTTCCTTAACGGAAGTGCTGCCGGATTGTAAAACGGTTGTGAACCGTGGTGGACGTGTGGAAGCATTTCACCTCTCTTCTCAACCAACCATTGCTTTAAACCCTTGTAAGTTGTACCTATCCATGACAATGGATAGCTAACTCCTTTCTTTGTTGGAATTTGATGCGTTTTATTCTTTTATGTATCCGTCTTAATTCATGAATATGATTCTATGTAGTTCTATGGTTTTTATGATTGATCTTGTACCTAATGCTAACTTATGTTTGGTATTTTGATTCTTAACCTGAGACTTACTTGTTTGAGTGAAAGCTATTCTAAGTAAGTTACAAACCAAGTTAAATTCAATCTTGCTATTCTTTAAGTTTGATTCAAACGTTTAAATATTGTGAACGAAAGTTACAACTATTTGAACTTGACCTAGATCAATTCATTTAGTTCTTAACCGCCATAACTGGGAACTAAGAACTAATCGCATCAACACCCGCTTAAACATCAAGGTATTTTGTTGAGTTTGTGCAAGACATTGACAACTTAATAAAAGAACTTGTGAACTTAGCATGCTTGAGAAAGATGATTAAGTTAAGAACTGGTGGCGGAAAAATCACATGAACTCATAAATCATATTAACTGAGTTATTGGTTACATCAAGAGTAATATTACAATTCAAATCCCAACATATTTCTTACCTGCCTAAACTTAAGTTCATTAATTGTCTTATATTTTATTTTATCGTTTCTTACTAAATTTACTTAAACAAACCAATCACCTTTTACAAGCTTAACATAGTACCAATCAAAGATCGTCGTTTCAATCACAATCTCTGTGGATACGATAATACCCGACTTTACTGCAATTGGATCCTTCAAGGATCTGAAAGCTTTAAAAAGGATATTTTAAATTAACGAGAGTACAAACCTATTGCGGTAAAAAGCTTTCATCACACGTATATGTTGCGTGGGAATCATTCGGCCATGCTTGCCAGGCACGGGATAGTTCATCATGCACACTTGGGCATAGGATTGTTTATCAATGCAGTGGATCGGGCACGGTATCAATGCATGGGACTCGTCATCATGCATGCACACTTGGGCATGATATCATATCATCATGCACACTTGGGCATGGTATCATTCCTGACCTTTACCTTGTCTGTTACCACTCTTTACTTTCATGACAAGCATCACATATCACTCTTATCTTTTCTTTAGCATTTCCCCTTGTTCCCTACATTCCGTTATGCTCTTTTTAGTCATTAAGTGGCGACCTCTAGCTATCTATCCTCATGATGCATGCTTCCCCATAACACCTTATAAATCAATAGTTATTCACATAAACAACTTTCTAGGCTTTTAGGCTTGTTGGAACATGTAGGAAAGTCAAAATATCAACCTCCTCAGTGGTCGTTCGAATGACAAGGCTTAATCATTCGAATAACATGAAAATTTCACTCTCTGTTTGTAAAAATGAAGTATCATTCGAATGACAAGGGTTTGGTCATTTGAATAAATTCTTAAAATTCATTCATTCAAATGAATAGGGTTTGATCACTCGAATGAATTCTCAAAATTCTTTCATTCGAATGACTATGGGGGAATTCATTCGAATGACTATGTTATAAACTCATCCGTAGCGTGATTTTTCACTTTTTTAACTTACCTTCACTGTAACTTCAAATATCATTTCCATATGTTCCAACACGTACAATTAAGTTTTTCTAACATTGAAACTACTCAAAATCACTTTCACAGCTTAATCTAGATATTTTTCACATAATATTTTCCAAAATAGTTTCGTAAACATAGACACATAGAATAACATAGAAATCCACATAGACAATGGGCTTAGGGTTACCCACTTCCTCCGCAGATTCTGAATCGGTAGAGTTGATGAAGATAATATCCCCTCCACGATGGTATGCTCCTATGATTTTTTCGGAGTCTGACAGCGTAACCGCAATGTGCACGATCGGGACCGAAAATTTTGGAAGCAGATACCTTTTCTAAGCAACATTGCTTCAGGGCATGGGGTATTTATACCCATGGCCCTCTGAAGCTTTCTAATTATTTATTTATTATTAAATATTATCATATTATTATTTTATATAAAGATCTTCTCCTGGAGATAAGCTTAAGGGCCTCTTGTCTGGTTTCGATCACTTTTGATTGCGTTCAGTCGTTAATCGCTCGTGTAGGAATATCCTAAAAATATTCTGAACACATATCTGAAATCTACTAATTTTTTCGGTCATAATGGTATGTCAGGTTAAGGTATTCGTGAACTTTTCTTTGTGAGTGTATATTTCACAGATACCTTTGGGACCCGACGGGATTTCCGGTGCTGACCGAAAATTAACCCAACACCCGCGAAATTTCCGTGAGCTTACAAAACCATTATTTGGACTGGTACTTTAGATTTAAGAGACTTTTATAATTATTTTCTAGTCTAAATAACAGTTTTGAGAACACTTTAATTACGCACAATTATTGATTACGCAAAATCTTTGTAAGGGGAAAAATTGGGATGTTGCATGTAACATCCTGAAATACCCTAGCTAGTTGCTTACGTGTACATCATAAACAATGCTCACTAGGTTGTTATCTGCTTTGGCTAGGGCTACTTTTAGCCCTTACTTTTAACTTTGAAAATATTTCTTACTTATAAAATATGGACCGTTTTGAAACTTTTTCGTTATATGTATACGATAGAAAATATGAGCCGTGCGTCAGATAGAAGTTATAGAGCAAACATTAAAGCTTTCTACTTCACTGATAATTATCCTAACATAACAACATCAAACAATAAGCATACAAGTGGCCCATAGCATATATCACAAGCATTTACATAGGTATTATCGTATTTGTTACATACAAGTACTTTCTCACAGTAGTGTAAGATGTAAACTATACTAACTAAGGGTTGATCGTAACATCTTTGATCACGCCCCTGCTATCTTATTTCTCAGTTCATCTTCTTCGAGTCTGCTTCTTTACGTACCACGCTAACGTCCTTGTCGTGCTTACCTAGAATCATAAAAGAGTGGGTGTGAGAACTCTGCGTTCTCAGTAGGAAACCTCTGTCATCGTTGCTCATTTTACTCTCAATTATGATTCCGCCGCTCAGGGGTCTCTAAGTGTCACAGTTATACTACATCTACTAGTTATTAATATTTAACTTAGTCCTGAGCAGCTACCTACGTTACTAGGTGACTGAGGGAACCTAATCTTTCGTTATCTATGTCATCTATTCTCTGCCCTAGCTCTTAGGGAACAGGTTCTCATTATAAAATACTTCAGAATCTTCACGCACTTTGCTTGCACATACACCATCTTATAACCATCATCTTATAATCATTACCTTGAATTCATTATCCAGATGTAATAGCGATATTAGGAATAGCGTACTCTCTCTACACTTGCGGACTAACTCGTTTTGTCCACGCTTGGGGACATATCCACACTTGGGGATAGACTTGCTTCGTCCACACTTGGGGACTGACTCATGTTATCTACACTTGGGGACCTCCTATCTGAAACACCCTAGCTAACTGATTACCCGTATGTGGCAACACAGCGCACTAGGTTGTTATCTACTTGGTCGGAATACATAGTCCATCATGCTATTTCAAAAATAATCATTTAGGAAAATAAGGACCCATTTTAAAATTTCCATTTTACATCGCATAATTACAAAAATAGAGCCATGCGTTGGAATCAATTATATAACAAAATGTATATCTGTATATTACTAAAGCATTTCTATATATACAACAAGTGGTCCATAATACAAATTCACAGAATGTATATATATTACACAACCTAAACATCTCATATACAGAAATACTGAATACATCAGTTGCTACAGCATATCAAAATACAACATCTATCTATCTACCAGCCGCTCATGGCTCAGCTGGTGGCTCTTCTTCAGCATCCTCAAAATATGAGTTGTCTTCTCCTGTACCTGAAGTCATAAACAGTGGGGAATGAGAACGGTAGGTTCTCAGTGGAAATAACTTTAGTTCCTGAGTCTCATAACAGATTATGTCAGACTTCAGGCCGCTCAGAGATCTCTAAGTGAACATACATACTATAACCTACCATTTTATTATCTGGCCTATCTGAACGGCTTTACATACATCATTAGGTGATCTGGGAACTACTCTTGTTTACTACATTATCGTGCTCATTAACAGTTCGTAAGAAATCCATCTTGAGCAGGCTCTTGACGGTACGGCATAACAGCGTATATTCAGCATAATAAATTACATAATAGTATACATTCAGTATAACAGCATCATTAAACATCTATCATGAAGTTGTTCACAATATACATCACAGCAGCTTCAGCATAAACATGACAGTATATAGCAGCATTCAACAGCATATGATAGCTTGTAACAGCAGTCAGCAGCATATATCAGCATATAACAACATATAGCATCATATAACAGCATATACAACATTTATCAGCATATAACAGCTTGTAACAGCATTTGATGCCTTGAATCTGCATCACAGCATAACCTGCTTGGAATACTGTTATTCCCACCATAACGACATCCTCTGTGGACATCACCATGACGGAATAACCTCACACCTCCAGTGTAGGCCGACACTGTCTTGACCGCACTGCGGTGGGCTTCCACCTGCGGTGTGCCCCCTCGGGACCCTTCGGCAGTGGGCTGGGGTGGTACCTCCCCACCTAAGCTTGCCCCCTTTCGACAATGCATAGGCGTGGTACCCGCAGACCTCCAGGTATGCCATATAGACACCACCTGTGGCGAGCTTCCACATTTAGGATGCCTAGACCTCCTGAAGTGGGATCATAGTGGCTCACGTGATCACGGCATTTTTCAGCATATCAGCATATCTGTACCTGCAGCATGGCATACTTTTTCCCTATGGTTCATTTCCGCATCTTATTTATCTCATAGTTAATTATCATGCCTTTGGTCTAGGTGAATCACACCAACATAAAAAGATACCATGATCAGCATAGATTTCACATATTTCATGTTCGGCATAATTTATCATCATACAACATATACATTCGCATAGTTCAAGCCTCAATCATAACATAGCATTAGGAACTAGTTTAGAAGCCTCAAGAAGGTGTCATCAGCTTTTATCAGCTTCAGACCGCTCAGCGGATTTCTCGATCGCTCAGCGGTTTGAGCTTAATCGCTCAGCGGTGAGGGCTGTATCGCTCAGCAGTGCTAGCTCCACCGCTCAGCGGTACTAACTCCATCGCTCAGCGGCCTTACTTTCTCGACTTTTCTTCCACCGACTCCCACCGCCTTACTTTTAAAAATATCTTTTTACTTTCCACGTCAGCCCAGCGTCGCTCAGCGGTGCCTGAGGGACCGCTCAGCGATGCTTTGGCGAGAATGAAAAACCTAATTTCCTTTCTTCTTCCACCTTACTCCATAGTCTCCCATGGCACCTGCTTGAGTTCCATACCTGATTCAAGTACAATAATCCTATCTAATCCAGGTCACAGGACCCTTTAGAATTGTCTCGCTAAGTCCTAGCATCATTTCTAACATATATGCACATAATAGCTCAAAATCATCAAACATAGACAAACTTGCATAAACATCATTCATCATCAAAGAGGTAAGGAACTAGAGTCACCCACCTCTTCACAAACTTGTTGTTGCTAGGAGACAAGAGAACCAAGCCTTGTTTGCTTACTTGGAAGCTCCTTGACCTAAAACATCATTTTAACCTAATTAGCACAACCATGGATTGTGGTAGCACAACTCCTTACCATATCATGAAAACTCACTCATAACTCTTCCTAGCCTTCCTTAGATGCTTAGGAATGAATTATGGTGATGGAAATATAAACTTGAAGCTTGCTTGAAGCTCTTAAGTTAAAGGAACATAAAACCCTAGATTATGGAGATTTAGGGTTAGAACCTTGAATCCTTGGATTTCTCTTGAATAAACTCCCTAACCTTGATGCTAGCTTGTTTCCTTGAGTGTCTTGAGGAGAATTTAAGATGATGATAGGCAAAGGATGATGATTTTACCTTGGAGAAGCTTTGGAGAAATCTATGGAAAGCTTAGGTTTTAGGAAGCTTTGGAAGAATGGAAACTTAGGAGAATTTTGGGGATGGATTTCGGGTTTGGAAGAGGAAGGGCTGGCCGTGGCCTTTTCTTACTTCCTTGGCCACCCAAAATTACCATTTTACCCTTAGTGTGTTTAGGTGATGTTTATGCATTAATTCTTTATGTACGGAAGTTCTAAAAATATTCCGGACATACCGTTATGCTCTAAAATTCCCCTCATGAATTCTAAAATGTTACATGACATATTCTTGATTTATTTTCATATTAATATATTTTACAGACTCCTATTGAGTCACAATTAAGTTCTAATACTGCATAATTTCGATCCGGACGTCACCGGATGTCACCAAATCGCAGAATAATTATTTTTAACTAATCTTCCAGAAATAAAATCAATACTAGAAGTTTATTCCATTTTATCTCACCTTTCCCCTCATTTTATCTTTTTAATTCTTTTCTAGACAATGTCTTAAAGAACGAGAAAAGTCGGGTTGTTACATTCCACCCCCTTTGAAAAATTTCGTCCTCGAAATTGAAAGATAAGGGATAAGTCCATACCTCTCAAAATAGTTCTGGATAGGCCTGCTTCATATCCGCTTCTAATTCCCATGTATGTTCTTCGACTTCACCATTTGTCCACACTACCCGCACCATGGGAATTTCCTTGTTCCGCGTCTGGCGACTCTTATGATCGAGGATCTTCTGCGGTACAAGCGGAACAGATAAGTCCTCCCGCAACTGTATTTGTTCGGGCTGAAGCACATGCTCAGGGGATGCATAATACTTGCGCAGTTGGGAGACGTGAAAAACATTATGAATGTTGGCTAAGTTAGGTGGAAGAGCTATTCGATATGCCACTGGACCGATACGTTCCAGAATCTGAAATGGCCCAATGAATCGAGGATGCAACTTCTTAATCCTCAAAGATCTCCCTATTCCAGTTGTTGGAGTAACCTTGAGGAAAACATGATCTCCCTCCTGGAACTCGAGTGGCCTCCTCCTATTATCTGCATAACTCTTCTGCCTACTTTGGGCTGTAAGTACTCGTTTGCGCAACAATTTCATTAATTCCCCCGTCTCTCGGATCTCCTCAGGATCTAAACAACGGTATTGTCGGCTATCATTCCAGCATAAGGGCGATTGACACTTTCTGCCATATAATGCCTCGAATGGAGCCATACCAATACTAGCTTGATAGCTATTGTTGTATGCAAACTCCACAAAAGGTAAGGTCTCCTCCCAATTTCCTGGTGTATCTAGGGCACAAGCTCTGAGCATGTATTCCAAAGTCTAAATAGTACGCTCGGACTGACCATCAGACTGAGGATGATATGTAGAACTCAAATGCAACTTGGACCCATAAGCCTTCTGGAAAGCCGTCCAGAATCTAGAGGTAAATCTAGGATCTCGGTCTGAAATGATAGAGGATGGTACACCATGCAACCTTACCACCTCCTTAACATATAGTTGTACAAGCTTCTGTAATGAATAAGTCATCTTAATTGGGATAAAGTGAGCAGACTTGGTCAATCTGTCCACAATCACCCAAATAGCATCGACTCCAGTTCGAGTACGAGGTAACCCTGAGACAAAATCCATAGCTATAACTTCCCATTTCCACTCTGGGACTTCTGGAGGATTAAGTAGCCCTGGAGGCTTCTGATGCTCTATCTTTACCTTCTGACATACCAGGCACTTCTGAACCCAGTCTTCAACATCTCTTTTCAACCCGGGCCACCAAAACATATGCTTAAGATCATGATACATCTTGGTTGTACCTGGATGCATTGTGAACTGGCTCTTATGAGCCTCCTGCAAGATATCCTCCCTTAAGCTACCCACCTTAGGTACACAAATACGCCCCTCAAACCTCAACATGCCATTAGCATCCATCGTTACTTCTTTGATCTTACCCTTGTCAACGGCCTTACGAAACTTGCACCAAGTCTCCTCCTGACAATTTTTCTGGGCCTCCACAATTCTGTGTTTAAAACCACTACTAACTTGAAGAGGATATATCGTCAACCGATCATGCTGACGTGCCACGGTCAGATTAAGATCACGGAACTCCTCCAGTAATCTTGCCTCCTGCACCATCATGTGAGCCATCTGTAATGACTTCCGGCTTAAGGCATCGGCTATAACATTAGCCTTACCTGGATGGTAATTAAGATTGAAATCATAATCCTTAAGGAATTCGATCCACCTCCGCTGCCGCATATTCAACTCTTTCTGATCAAATAGATACTTCAAGCTCTTATGATCGAAATACACTTCAAATCGAACCCCATAGAGATAATGCCTCCAAATCTTCAATACGAAAACTACAGCAGCCAACTCCAAGTCATGAGTAGGATAGTTCACCTCATGGCGTTTTAACTGCCTAGAGGCATAAGCTATCACTTGACACCGCTGCATTAACACACACCCCAGTCCAGCTCTTGATGCATCATAATAGACCTCAAAAGGTTCCTTGGGATCAGGCAAGACTAACACTGGGGCGGTGGTCAATCTCTTCTTCAATTCACAGAAACTCTGTTCACATTCATCTGACCAAATCATCTTAGCTCCCTTCCTGGTCAGCTTGGTCAATGGTAGAGCGATCTGTGAGAATTCCTGAATAAATCGCCGGTAATAACCAGCAAATCCCAGAAAACTCCATAGCTCCATAACGGAGGTAGGTCTCTCCCAAGTTTTGACTGCCTTGACCTTGCTGGGATCCACTAATACTCCCTGATCTGAAACCACATGGCCCAGAAATTGCACTTTCCTAGCCCAGAATTCACACTTAGACAACTTGGCATACAACTGCTTCTGCCTCAGAATCTCCAGCACTATCTGTAGATGTCTAGTGTGCTCTTCTTCACTTTTCGAGTACACTAGGATGTCATCGATAAAGACAATGACACACTCATCCAGATATTCCCGAAAAATCCTATGCATATAATCCATAAAAATCGCAGGACCATTTTTCAAACCAAAAGACATCACCATGAACTCATAGTGTCCATACCGGGATCGAAAAGTTGTCTTAGCTATATCTTCCTCCCGCACTCTGATCTGATGATAGCCAGACCGCAAATCAATCCTGAAAAAGATCTTAGCATCCTTCAACTGATCCAACAAATCATCGATCCTAGGCAGTGGGTATTTGTTCTTAATCGTCACCTTATTCAACTGCCTATAATCCACACACATTCTCATAGTACCGTCCTTCTTTTTCACAAACAGTACTGGTGCTCCCCACGGCGAGGCACTCGGCCTGATAAACTGCTTCTTCAACAATTCATCCAACTGCTTCTTTAACTCCTGCAATTCCAATGGAGACATACGGTATGGCGCAATAGAAATAGGCCCTGCACCGGGCACCAGATCAATAGAGAATTCTACTTCCCGCTTCGGTGTGAAAGCTGGAATATCATCTGGAAAAACATCTGGATAATCCCGAACCACAGGAATCTCCTTAACCTCCTGCTTAACACCAACTACTTATGAAGACGCGAAGAAAACATACCCCTGATCCTTCAATTGACAACAGTAGAGGACTGGCAACTCTTCCTCTAAAGTTGCTGAACTAGTAACCATAGAGGGAAAAATGATCATTTTCGTAGCACAATCAAGGACAGCTCTATTGGCATTCAGCCAATCCATCCCTAGTATCACATCAAGCCCTACTAGGGGAAGACAGATTAGATCAGCCATAAACTCCTTTTCCTGCAGCTGAAGAGGACATCTTAAACAGACCTGACAAGTCTTAACTGGCGGTGCCGTGGGAGTGGATACAGCAAGTGTGTACGGCAATGTGGTAGGAGACAAGTGCAACTCCTTCACACGGTCATAAGAAATAAAAGAATGGGACGCTCCAGAATCATACAACACAATCAAGGTCTTTCCATAAATAACACAAGTACTCAGAATCAGACCCTTGGCCTCCTCTGCAGCCATGGTAAATACTCTGCCTTGACGCAAAGTAGATAGGGGTGCAGCTGGGCAATCTCTAACATAATGGCCTGTCTGACCACATCTGAAGCAAACTCCCTTGCCTGCCAAACACTCTCCCATATGCCCCCTACTGCATTTTGGACACGGTGTACGGGGATCAGCTCGTGACTGAGACTCTGGCGTGCTTCAGCTGGGAGTACCTACTGCTGAAGATCCGACTACTAAAGATCCTGCCCCAACCGGTCCTGCTCGAGGTTGACTTCTACCAGCTCCTAACTACGGCCTTGGGGGAAGCTGAACTCGACCCCTTCCAACTGCTGGCGCCTGAAACGGTCCCCTCTTTCTTGGTTCTGACTGGGAACTTCCCGTGCCATCAAATCGCGTCTTAAATCTCTCACTTCGTACCTGAGCCAAATCTCGGTTGGCTTCTTCCTGAGCCAAACAAGTGTTGACCAAAGTGGCATAGTCCCGAATACCAGCTACGTTCAGGAACACCTTCAATTCTGGCTTCAATCCCCTCTGATACTTGGCGCACTTCCACCCTTCACTAGGGTGCAGCCTGTATGTAGGGGAGTACCTGCATAGCTTCTCAAATTTGGTTGTATATTCAACCACTGACATAGAACCCTGCTTCAACTCTAAAAACTCGGCCTCCTTCCGGTCCTGCAGCTCTTGGGGGAAATATTTGTCTAGGAACACTTCCTTGAACCTGATCCACGTTACCTCACCCTGCTCAAACTGAGGTTTGGTGGTATCCCACCATTCAACAGCTGCTCCTTCAAGTTTCCTAGAAGCAAACTTCACCTTCTATTGCTCTGTACATGCTATATCTTCAAAAATCTGCTCAAGCTTCCTTAGCCAACCATGTACTAACTCTGGATCCATTAAGCCTTCAAAGATTGGCGAATTAGCTCTCGAGAAATCCCTGTATCTCAAAGCCTCCACCTCCCGAGCTGTTTGTGGAGTGCGCTGAGCGTTGGAGGCAGCCATCAAGGAAGTAGCTTGAGCTATCTGCCTTAAAACATCTACAAGCTCTGGCGACTCTGGAGTACGTTGTGTACTATCCCGACCTGGCGGCATGTCTAATATGTGATACCTGCACAATTTGAGGTGATCAGTCTCAAAAGGCAAATACACACACACTTAGCACATTCCACTTAATCAGAACATACACCGCAATCATGCCCAAAAGCGTAGTACAGCTCAGTCCTCAGGCTCTTTTGGACCGAACGGCTCTGATACCAAATGAAACACCCTAGCTAACTGATTACCCGTACGTGGCAACACAGCGCACTAGGTTGTTATCTACTTGGTCGGAATACATAGTCCATCATGCTATTTCAAAAATAATCATTTAGGAAAATAAGGACCCATTTTAAAATTTCCATTTTACATCGCATAATTACCAAAATAGAGCCATGCGTTGGAATCAATTATATAACAAAACGTATATCTGTATATTACTAAAGCATTTCTATATATACAACAAGTGGTCCATAATACAAAGTCACAGAATTTATATATATTACACAACCTAAACATCTCATATACAGAAATACTGAATACATCAGCTGCTACAGCATATCAAAATACAACATCTATCTATCTACCAGCCACTCATGGCTCAGCTGGTGGCTCTTCTTCAGCATCCTCAAAATATGAGTTGTCTTCTCCTGTACCTGAAGTCATAAACAGTGGGGAATGAGAACGGTAGGTTCTCAGTGGAAATAACTTTAGTTCCTGAGTCTCGTAACAGATTATGTCAGACTTCAGGCCGCTCAGAGATCTCTAAGTGAACATGCATACTATAACCTACCATTTTATTATCTGGCCTATCTGAACGGCTTTACATACATCATTAGGTGATCTGGGAACTACTCTTGTTTACTACATTATCGTGCTCATTAACAGTTCGTAAGAAATCCGTCTTGAGCAGGCTCTTGACGGTACGGCATAACAGCGTATATTCAGCATAATAAATTACATAATAATATACATTCAGCATAACAGCATCATTAAACACCTAGCATGAAGTTGTTCACAATACACATCACAGCAGTTTCAGCATAAACATGACAGCATATAACAGCATTCAACAGCATATGACAGCTTGTAACAGCAGTCAGCAACATATGTCAACATATAACAACATATAGCATCATATAACAGCATGTACAGCATTTATCAGCATATAACAGCTTGTAACAGCATTTGATGCCTTGAATCTGCATCACAGCATAACCTGCTTGGAATACTGTTATTCCCACCATAACGACATCCTCTGTGGACATCACTATGACGGAATAACCTCACACCTCCAGTGTAGGCCGACACTGTCCTGACCTCACTGCGGTGGGCTTCCACCTGCCGTGTGCCCCCTCGGGACCCTTCGGCAGTGGGCTGGGGTGGTACCTCCCCACCTAAGCTTGCCCCCTTTCGACAATGCATAGGCGTGGTACCCGCACACCTCCAGGTATGCCATATAGACACCACCTGTGGCGGGCTTCCACATTCAGGATGCCTAGACCTCCTGAAGTGGGATCATAGTGGCTCACGTGATCACGGCCTTTTCAGCATGTGGCATATAGCCATTTTTCAGCATGGAGCTTTTGCTCTTATTCAGCATTGGCCGTTGGGCCTTGTTCAGCATTGGCCATTGGGCCTTTTTCATCATTTGGGTACCTGCAGCATGGCATACTTGTTCCCTATGGTTCATTTCAGCATCTTTATTTATCTCATAGTTAATTATAGTGACTTTGATCTAGGTGTCATAAATGCATGAAAAACGCAATTATCAACATGGATTGCAGGTAGTATTCATGTTCAGCACATTTCATTCTCATACAGCATATAAGTTCACACATTTCAGTTATCAATCACCAACATAGCATTAAAGACTAGTCTAGGAGTCTCAAGAAGGTGCCATAAGCTTTTACAAGTCTCAAGCCGCTCAGCGAAAACTGAAGGTTCGCTCAGCGGTTTGGGTCTTTACGCTCAGCGGTGAGGGCTGTATCGCTCAGCGGTGATAGCTTCACCGCTCAGCGGTACTAACTCCATCGCTCAGCGGCCTTACTTTCTCGACTTTTCTTCCACCGACTCCCACCGCCTTACTTTTTAAAAATATCTTTTTACTTTCCACGTCAGCCCAGCGTCGCTCAGCGGTGCCTGAGGGACCGCTCAGCGATGCTTTGGCGAGAATGAAAAACCTAATTTCCTTTCTTCTTCCACCTTACTCCATAGTCTCCCATAGCACCTGCTTGAGTTCCATACCTGATTCAAGTACAATAATCCTATCTAATCCAGGTCACAGGACCCTTCAGAATTGTCTCCCTAAGTCCTAGCATCATTTCTAACATATATGCACATAATAGCTCAAAATCATCAAACATAGACAAACTTGCATAAACATCATCCATCATTAAAGAGGTAAGGAACTAGAGTCACCCACCTCTTCACAAACTTGTTGTTGCTAGGAGACAAGAGAACCAAGCCTTGTTTGCTTACTTGGAAGCTCCTTGACCTAAAACATCATTTTAACCTAATTAGCACAACCATGGATTGTGGTAGCACAACTCCTTACCATATCATGAAAACTCACTCATAACTCTTCCTAGCCTTCCTTAGATGCTTAGGAATGAATTATGGTGATGGAAATATAAACTTGAAGCTTGCTTGAAGCTCTTAAGTTAAAGGAACATAAAACCCTAGATTATGGAGATTTAGGGTTAGAACCTTGAATCCTTGGATTTCTCTTGAATAAACTCCCTAACCTTGATGCTAGCTTGTTTCCTTGAGTGTCTTGAGGAGAATTTAAGATGATGATAGGCAAAGGATGATGATTTTACCTTGGAGAAGCTTTGGAGAAATCTATGGAAAGCTTAGGTTTTAGGAAGCTTTGGAAGAATGGAAACTTAGGAGAATTTTGGGGAACGGATTTCGGGTTTGGAAGAGGAAGGGCTGGCCGTGGCCTTTTTCTTACTTCCTTGGCCACCCAAAATTACCATTTTACCCTTAGTGTGTTTAGGTGAGGTTTATGCATTAATTCTCTATGTACGGAAGTCCTAAAAATATTCCGGACATACCGTTATGCTCTAAAAATTCCCCTCATGAATTCTAAAATGTCACTTGACATATTCTTGATTTATTTTCATATTAATATATTTTACAGACTCCTATTGAGTCACAATTAATTTCTAATACTGCATAATTTCGATCCGGACGTCACCGGACGTCACCAAATCGCAAAACAATTATTTTTAACTAATCTTCCAGAAATAAAATCAATACTAGAAGTTTATTCCATTTTATCTCACCTTTATCCTTATTTTATCTTTTTAATTCTTTTCTAGACAATGTCTTACAGAACGAGAAAAGTCGGGTTGTTACACTATCCACACTTGGGGATAGTCTTACTTGCATTGTTCACACTTGGGAACGGTTATCCACACTTGGGGACCTCCTATCCACACTTGGGGATAGACTGACATTGTTCACACTTGGGAACTAACTCATGTTGTCCACACTTGGGGACCTATCCACACTTGGGGATAGACTGACTCTGTTCACACTTGGGAACATACTGCCTTCATCCACACTTGGGGACGTACAGACCTCGACGGTAGAATTTAAGTTTTGTTCTTCTTGCTAAACATAAACATAATTCAATATCTCATAGCATTAATACACGTCTGATAAACACAGCTCAATGATCTCAAAGCATTCATATACATGATAAATATAACTCAATATCTCATGTCATCATTTCATAGTTCATCACACAATATTCCTCAAAAGATCATCATCATATACTCTAACATATAGCACCTCATTATCATAAACATCTAACATACTTCCTATCACACAATCATCATCATATAGCATTAGTATATAATTCTCTATCATCATAAACATTTAACACGTTATACTATATAATTTATAACATCATTCATATAATATCGCTTACCTCACGTAACTCATGGATACCAATCATGCACTGTTGCTAACTTTACCAATCTCATAACATCAAATCCATCATATATAAGAAACATAATCAAATCCATCATATATAAGAAACATAATCTCATACTAAACATTTCTTGAACATAATAAACATAAATCTAGCAACTAGCAAAACAGACGTCTGGTTTCTGTCAGAAAATAGCAATCATAAACCGGAGAGGTCCAAGACCTTACCCCAAGGTTCTTGATAGTCCTAAGATCATTTTTCATACTTAAAAATTCAGATTTCAATCCCAACTTCACGAAATTGCTATTTTGCCCTTTTCCCAAAACTGCTGTTTTGCCCCCGTAAACGCCCTGTTTTCTTTGGAATTTTAGTTCTCAAAAACCCGATGGACTCAAGACTTGCTCTCAAGGTTTTTGATAGTTATAAACCCATATTTTCTGAAAACAAACCCAGTCTTTCAGTCCCAATACATGAAATTACCGTTTTACCCTTTTTCCTAAAAACTCTGTTTTCTGCCTGTTTGCTGAGAAATTCATCGGGGACTTCAAAAATCATAAAACTTGACATCCCCACTCAAAATTTCGTGTAGAAACCAAAAATAACATTATTTTTTCATGATAAAAATCTCAGCATACAGTTCCCTTTAAAATCATGTCATATGCCTATTTCCATCTTAGCGTTCCTAAATTCTGACAGAATCGCAGACAGCACCAACAGATCCAGACAATCATCAACAACATATATATATATATATATATATATATATATATCAAGGTTCTATAAAAAGCATCCTAACCACATGTATTTCTAACATAAAACATAGCTCAACACATCCTAAATCACATAGACAGTGATTATGTCGGTTTACCCACGTTTTCGCGTCCGAGACGGTTTCTACTACTTCCTTAGCCTTGTCTCCAATGATGATGCTTCCTAGTTCTTCTTGGGCTGAATTTCTACAAGCTTTCTCTAGGGATTATGAGGGCTTTTGTGGGTTAAGGTTAGGGAGTTATGGAAGAGCTTTGTCTAGGTTTAGTGCAGGAGGTCTCTAGGTCTCCAGTTTAACTGAGTAACGGTTGATTGTGTGATCAGACAGAGTTTTGGCAACATTTTCCATTTTTCCTCCACATTTTCAGATTTAGAGGGGTATTTATAGGCCATGGGACGAAATCCACTTTCCCATTTTGCCCTTGGGGGCAAAATTACTAAAATACCCTTATTTTGTCTTTCCTAAATGTCATTTTCATGACTCATCCACCTTTTGACTCCTTGACCATACTTGGGCTGCTTCTTGGCCGTGTATGCTGTTGTTTCTTGCCTGATTTTGTGGCCAAAATTTTACGGGCTCCGGCAGATCAATTTTGATCAGGTTTTTGGCATTCCCGGTCCCAGTACTTCGTGTACGGCTGTTCTAAAAATATTCCGATCACGTCCTTGTGACCTACTAATTTTATCTAAGTAATATTCTAGGTTCATTTAGGTATTTATGAATTTTCGTCTATAGCCGTACCTTTTACGGATACTTTAGACGCGCGGTTGTGTTCAGACGGCAGAAAGGGTTCATTCTAGTGTCTGCAGAATTTTGAGAAAACGTACAGAAATATTTCTACAGACAATTTTCATCCTAAGAGTTTATGATTCTAACGGCTCAACTGAAATTAGAAATATTTTGGACAATTATCTAGCGAAATTCTGCTAAGGAGAAAGCGGGATGTTACACATCCCGCTCTTTTCTTAGTAAGAATTTCGCCGAATAACTGCTCATAGAACCTTGGGTAAGAGTAAACGTGTGGAAGTCTGTAGGAATTATTCTGTTTGGTTTTGGCCAAGTTGGATGACACTCAAATGATTCCTACTGACCTTTAGAATCGGATGATAAGATTGAACTGACCGTTACACAGAGTTCTGCGGAGTTTCGGACGATTCCGCAGACACTAAAACGGCTCCGTTTATCCAGTAGAACTGAGCAGAGAGCCCTGAGTCTCTGGAAACCCAACCGGTACCAGGGAAAGGTTTTAAACACCTTAGGATAGTCCCACGATCCCATCGGGACGATCGGGAAGTAATGAAACCGCGAGCGGAACAGCGGTCTACGGTCACCAGGGCTCGATGACGTGTTAAAGGTATCTGTGAAAAATACTCCTCCGGAGAAAAATTCACAAATGCCTTAAAGCATTGATATTCCCATGACCGGGGAAATTAGAGGATCGCGACGGTATAAGCGGAATATTTTTCGAACGACCGTGCGCGTCGCACCGACACTGCGAACGATAAAACACGAGTGAAACGGAACCGGGAGAAAAGTAAAAATGGGGCAGCCCACGTGATGGAATCAGATTCAAGGAAAATAATTTAAAATTCAAAACACTATTCATGATGTGACATTTCTATTATCTTCCAAATTAATTAATTTTTAAAGAAATTAAAAAGGGCAAAATTGTAATTATGCTTTGGTGAAAAAATGTAATTATGGGAGGCAGAATTTTGGCTATAAATAGCCAGCACCAATGTAGAAAAAAATGAGAAAAATTCCGTGTGCTCCGTGAGTTCGCCGAAGAAACTCCGTCAGGAAGCTTGGATCGCGCCCGAAGCTCGGAGGACGACTTCCCCACACTTCTTCCACCACCGAACAGCCCCCCAAGAAGTGGGTAACTTTAGTTTGCTCACCTATTTGGTGTTTGTTACTTGTTATGTGTTTATGTGTGTGTATGTTCTATGTTTGTATGTATGTTAGAACCTATGCTAGGACTTAGGAAGACGATTCTGAAGGGTTCTGTGACCTGGATTAGATAGGTTTTGATGGTTGGAATATGTGTAAAAACCTCAAGGGGTAACCATGAGCAAAGGGGAAGAGAAAGGAAAGAAAATAAAGAATTCTGTTTTCAGTTTCGCCAGTGATCGCTGAGCGGCCCTTGGTACCGCTAAGCGATACCAGTGAATCGCTGAGCGATCAGGCTCAGACCGCTGAGTGACCCTAGGGTACCACTGAGCGGTCCGAGACCTAAAAGTGTTATGGATACTGTCTTGAGGCACATAGTCTAACAATCAATTATGTGACTGTAATTGGTAACTGATGTAAGTGCAGTATGTGCAGTATACGACATAATTTGTTAGCATTCCATGCATCATGATAAGATAATTTTAAGAGGACTAGAAGTAATTCTGCAATAAGTAAAGATTATGAATTGAACCATAGGGAACAAGTCATGTCATGAAAAGTATACAAAAAGGAAAAAGATGATGAAATGCTGTATGAAAAGAAATGCTGAAAAGTTATGAGAAACATGTACAGGTCGTGATCACAGGTCCAAACGATCCCACTTCAGTAGGTCAGAGGGACATACTGAAGGTGGAAGCCCGCCACAGGTGGTGTCGATATGGCATACCTGGAGGTGTGCGGTTATCACGCCTAGCACTGTCGAAAGAGGGCATGCTAGGTGGGGGTACAACATCCGCCCACTTCTGAGGTGTCGAGAGAGGGCACGCAGAAGGTGGAAGCCCACCGCAGGAAGGTCGAAAGAGGGCCTACCTGGGGGTGCGAGGTTATTCCGTCATACTACTATGGTGGGGATAACATATATTCCAAAAACCATGTTCAATCTAATATGCATGAATGTATGAAATGTATGTATCTGATATTCTGTAATTACCGTCAAGAGGACGCTCGAGACGGCTATGTATGTATACGTAATGTTAATAAGCACGATAACTTAGTAAGGAAGATTAGATCCCCTATCACTTAGTAACGTAGATAAAGCCGTTCAGAACTTTAGGCCAGATAATAATCAGTAGGATGTTTAGTATGTATGCGCACTTAGAAATCTCTGAGCGGCCTGAAGTCCGACCTAATGTAACACGAGATACAAGAACTAAAGTTATTTCCACTGAGAACCTACCGTTCTCACTCCCACTGCCTTATGACTTCAGGGACCTATGATGACTTGTATTTCGAGGATGCCGACGAACCGCCCGAGGAGCCATGAGCGGTTGCTACAGGATATGGACCAAAGGTAGCTGGGCGCTAGGATTTTTTGATCAAGGGCATGCTGAGTAGTGTTCCAGTAGCCCTTGCATTTTGATACTATGTATTTGGATTATGTATATGTTATTTGTACCTTACTTACGTAAGTATAACTATGTGACTTTGTATGATGGATCAACTGAATGTATATTCCATGCTTTATTATTATTCGACTGCTATCCGCTAAGCCCAAGGGCTTTACCGCTTGTTATACTTGTTCTTTCCGACGCATGGTTCTATTTTAGTAATTACTCGATGCAAATGAAAAGTTTAAAAATTGGTCCCTATTTTCGCAAGCAACTACTTTCTAAAGATAACGATGGACTAAGGTATTCCCACCAGGTAGTAAACAACCTAGTGAGCTTGCGTACGACTTAAGCGTATGCAGTTAGCTAGGGTGTTTCATTACAGGTAGGGGCAAGACTCCAACTTGATTTATTTGTTTATGTTATGGACCTATGAATATGGAATTCTTTAATGTTGTTATATGTGTGTGTATTTTTTATTTTGTTGTAGTTTGTATTTTTTAAATTTACATTGTTAATGTTTTTTTTTTTGTAAATTTTTTGTTCAACTCACAAGTTAGCCCACCAAGTCACGGGCTTAGTAAAATGCAGGTCGGACATGAATTTTGAGCCCACATAAAAAATTGTCCCACCCATTTATATGTTGGCCAGACACGGGTTGGCCCTTCGTCTAGCCTGCCCCGCCCCACCCCACCTCACCTTGCTCTTATTACCATTCCTACATCCTATCCACATGACCCGTATAAATTCATAATCCTTCATAGTTTGAGGTATGGTGGTGACGTGGCTACAGACCAGTGGAGGGGTAGTGGTGGGTTGGGAAGAGAATGAGTAAGAAATAGAGAGGGATAGAAAGAGAGAAAATGAAAATGAGAAAAAAAGGGCTTACTATCTGTGGTGAGGTGGCATCGAGACAATGGTGGGCTAGAGGCAACAATGATGGGTCAGTCGATAGAGAGAAGGAAGAGGGAAGAAATGAGACGATTAAAAGGGCTTCTTGCGTTTTATAAAGTTTGAGATATTTATGTCGATATAAATCCGCTACCAGCGAGGTTAAATGGAACGTTTTAATTCATCTACTACCGCTTTTTTCTATTGATAAAGGGATTAAATTTTTGCGATTCATCAAATTTACTTCTGAAATGAAAAATTCAAATAATAGCAAAAAATTCGTGTACATACCCTTATCCTAAACCCAAACTTCAACAAAAATAAAAAAAATTAATTAAAAATAATTTTTTTTTTATCTTCCAACGGATTTTCTGTTGGCATGTGGTTTGACACAAAATGTTGCCAACTGTTTGTGCCAGAACTTTTGATAGATTCAATTTTCGTTAGTAAGTTTGAGTTCAACAGTTCTTTGAGCATGTTCTTGATGGATTTGACCCCTCAAATTCGTCTGAACTAGCAACAAATATTATCCTTCAAAAATTTTATTGGTATAGAACGTTTTTCTTGTAGTGTAAAGGAAGTCTCCACATCATTTGATAGAGTTTAAGGACCATGATGCAAACAAATGCAAGTAGCATTGTAATAGCTTCCAATATTGCAGTTGGAACATACTTTTCATCATAATCCATCGCTTTTTCTTGATTGTACCCTCTTCCAACAAGCCTTGCGTTGATTTAAGTAATCCGACATTCTCATCATACTTGTTTCTAAAGACTCGTTGTGTCCCAGTTACCGGAATGCCAAAAGAATACATCATATAACAGAGCTATACATTATACAGCCTGCAATTAGCATGTAAATCTACGCAGAATCATGAATATTCAATGAATACTACAAGATTAGAGTTAGAATTAAATGCAAGAAAAACTCAACTCATACCAACCATAAAGATTAAGATTCTACCTAAAAATCCTATCTGCTAATCCAGCAATCCAAAATGTCCCTTATCAAGCACATAATCTGTAGTCCCCATAATAGGGATCTAGACGATGAGTTAAAGCGTAGGGGATCATCTCCTGCTCTTTGATGCAAGTGAACTAGATTTGGAAAACAACGATAGTTTCTTAAAGAGTGTCATTTTCTTTGATGATTTCTTTCCTTGGAAGTTATTGTTTGAATCTGAATAGCTGTTGAGCTTTGTATCAAAACAATTTTCTTGTTCAACATAGTCAATATCCCTCAAAAGACGGAGTAGTTCAAACGCAAATGCCTTTGTGTTATCATTGCCATTATTGGAGATATTGACAAGAGAAGGGATAATCCCCTCATACATAACCAACTGACAGTATTCCTTGCTTTGAGAACACAGAGAGAGTAGAATGCTCAGCGCACATTCCATTTCCTCATCGCTACCAATCTCAAGTATTCCAACAATAGAAGATACGGCTCCTTTATCTTCGGCAAAACAAACCTTACCCTCTTTAGTATCATAAAGGTTCTTCAACATGCATATGCAGTATCTCAAAAGCACTTTGTCAGCCAAATATGGCAGCAATTTTGGGATGAAATTAAGAGATACCATGTAAGAACAAATTTCATGATTGAATGACAAATTATAGATTATTCTAATAGCTTTTTGTTGGAACTCTTTGTTACCAGAATGAAGAATCTTGGAAACAGAATTAAGTGCACTGGATGCTGCATTGTTAGCTTGATCAAAGTACCTAGACAGTTCTTCCAATATGGAAAGAGCTTCTCCTATCACTTCTGAATCGAGAAGACTCGCCAACACATTGTATGCATCTTCACTTAAATTACTTGGACCATTTCTGAATGAAACAACAAGAAGTAATTCCAATATCAAAGGCAGATGCAGAGATAAAGCAAGCTAATAATTTTATGTTAGAGAGAAAAATCGGTTTTTTTCTTGCAAACCCATCAAATATGTGTTTTAGCTATCTACATTAAAACATTGAACTTGGAAGAAACTGTTAAGTTATAAAACATTAATTTTCTGTACCAACAATTTAAGCTTTCCATAGAGATGGTTATTGACATAGTATTATTGCCTGTGTGAACAAATAATCTAGAGTTCGATCATTGCATTCCCATTCTTCTAAATAAAATAACTTGAATTGCAGCACAAGGTAGATGGGCTTGCCTATTGTCCACACATCAAGTCTAAAGGCTCTGGCCCGAGTGAGTGTGTCAAAAAATAAAACCATTCAATTGTATCTAACCAATAACTTATGCTTTTGGGAGAGATCGTTATTGACAGAAACTATAATTTTACTGAATCATCCAGGAACCAGAGCCAGTTTTTACATTGGAAAACTAATTTAACAAGAAATAGAATAACATAGCAAGCTTTCCTTGTAAACAAGTGAAAATTGTTCTAAATGGATAATTGTTAATCAATCTTGTCACAACTAGCCAAAAAACTTTTAAAAAAACCTAAACTAAACTAAATTAAGTAGCACTGTACCTAAAACCAAATTGAGAGGGCGCAAAAGAAATTTTACCTGCAGTTGTTCACAAATTCCAACAGCAATTGAGTTCCAGCTCTTAGAGCTATTATGTCATGTAGATCATATGCAGTGCTCAGAAATCTTATGATTGGTTCAATGAAATTCTCAGATGACACAGAAGAAAAGGCTTTGTAATTGAGTTTATAACCACTTCTCATATCTTCAATGACCTGGTATTGAGAATCCCATTGAAGATCATGGAGTTTAGACAAATGCATCAGATCCGTGCCATGTATGTCTGCATGAGATTGATGCCTCCGACAATTGTCATTAGTACTGAATAACAACAAATTTAAGCCATGATTGGTCTTAGGATGTGAGGAATCTGAACTATAATCAGTATCTAATGATCCAAGTGACACGTTGCTATGATCCAGGGGCAAGTTCAAATCATTCATAGAACTTTTGAAACTCCTAATCGAAGTGGATGAAGCTTCCCGTGATACAAAATCTTCCGCTTGCCTACTTGGGTCACGAATGGAGACTCCATTAGTTCTGCACCACTTTGATATTAAGTCCTTTATGGCAATGTTAGGAGTCAATGCCATATGTACTAGTTTCTTTTTAGTTTTTGGGCATACAGAGTTACCCTCTTCAAACCACTTTCGAATCCACATCCTTTCATATGTTATTCCAGAAGCAACGACAACAGGGTCATACATCAACCTTGAAGATATTGGGCACTTATATTCCTCAGGGGTTGTAACTCCACCCAACTTGCTCGTGTGAGTTGTATTCAAAATATAATTCAAGCATTGGTCTGACTCAACATGATGGCCGTATTGAAAATCATGATGACTAGACTTCTCGGTTGTGATTGGTCCTTCACTAGGAGAATAGATCTTCTCCAGTTGGTCTGTCGTGATTAACTTCCGATACTTTGTCAGAAGATACAAAAGATATGTCAAGATCCTCTTTTTTGTTTGGTCATTTGGTCCAACATTATCTAGAAGCTTCTTAATAGATCGTTTCTCAATTAAGATGGTCTTTGGGGATGTAATATTAAGTCTTTGTGCTGCCAATTGAAGTGATTTAATTTCGTAACTTTCCATTGAATCTTTATCTGAAGTTGAAGAACTTTGATGTAGCAATTCTCTCACAACCCTCCCAGCTTCCTCTTCAGCAGAGTCCAGGACATATGTCACACACCCAAGATCATCAACTATTTGAGAAATCTGAAAGACTTTCCAATGCCAACTCGATCATTAAAATGAAGCTCCAAATGGATATATATTGTAAAAAATAATCCAAAATAGTGAAAAATCAAACATCAGATAAGGCTAGTATACGTGCTGTCTATTTAGCGACAACAAAGGATCTACAACTATGCAGCCATCCACATTAACCAAACAGAAAACGAATTCTTCATCAGTCACCAGTCTTGGTTTGTGTTAGACACCCTCCAAATGTGGTAACCGCATCTGCTGAGAAAGGAAATGAAATAATCCATTTTCCTCTCCATTATTCCAGAAGAGGGAAGATTTGGCCAGCTAGTAATTAATTAAATTAGGATTTGAATTATTGTTATTAATTAATTATTAGGATTTGAATTATTGAATAAGTTAGAAGAGGATCTATTAGTTAGGATGGAGAGAATATTGTTAGTTGAGAAGAATTAGGAATTTACCCAACCCATGATTCTCTCTCACAAGTGGCTATAAGTGAGACCTTTAGGGGAAGGGTTTAGGCATTGAGGAAATTAGGCTAGGCTAGGAGGACCAAGGGATCCTAAACTCCCAGAACTATTTTCTATTATTATTATCATCAATTATTCAATTCAGCTTTAACCATTTATGCACTGTGTTGCTCGGTAATTCCCCTCTGGAATTACTGAACCTTAATTAAAATTCCTAAAGCATTATTAATCAGATCAGCCGATACCAGTTCTTACAGTTTGTTTTTCATTTTTAAGATCAAAATGAGTTCAAAAGTTCTTGATTCATAGGTAGGCAGTACAAGAAAAGAATCTAAAGAAGCGTAACAAGCATTACTCAACAAAGAAAAATGGACAAGGCGCTAATTTGACTAACCTGTGCAGCCAACATAACTGGTATAACACGTTGTATCTGAAATAAGCTTTTCTCTAATGATTTTCTAATCTTTTCGCATTTTGAGAGTACTGAATCCCCTGTCAGAGCCTGAAAGTTATATTAAAATGACTTACATTAATTTCTCATGCACCATGCTAGTATCATAATTGATAAGATCTTATTCATATGTAACTTTAGATGCTAAGCACTGTTTTGCTTGTGATAAAAGCACTGTCCAAATGCTTACATTATTACTCTGACAAAACAACATAAGAAAATCAGTTTCAATATGATTGAACTTTCATGAAAAAGAAATGGTGGCTCCATTCCTAAGTTGTTTACGATATTATTGACACAGATTACACAAAACTCTATACAACTTTGACAAGCTGAAATAATAAAAAGAAAACACACCAGGTAGAGTTTACTAGACTCGGAGCAATGTTGCAAAAGCTGTTTGGCTTTACTAATTGCACTGTTTAGCAAACACAGAGACTCTACTCCTGTTGGGGATTGAGGGCGTGCCGCTTCTATTTCTGGAAGTATCCTTATGATTCTATCCACTAATTTATTGAGCTCAGTACACATTGTACGATGTACCTGTTAATATGAATTACATTCAACAGAATGCTCAGTACCCACATGCAAGAGTAGTTGAAAAAGAATAGGCCAAGCCACAAGTCAGTAGTATTTTCTTCTAGGTCAAATAAATACCAATGCGAATTATTTTAAAAGAACAACCTAATGGCTAACTAAGTAAAAGGCTTGTACATGCTTGTATCATAATTGAATAAATTCAATCATCAAATGTCACAAAAAATCCACACTAAAACACAAATAATAAGTTCAGTAATTTTGTGTACCTTAAAGGATTGGGGATCTAGTAATGTTTCCACCACTTGACAACCATCAGTTCCCATTCGGAAGAGTGGCCTATGCTTGAAATTAGAAAGGGAAAGAACATTAAGCTAGTTAATGCACTTCTTGCATGAAATCGTGCAGAGTTTTAGGGCATATTTGTGGTTTTTGTTTTGAATGAGAAAGAAAAAAAAATGAAAGATTTTGGGAGGCTTAGTCATGATTTCTACATGTCAAAACCATAATTAAGTCACCCAAAACTTTTTCTTTCATTTCCTTCGTGTCCAAAATAAAACTCCCATACACACTGGTAAGACAAATTTAGTGAGTAAAATATCAAGCTCCTGTTTGTTTACGGCTTTGGGGCTTTGGGCCACTAAATTCAAGGCCGTGTGCCTAAAACTATAAAGCTTACTTCAAAATAGTAGAAGTTAAGATGTAGAAGACATCTCGAAACACAAAGCAACCCAGTAACATGAAAGTAAGAATAAATACGCCTACCCAGATCGAGTGGCATATGCACAAGATAATTTAATCGTAATATATGCTTGTGCAATATAACACTTGTGTATCCTTAACACTATATAAAGAACTAAAGCCACTAGCAAAGTAGGTTTACGGTGAAATACCATAGCCAACAAAGTAAAATTATGGTTTATTCATAGCCTAAATCAAAATTGAGAAGTTATAACTAATACGAAGTGCACTTTCAACCAACAATAAAACATACACCTTTCGTGATGTACAATTAAAATATATTTTATTCTATAATTGATCCGCATTTACCACACGCCAATCCAACCAAATGAGAATGTCAGAAAACTAAGAAAAGCGACACTATTGCAAGTCAACTGGTTTCCAGTAAGTCTTCAAGGCTGCGAAAGAAAGAAATAAGGAAAACGCGAACTTCAAAAAATCTGAGGAAAAAAAAATCTTTCATTGGTTTCCATTTTCATTTCTCATTCAGTTGAAGGCCAGCTTACCACGTTAAAAACAGGGTAACAAAATAATCATTTCTAATAAACGGAAAGAAATTAGTATATTTGATAAGTTTTGACCCAAAAATGATAATGGAAAGCTCAATTCAAAGTAACTACAATTACACCACAGGTCCATAGCAAACAAAAAGAATAGGAAAGACTAAACCTTAGAGATGAATTCGTGATGAATTTATTGATGAATTTGATGTACATACCAATCTTAGAGATGAATTTACTAATTACCAAAACTTGAGGACAAATTTAAAGATTTAGTGGGAGAATAAATTACCAGCACAACAAAGATAAGATGCAACAACTTCCGCTTATACAGAGAATTTCAACAGAACCAAATAGATTAACTAAACCATCAAATGCTTAAAATATGCCGCTACCAACCCCAATAAAAGTATATTTGGAATCAATACTAGTTGCTATACCACTTGAACGCCAAGAGCCGCCAAAATAAATGGTTCTTAAAACAGGAAATGAACCATTAATTTAGACTTTTCCTTCACAGCGTCTTTCGTGCACCCACCCCCATTGGTAGCAAGATGATCCAAAGCAAGGCTTCCAGGGAGTATTTATTGATGTATAGTTGCAAGTGACTGTCCCAATTAATTACAAACAACCCCACTTTTGTGTCCTACACCTCATAAATGCCCCCCATACCAACAAATAAAGAAATGAAAAAGAAGATCACAAGGTAACAAAGATTACAAAGAAAACTAACAGATTGAAGGCAGAGACAAGGAAAAAATACACTGAACGTTTGTGGTGAGTTTTACAGCCCCGGTCAGAGCATTTGATTAGGATAACCCACCGAAGGAAAAGGGGCGAAATTTATTTTCAGTGAAAGCAAAAGATTTTTTGTTTTATTAACAGTGATAACAAAAGAAGATCAATCCGAGTTGTATGATTGTAAATGCTGAGTTTCATGGAAAGAGAGAGGACAACGAACGGAAGATAAATGCGGACAAATTTTAGTCCTTTATTTGGAGCACCTTGTCTGTTAATGAGCACCTTATACTTTGGGGTGGCCTTTAGGCTGGGTACAGATTTTAAGGACCATGAAGGGCCCTTACTTCTCGGCCAATCAAAACAAATTTAAGGGCGTCATGACATCATCAAGTGTCAGAAAACAAACTAATACCTGAAAAATTGGTAAAAGTTCATAATATTTGAAATTGCACAATGACCCCTTTTGTATTTTACTTTTCAAATACTGATACTTCACGTTTTTGAGTTAAACCGAGTATATGTTGGATATTTTGTACTTAGGTCTATTATTATATTTTTATTATGGTTAAATATGTTTTGAGTCCCCTCATAAATTTAAAATTTTTTGTTTAACCTCATAAAGTTTTTTGCTAAAAAAAATCCATCAATAAAATTTTTTTGTAAGGTTTTAGTCTGTTAACTGCCCACTTCCATGGTAGTAAGCAATGCTCGCAGGGTTGTTATTCGTTGTGTCGAGTTACCTTTAGCCTGTACTCTTACCTTTGCAAATTATCCCATATGCGAGAATATGGACCATTTTGAAAATTGTTCGTGTGCTTTATCAATTTAGAAAGTAGGATCCGTGCATGATTAAGAGAACATATAACAACAGTCGGTAGCCGAAGTAGAACATGAAGAGTATATGTGCATATATATATAATTACATACAAGGTCCCACATAATTACACATTGCCATAATAATAAATATTTACACAAAATGTATAAAAGTCATAGATCATTATGCAAAAAGGTCTAGCATCTATCGCCTTGGTGCACTGGTGAGCTTTTGCCGTCCTTCTAGGGAGTTCCCGTTGTTGGCCATCCGCTAACTACCAGGCATCTTGTTCGTCAATCCATTCACTGTGCACTCTTGGATCCATAACCGAGTGGGGTGAGTGATGAAAGCCTTTTTAACCACTTTCTCAGATCTTGACACGGCTTAGGTTTTGTCACAAC